>CALNVZ010003431.1:679908-804088 GCA_940671915.1 Paracentrotus lividus | reverse complement strand
ATATATATATCTATATATATATATATATATATATATATATACTTGGACTACCCTTATGATAGACAGATGATGATGCTGCAGCCCTCTAAAATTTTTGTAACCATGTGGGGGCGGGAGAGACTAAATTTTTCCAGTTATTTAATGTGTATCCCTCAACCCCTCCCTCCCAAGTTAAGTCCAACAGGTTTTTTTGTTATAATGCCTCCGCCACCGAAGGTGGTGCCGGAGGCATCGTGTTTTCGGGTTGTTCGTCCGTCCGTCCGTCCCGTTTGCTCGTTATCGCGAATATCTCAAGAACCAAGTGAGATATCAACTTTAAACTTATGGATAGTGTGTATCACCATAAGGAGATGATCTGTATTCAATTTTGAGAATGTAGGTCAAAGGTCAAGGGTCTCAGAGGTCAGATTGTGAAATTCTATGTATTGAGTCCGTTATATTGCGATACATCGAGAACCAGTGAGATATGAGCTTCAGACTTTCTATGGATAGTAGTATCGGGTTGTTCGTCCGTCCCGTTTGCTCGTTATCGCGTTATCTCAAGAACCAAGTGAGATATCAACTTTAAACTTATGGATAGTGTGTATCACCAAGGAGATGATCTGATTCAAATTTGAAGAATGTAGGTCAAAGGTCAAGGGTCTCAGAAGGTCAGATTGTGAAATTCTATGTATTGAGTCCGTTATATTACGATACATCGAGAACCAGTTGAGATATGAGCTTCAGACTTTCTATGGAATGTATCACTGTAGGAGATGGTCTGATTGGATTATGGATTATGTAGGTCAAAGGTCAAGGGTCACAGTCAAAATGTGAAATCCATGTATGAGTATTCAAGTTATCCGGATACTTTTGAGAATCAAATGAAATAAACTTGAATCTTAAAGGTGTAATACATGTATGTATCGCCATAGGAAGCTGGTCTGAGTAGGTTGGGGTCAAGTCAAAGATGTCTTGTTTAAAAGAATTAGATAGATGGATATGCCATATATTTCTGATCTGGCAATGGCGGAGGCATATATTTCGACCGCGCGCAGTCAAGGATTCATCTTGTTTTGTTAGTTTTGTTTGTTTTGTTGTTTTTTTTTTGGGGGGAGGGTAAAGTGACTTTTAGAAAGATGCTCAGGCGCGGACCAGGGGGGGGGGGGCTAAAGGTGCTAGCGCACCCCGTACGATTGGGAAATCAGCATACATATTGTACATAGATCTTTTTAACGCACCCCGTAAAATTGGTAATAACCTTTTTTTTTTTTTTCTTAAATTTTTTTTTTTGCCTTGCCGGCATTCGGAACTGAACGCCGACCTGACCTACCCCTATATTAGTATGTTGGAATTTTTGAACGGCCGAAAAGAGCAAAAAAAATTGCAACACCTACCCCCCCCCCCCGGTTATCAGCTGCCAACGTGACGTGGACAATTTTTAACTACCTTTTTTGCACCCTGTTAAAAACCGTCTCTGGATCCGCGTCTGAATGCTCCTGATGATAAGTACATACAATGTGAATTCAAGCTCAAATCTCAGAATATGGCATTCAATTTTGACCAGAAGTCCTATAGAGTTCCAATGGACATCGTGGACACACACAATGAACTGTTAATTCTCCATCAAGTTCTTGTACAAAACAATGCCCAGATTAAATATCTTCCAGTGCTTCCTTATCACTAGCGTGCTGTGTTCAGACACAAGAAGACATTAAACTGTAGGCCTACATGTAATGTACAGCACTTTGTTGAACTCGTGAATTGTTCACACAAGTGATTTACTTTGGGTCTTTAGTTTTGTTCAATAGTCAAATAATTGACACAAATCTGGAAGCAAAATAAAGCTTAAATTTTAAAGTGGGTGTGAGGGATGTTTGCCTTGGTTGGGATTACTAGGTGGATTCACACCCTACCCGATCAGGAAAAATTCTCGTAATTTACAAGAACTGTTTCAATCACCCAAAATATCCGTAAATTCTACTTTGTGTTCACACCTGCCCAACCGTCTTTTTCCAGGGAAATACCAGAAGTTATAAACAAGGGAAGAAATAGGAAAAACAAAGAAATACATACATTGTAAGGAACTAAGAAAGAAGGAAAACAAAGAAATACATAAGGAATGGGAAGAAAGAGGGAAAACAAAGAAATACATAAGAAAAAGAAAGGGGGAATAGAAAGTTCCCGTAATGTATGTTCACACTACAAAAGTTCCCACGACCTTGGCGAAACTATGCGTAGTTTGGACAAGTACTAATTTACGGGAATTTACTTTCGGGAATATTACGCGTAGTTTGGTTTCACACTTGCAAAATTACGCGTAGTTTGTGATCGGGGTAAGAATACCCGATCAAGATTACGGGAACTTTTCCAGATCGGCAGGTGTGAATCCACCTACTGTGTGACTGACATAATCACTCCCTGTCAGCAGATTTAGGATTAGTATAGTTTCTGGTTGTTAAACAAAAGTATCCATGTCATTACTATGTTTCTGGGACCAATTTGATTACCACTTGTAGTACCTCATATCAGATACTCTAGTTACTCCTGCTTAAGGCGTTTGCATTACATAACACCATAACTCTTTCACCTAAACCTAATCCCAAAGTTAGTGTGGGATGGCAGGAGTGAATAGTTGTACATGAGATACATTGTATGTTGTGGAAAGACCTGTTCACTTGTGTACAACTGTAGGCTATGTTGATTTCATGTATGTTTGTACATGTACATGTTGTAGCTCATTTAAAGCAATATTTTAATGTTGTGGTCATGAGATTGAAATGAGAAAGAAACTACCTCAAAGTGATTAAGAAGTTGATAACAATTCACATAATAATTGTTATTATGTGCTGTAAGGCTTTGGAATCAAGAAGAAAGAAATTAAACCCAGTTCTCTTAAAGGCCCTGAAACTCGGAGATCGTGGGAATGCGCGTTTTTCCTGAGCTCCATTGACTCGTACACAATCGACAGTGGCTTACGCATGGGTCGGACTACTGGGGATTAACATTCGGACAGCACGAACATGACGAAGTTGACCGAATTCAGTCAGTAAATAGGGCCAGTAGTTTTGGATTCTTGAGTCCTCAACAATTCCTATATAGTTTATAGACTCTCGACGGGTCTCTTCGTATATACATGTGTATAAATTCAAAGAGAGGACTTGTATAATGCTCCATTTCAAAATCAAAACATAGGTTAGATTTACTTCGGAATTCTGGTTAGTTAGTGTAGCCATGAAGGATTAACTCCAGACAGGTTGGCGCTGAAGATTATGCAACACTCCTCAGGCTCTGATTTGAATGTTATTATTTCATCCGAGATAAGGTGATTTCCCCATGTTTTAAATACGTCCCTTTAAGAGTAACGTACATGTACACTACATATAAAAATGCATGTATGGGACACATGACTGTTCAGCCCAAGGATTTACATGTAACTGTGGTCATATTATGACCATGAGAGCAATCCTTTGCAGTGGACCTTTACTATAAATACTCCACCTGAATATTGTAAAAAATACTTTGAAAGCTTATAATGACTTTGTTAAACTTGATTCTCTTTTAATAGAGATCTGCATGAATACATAAAGCTTTTTAAAAACCTGTGATCATCTTCTGGTATAGTGCAGTTCACCCTTCGATGAACATAATCCTGTACTTCTTGGAGCTATTAAGCTTATCCCAGTAATTTCCCTCTTTGTGACAATTGGTTGCAAACTATTCTCCCGCTTGTGGAGACTATTCAATATCAAAGTCTAGAGGAGGAGATCCTTGTACTGAATAGGGGGATTAGTAAGATAGGTACATGTATGCTCTATTCAGAGCTGGTCTTTTGTGCAGTCCGCCGTCTGGTTATTCTCATACTGACGTGGCTAGCAGATGCATGTACATCCAGTGCCACCTCCAGAAGACTTCTTGATACCTATACATGTATGTACATGTATGAGCAACTAAAAGCATGATCTCGATTCCCTTTTATCGGAGCTGGTTTTTCTATGCCTCTTGCCTACCAGTTTAAAGGAGTGGTATGTTGAATTTATCTCCAGGAAGTAAGTTCCGACTTCTAAAAGAATGTGGAAAGAATGACTTCTGGTAGAGTCCTTGCGAAGGGAATTCTGAATTGTTTTGAATATCCATGGTTTGATGTTGTCACAAGGTTTGTTTGAGGAATATCTGTTTAAAAGTCAATCGAGAATGATGTGTAGGAATAAGAAATGTCTTTTCCATTCTGTTTGGTCTAAAGAGCAACATCCTGGAAAGTGGACTCGTTTGCTCAGAGACTTCTGGTGAGGCAAGATCATTTTGAGATGATTGTTTTTGGAAGGATGTTCTTTATATCATGGAAATTACTGTCCATGTTTATATTATGCATCATGCTTTTTACATTCCGATTCAGGTGTACTTATTCAGATTTTACTTTAAAAAAAATATTTATTACATTAGATCAGGACTGATTGGAGTTTAGTACACTTCTAGTGTGAATATGTTTGAAGACTTGAAGAACTGCCTTGTTATATGAAATCTTGCTTGTCATAATTTGGGATTTCTAGACTACAATATTTAACAATTGGTATTCAATATTGAAGTCACATTTTGATTGTTTTATAACTTTTACATCGTAATTTAAATTTGTAAATTGTTTATGAGTTTATTTTCATTTTGTGTTAACAGGAACTTTTCCATCCTCTGTGCTGTCTTTCTTGTAAAATGAACATTAAAAAAAAAAAAATCAATGTGAATTAAAAACCATTGAAAAGAATGTATATTGATTGTAACATATTTCCTTTTTTTTTTCTTCTTCTTTTTTAGGTCTGGTTTGACATCAACCCCACACCCTCCAAGGCCCAAGTAGATCATATAGCTGCTCAGATAAAAGTGTCGCCGTCAGCCCAAGTATGGATGTGGTTTCATCGGCAGCGGAATCGGGCGAAGATCAACAACAACATCAGTCCAGCTATTAAGACATCCATCAAAGGATCCAGGTCTTCTGACCAACATCTTGTTCAAAAATTGAAAACTGGGCCTTTGACCAAGCGGTTAGACTGTAATGGAAATACTGAAGACTGTTTGGAACGTTTGAATGGTGCAGAGGGATGTCGACGGGATAGGGTAAGGGCCAAGAAAGTTCACATCAGAGGAATACTTCGAGACCCGGAGGCAAGACGACAGAGCGGTGGGAGAACTGCAGAAGAGTCTCACAAACATATGTTGAAAGGAACGGAGACGAGACAGCATGCGAGAGTCAAATTCAGCACCGATGGTGAAGTTAATACTCTGAATAAAACAGACTCGATAAAGAATCATGAACAGGAGCGCTTCAGAAACTTGATCAATAGAACTGATAGAAGGGTTGATCCCCAGGATTGCATTAGAACTGAACCTGGACAAAATTGCTCCAAAAGGAAAGAGAAAGTACTACCAGACAGTGTGAAACACAAAAGAACTTCATCATTACCAGGTTTTATCAAGAATAATGAGAGAAATGTGGATGCTCAGAGGCGACATACCACAGAACCTCCCCAGCAGCGTATCAAGAAGACGGCAAAGGAAGCAGACTCACAAAGGCAACCTCTGGTGAAACCATCACCAGTTAACATCAGTAGAACAGTGACGGAGAAGGAATCGAATGTCAAAATCACACAAGAGTCCACAAGGAAAATATTGAAAGAGGCTGATTTTCAAAAGCATGTAAGCGATAAACCCTTTCAGCAGGGCATGAACAAAAGAGACAAAGTGGCAAAGCAACTGGTGCAAAATAGATCGGAAGCTTTGCAATATTGCACCAACAGTGCAGACAAAGTTTCAGACAAGAAGCCAAGGTCTTTTTCACAATTGGACAAAGAGCGTCTTCTGAGACAAGACAAATCTGCCCACAGATTGAAGACAGATGTTGTACCAAAGAGAATAGCCCCAGATAACAATATTTCTGTTATTAATGGTGTCCAAGAAAGAGGGAAAGTACCACAGGAGAAACGACAAATAGAAGTCAACACCCCGTCTGCAACCAACAGAGTTTTGGAGGAAGAGAAAAGTATACCAAAGAGGCCTGTTGAATGCCAAAGAAAAGTGACAGAACATCCAAGCGTGCATCAAAAGGCAGGAGGAAAAAGAGTGAAACAGCGCCATCAAGTTAGAAACATTCCCCCGTCTGTCCGTAAAAAGAAACCCAAACCCAAACATAAAGTGCCAAAAGAAATACGGATGCATTGGCTTCTTTCAGGCAAACCAAAACCTTCAGCTAATAGGGTAAAGAACGTCAAAGAAACCAAGGTGTCTCAAGAAAAGCCACAGTCAAAAAGAGAGATGCAAGCAAAACCAAATGCTTGTCGCACAGGAATCTTTTCTACTCTCTCTTTGCCACAAGGGAAGGTCACCACTAATCTATCTGATTCGTCTGATGAAGACGACTTTGAAGACGATCAAAATAAGAGAATGCACCAACTGAATATCAAAAAGACTGGCAAGACAGGTTCTTCAGGCAATGGCGTTTCCATCCCTGTTATTTCAAGGACAAGACGAGAAGGTACTCTTGCAGATTGTTCAAATAGAAGTGCAGCTGGAAAGAACTTGAGAATTATTCCTTTGAAATCTACAAAAGAGGTACAATCTGAAGACTCGCCAGTGTCTCAATTATCATGTGAAGTAAGTTCAACTTCAACCAGCCAGTCGTCTGTTATTTCATCCACTGTAGAGGAAGTACATGTAGGAGATCCAAGTCATTCTAGTAAAGCCTGTCCGAAGTCCTTGGATTCTCCAGACAGGGATTCTTGTGAAATTGCTGTAAGAATAACTGAACGTTCAAGACGAGAGGAAAAGGAACATATGGAGAATCAGAAATTTGAGAAAAGAACTGCTCCTGTTATTTCAGATGATAAAATGGTGGTTCAAGAGGATACTAAATATCGCTTTAAAAAAGAACTTTCAGTCAATCTGCTGAAGATTAATCTTTCCTCTTTGTCAGATAAGAGAGAAGTCACTGTTTCAAGCAAAATGAATCAATCAAGGCAAGGTAAGAAAAGGAAAGGTGGCAGCCCACCATGTAGAGATGACATGACTGATAAGAACTCCAGTGTTTTGGTTGATTTTTCTGGGGTACCAAAGTCTGCAGAAAGATCCTTATGGAGTTCGTTTGCGACCCCAATTGAGACATCGAATAGGGTATGGAGTGCGATCGCCTCTTCAGCTCAGACACCCCACAAAGAGATACCCTTCATGGAGACCCCAGCCTCAATTGACAAGAATTTGAATAAGTTCTGGAGTTCTGTTGCATCATCACCAGAGATGCCACACAAAGAGATACCCTTCATTGAAAGTTCTTCCTTAGAAGGTGATTCAACACCCACATCATCGCAAGATTGCTTGGAGAGAAATGAGGGCCAGAACAGGCCAAATGAAGAGAGTATATTTGATGAAGACAGTTGTGAGGTGAGTTCCTCTGTTGATCTTGAGAAGACCCAGACCGATTTGACAGAAATTGTAGGAGAAACTGAGAAGACTTCATCAGTAGTTTCAAAGAAGAACAAAGACGAAGTTAGGGAAAATACAGTAGATGTGATGGAAGCCACTCAGGACGTCCAGAAGACCCCTGAAGAATCGATGGACATTGAACAAACTTCAGCTTGTGTGGAGAAAAACAGGAAAGGGTCAGAGAAGACTTCAGCTGATTTAGAGGAAAGCAAAGATGAAGTTGAGACTTTTGTAGTGCCAAAGAAATATATGAATGAAGTGAAGAAAACTTCTGCTAATTTAGGCGATAACTTTGAACAATTGGACAATACAGAATCAGAAGAAAGTGACAAAGTCCAAGTGGAACATGCAGGAATTGTAGATGAACTCGAGAAGACGGCAGAAGATACTACAGAGACTGCAGGAGAAGTTCACAAGGCTCCCACTGAAGAAACAGAGAAAGCTAAAATCAGTGAGGGAAAGAAAGAGAATGAAAGTGATAAGGAACAAGGAAGTGAATTACAAGATATATATGAGGACATAAATTCACCAGACTATGACATGGATGCACCATTTATAGTTTTAGATGAAGTTGGTTGCAGTGACACAGAGGGATCTTCTGTGGAAAGTACAGACCCTTCCAGCGAATTGGCAAGTCCTGTTCCTCGCAATGTTGTGAACAGTCCCAAAACAGACGAGGTTATAGACCTTGATACCTTCAGCTATAATGATGATGTGATAATGGTGTCTTCAACAGCTGCTAAACAACCAAGAAGCAGGATTCC
This sequence comes from Paracentrotus lividus, assembly GCA_940671915.1. Taxonomy (NCBI): domain Eukaryota; kingdom Metazoa; phylum Echinodermata; class Echinoidea; order Camarodonta; family Echinidae; genus Paracentrotus; species Paracentrotus lividus. The sequence goes on along the minus strand of CALNVZ010003431.1, from coordinate 795,878 downwards.
TAGTCAAAAACCTTTGAAGGATCATTCCGTATGTAACGGTAAGCAGGTGGGTCAGGGAGAACCTTCCTGTGCTTTGAAGACGACCAAGAAAGACGATTCATCTGTGGTAATAGAACTCGACTACTGTAGTGAAGATGATGAAGTCATCTTGCTTACACTGTCTCCAGAACCTTCCAAATCGGCAGATGTATCAGTCAACAAGATTTCTGAACTGTCCAACAGTGAGCCTGCAAAGGATAGTCCGAACTGTCTCCAAAACAAAGAGCATTCAAATTCTGTCACCCAAGAAAATTCAATTGAAAAGGAAAGTGTGACTGCAGTTCAGGAGACTCTTTCAGTCGAGGAAGATCTTTCTATAAAGAGCCCGAGTGTCTCAAAGATCAAGACCAGTGATCCCATGGATAGGGACTCTTCTTCTATCAGTGATGCAGAAATTGAAATTGACAAGTCAGAGTCTTCCTCTAGTGTCTTGCAGGCTGATGAACATCCTAAGTCTGAAGAGATCCTGAAAGATTCTGCTGAACTAGCCTTCCCTCAAGAGACACAAGTAGACAGTGAGGAGGAGGTCATCCATGGAACTGAAGAAATGTGCCTGATTAAGAATGTAGTTAGCCTTAGCAACCAGTCTGTAGCAGAGGAAGATTTGGCAGATGTTATGCAATCTAGGCTTGAAGTGGAAAAAGAGGATGTTACTCTTGAGATGATTTGTGACACCATTCCTAACAAATCCAATGCAATTGATGATCAGAAGTTGGCAGACACGCTAAACACATCTAAGCAGAATGCTGGATGCACTGAGTTTACATCATCAGATGAACTTGACATAGACATGGAAACGTGCGATGAGATCGAAAGTTTTCTCCAAGGAAAAGATGTCGTTAAAGAAAATTGTGCTTCCACAAGTGAAATTGTTAAAGTGGATGCAATTGAAGAGAGTAGTAGATGTAATGAATCAACATCAGAAGAAGAACTTGTCATAGACATGGAAGCATGCCGTCAGATAGAAAGCCCCCATCTAGAAAAGGAGGAATCAAAAGACACAAGTGCTACCCCAAGTGATCCACCCACTGAAAAGCCTGACACAACAGACAGGAATAAGAGACGTATTGATTCAGCGTTGTCAGATGAACTTGTCATAGACATGGAAGCATGCAATGAGAAAGAAAGAGATGACTCAAAAGATGTTGGTGCTTCTTCCATTAAAGATGATATAGAACATACAGATTCCTTTAAAGCTTCAAATGAAGTTGTTATCATGACCTGCAACAGTGAAACAAGGTGCAATGCTGGAGAGGATCTGCAGGCAACAGAGGATATGGTTCTATCAGGACAGGACTCAGGACACAAGGAATTTGAGTCATCAGATGAACTAGTCATAGATGAGAAGACACTTTTTCCACCTCAAGAAGAGGATGCCTCCAAGCAGAATATGAGCTGTTATAATTCTACGCCATCGGATGAACTGGTCATAGATCAGAAGCCATGTTTGGAGATGCAGAGTCCTTGTAAAGAAAATGATACTTCAGAAAGTAACAGTGCTTCAGAGCAGAATGTTGAACCCCCTGATTCTGTATCATCAGAAGAACCGATCATAGATGAGAAGGCATTTGTGGAGACACAGAGTCCACCTCAAGAAAAGGATGCCTCTGACGATACCGGTGCTTCAGAGCAGAATGTTGGACTCTCTGATTATGCATCAGCAGATGAACTGATTATAGATGAGAAGCCATGTTTGGAGACACAGAGTCCACCTCAAGAAAGGGATGCCTCTGAAGATAACTGTGTTTCAGAGCAGATCGTAGGATGCTTAGATTTTAATTCATCAGATAAACTTCGCAGGGATGATGATGCATGTGATGAGACAAAGTGTCCACATCAAGAAAACGATGTTTCAGATGATAAATGTACTAACCCCAGTGAAGCTGTAAAAGCTGAAATATACCCATCACACCAGAATAGTGGACCAGAAAAGTTAGAATCTAAAGAACTGAGTGCAGAAGCGACCAGTTGTCAGCAGGCAAAGTGTGCTTTCCCTGAAAACAACGCATCTTACTCATCAGAACAGGATGTGTCATGTGAAGTGGTTGCTTCTAACAAATGCTCCATGGTCATGTCATCATGTGATCAGACAGATCTGGAAGCAGATGCTGCTGCAGAAAAGGATGTCGGCGCATTTCCTGTTAGAGATTTCACGGAGCAAGCAGAGCAGAAAGAGGATTCAATGTCTTCTGATGAAGAGGATGTAGACGTGACCACATATAGTGAGACGGAGAGTTCTGGAGCTGTTACCCTTTTAGAGAATAGTTCTATGACAATAAAACGTAAAGCTTTGTCGCCTGATGATGTCAAGCGCCTGAAAGCTGTTGCTGATGTCCTTGATCAAGATTCTGTAGCGGAAGTTACCATGAAAAGCAGTAGAAACTCTCCATTTGACAAAGAAAGTACTGGAAATGACTTTGCAAATGTGACTGAAACTGATCTTTTACCTTTTACCAATCCCACTCTATCAAGCGATGTTGCGTTACCACTAGAGGATCAGGCTAATGTTGGCAAAAAGGGATCTCCACCTTCAAATGCAGGAACAACCTGCATGGCACTGTCAACGAACCTTGATGCAGAAGAAATATCCAGAGAAGTCTTGACCAGCAGTGAATGTAATATGAATACAACTGCAGCTCCAGTCCAAACCGAACCAAGTACAGATGCTGCTATGAAGAGCACATGTACCAACAAGAACTCCTCACCAAGTACATCTCCTGTAGCTCCTTCTTTGGAACCTCCAGGAATATCTCCAGTTGTCTTCGACACCATACCAAGTCAGAAGGAAAAGTCTTCTACAGTTCGGGATGCATATGTTCGTGGATATATGTATGGATTGAATGCTGTTTCTTCACCAAGTCCAGAAGATCTTCAAGCCCAGTCTTGTCTTTCAACTGATTCTGCAAGTCATCAGCCTCCAAATGCTGTCATCAAGACTGAGCCTGGTGTTGCAGCAAAGAAGAGGTGTCAATCAGGAACCAACTCCCCTCGTAAGTTAGATCATGTGATGTATATATTGCATATTGATAGTGATTTCGACATTTAGAAAACATGTAGGTGCAGAGCAATTTATATACAGTGGATATTGTAAGGTCCTCTGGACTTTAGAAGTTACCTTGTTATATGGGGAATCTTCTTACATGTATATCAGGGTAAAAAACAAAAGAATACAAAGAGCTGGAACCAGAAATATTATCTTGTTATATAAGGAACCTCGTTATATTGGATCTCGTTATGAGATTTCACTGTATTTTTTTTTTTTGGGGGGGGGGGTTGCGGGAGGGGCACTTTCTAGTATCGCAGCATACAATTTATGCAGTCCACTATCATTAGAAGGAGCTGATCTAGGGAGCATTTCATCAAAGGACTTGTCGGACGTTTTATCTGACAAACTGTTATAAGCTTCTGAAATGCTTGCATCTGATTGGCTGAGAGCAAATTTGTCGGATGAAATGTCCGACAAGTCCTTTGACGAAATGCTCCCCAGCAGGACTGAGCCAATTTCCTCAAGATAAGGAAATCTTGCTATTACATACAAATTTTCCTTTGATATAGACAGGGAGATAATGCCTTGTTCATACAAAATCTGGTACATATTTATGCTACAAAGCAACTACAGGTCGTGCAATCAATCCCCTGTTCAGATATAAATGTTTATACTTTACAATATCCAGCTTATTCAAACAACCTTGTATCCAAGAATGAACAAATATTTGGAATCCAGTTTGCATTATAATAGGTTCTGCTATGTTTTGTCCAAACTCTTTTTAACTAGATTCCAAATATTGTGGTTCATTCTTTAATAACAGGTTGTTGGAATAACCTTGATTCTGTATGTACATGTACATGATGTATCAGTATGTCCCCAGGAAAAAAAAAAAATCCATAAATTCTAACAAAAGAAAACCTGCCTATTATTTCCCCACCCATAATGTAGTCAATGTACAGTGTACATGTACATGTAGATATTTTGTGTCAGAACATGGTGCTGTTTTAAATCAGACCTGGGCCATGCACCAGACATTTAAATTGCATACCTGCACATATTAAAGTGAAGCACAATGGATGTCTGGATAATGCTTAATAGACACCATTTGAATTGTTGTCTGGACACATAACAAAAGACCATGTTCTTTGTGTTCTGTGCACATTGAATTGAATGACTGTGCAAGACCATCAAAGTGTAGTATAAGACCTTTTGCCTCTAAATGGTGCATTCTTAATTCCCTTAAAGACCGTTGACGGAGTAAATACAACCTTACATCGATTGAAAGCTAAGTACATGTAGGCGTATAACGTAAATACCCCCCAAAATAAATTCAATTTTCATAACAGTATTCATAAAAAGGTGATCGAACCTCAACCAGGCCATCCCTCCCAAATACTCGAAAAGTTACCCCTATTTTAATGGCGCGGTTGATGACGTCAAAGAAGTTTAAGGGAATGCTACTGCCAGGCATGATTGGGTTTCGCCTTTAGAAAACGCGTTTGTATTGCTATGTCAGAACAATAGACCTCATGTGTGCTAGAATTCTATTGTTATGAAATGAAAGGGCAAATTCATTCAGCATTTAGCATGTAGCATTCCGTTAACATTTTTTGACGTCATCAGCCGCGCCATTATAATAGGGGTACTTTTTTTAGTACTTGGGAGGGATGGCCTGGTTGAGGTTCGATCACCTTTTAATGAAATGCTTTCTAGATGGAAGATAAAAATGCTTAAATTGGGAATTGTTGTATTATGAAGAAATATTAGCTTTCGTTTTATATGTAATTTTTGGTTTTCATTTCTCGGTCCGGTCTGGGACTTTAAGTGGCTCCCTTCACATGAGACATAATAAACGGCTCAACTTACATTGTATTTCTTGCATTGACGCACATGCTTTGGTAGAGCATTCCTATTTAGTGAATACTTCCTTGTCTGGTTCATACAACAGTCTCAAGTAAAGGCAGAATTTATGTACATTACACACAAAATTGAAACCTTAGGGTGGTATCTCACTTTGCAGAGACGGAGACGACAGAATAGAAAATTTCGTCTCCACGACGGATAAAAAGTATCAGAGATGTCTCTGAGACGTCTCCGCGACAATTTATGAAGAAAATTCTGTCTCCAAAATTCAGGAGACGTCTCTAATACTTTTTATCCGTCGCGGAGGCGAAATTTTCTATTCTGTCGCAGAGACGTCTCCGCGAAGTGAGATACCACCCTAATATTTCCTACATACACTATAAATATGTTATAAAGAAAAGAAAAAAACATGTTTGAAACCTGCTTCATTATGATTCCCCCCCCCCCCGCCTCAATTTGGTAATTTTTGAGAAACATCGGGCACCGATTTACCAGTGAGATGATTATACCCTAGAATCCAACAATGGCAGGGGGGCTCGTGATTAAATGTTGATTTTTGAGCAATTAAATATAGTTTTTTTTTTTTTTTTAATTAACAAAAATGAAAATTTTATGAATAATCAATGTAAAAAATACTCAGAAAATATGATATCTGGGGTGCATTTGGCCTTGGTGTTGTTTTGGAAAATATTATTTGTCTACCCTCATTTTGGAGGGCAGAAAATTCTTTTTAACCAGATGTAGAGTGGTTATAATGGTTTTGAAGGCTTAATTGAATTTGACAACTCTATTATGAAGTTATGAAGGACAAAGATAAAACTAAAGGCAATTAAATAACGAGTCTACTTTTCATGTGCTTGTTCATGATTATACAGAAAATGATTGCATACACTTAAAGGTAGTATCAGCCTTTTTCACAAATTGCGAAAACTAATGCAACTTGGCATAACTGTAGAATATGATCGACCTATACTGTCTATTCAATCTTACTGTCATAGGTTGCCTAGATCAGTAATACGAAACGAAAATCGGACTACCAATCTTGACCAGCTCTCCATCAACATCGTTGATATTACAGCGCGTGCAGCACAGACCGTACACAGCAATATACACACTGCGCATCAGCGTGCATTATTCTCTGCGCTAACGGTCAGCGGTTCGCACCGTACGGTATATTTTTCGAGGTTCGAAAAAATAGGAATGAATTTTGATAATCGCAATATAATGACAAACATACACATTTGAGCTTAATCATGTTGTGGGAAGATATAGTCATTGGTATACTACTATATCCTCTAAAAACTAGAAATTTAATATTTTTGCCTGCAAAAGGCTGACACTACCTTTAAGATTATTCCAGCTTTATCCTTTTTTTTTGTTATTTTTTTTTGTTTTTTTTTTGTTTCAGGTCTGGACCCTTCACCTTCAAAATTGGACAATTCTACGGAGAGATCAAAGCGACCCAAGAGTCTTACCGAACTCGTATCGGACCTCACACAGAGAGTAAGTTCCTTGATTACATGTTTGACTCATCATATCAAAATGAGACACAAGTTGCCAGAAAAGAGTCAAACGTACTGGCAAGATAATCAATTTTTAGATACTTTCCATCCATCATTTTTACTCATTTTCTTTTTTACAGCTAGGACACATGAAACACTGAAGATTAAAGATAATCTAGTGTAGTAGTCATGAAATAAATCAAAACATTCTTGTTCATACCAGAATCTCAAGCATAGGATATAAATACTACACACCAAAGGAATTTACAGAAAATTGCGTATTTGCTGAGAAAAGAGCAAAATAAGCATAATTTCTGTAACTAGACGGCCCGTCCAAGCACGTGCGTGATTAACACGGCCACGTGGAAAGTCTACGGGTATATCATGTGCACTCAATTTGCATCGGATCTTTGTGTGTATGTTGTGCCGTGACTTGTGGCGATATAGCGGTCTACTTCAAGTCTCAATTTGACGGACTGTTTCGATATTTTTTCAACATTTCTTCTGAAATCATTATCGAAACATGAATATAATCTTGTGTAGGCATATGTAATGGAACAATGTAAGGGAAATATCTTACAGATTTATCTCAAATTAATTTGGCTGTAAGAACTCAAGCTTGGCTTTAAAAAAAGATTAAAAAAACATGTTCCCCAAAATTTGGGTGGGGAACATGTTTTGTTTGTTTGTTTGTTGTTGTTTTTTGCTGATTTCCTCAACCGTTTGCTCTGCTGCTTGTGTCTCGTTTTGATATAATGCATCACATATTACAGTCCATTCTCATTATAATGAGGTGCTTCAATGGGACCAAGCCCACTACCAGGTTGGAACAAAATCTTGTTATGCTCAACACATGGGCCTGTATTCATAAAGGTGGCCTAAAGTTAAGCCTAGCTTAAATCTGTGGTTTAAGTATGGCTAGCAAAATGGGCCACAATCTCGAAAAGTAGATGTTCGATTTATCCGAATTTTTGGTAATAGTGAAACCATTAAAACTGTTTGGGAATGATACATACAAAAGTTTTCCTTACAATTAAAACACAATTCCAGAATTTGGTAAACTCCTAAGGAACATGCAACATAGACAAATTGTGTCTCATTTCGCTAGCCATATTTAAACCACAGATTTAAGCTAGGCTTAACTTTAGGCCACATTTGTGAATACGGGCCAACGTCACAAAGGCACATGTGCATATGCTTGACATTTGGTCTGGGAGAATCGGTAAATTGCCAATTGGTCTCAACCCACTTTGGCTAATGCCGGTTTGGCCTCATCCCACATGGTCTGAGTCCATTTCGTCTACAACCAGTTTGTCTAATAACCTTTTGGTTAAATTGTCTTTTCGCCTACTACCATTTTGTCTTGTTCCCATTTGGTCTAATGTCCAATTGGTCTATACGCACCACTTAGTCAATTCCTGTAACAGACTTGAAATACATATCAATTATTCTTTTGGGAATTAGGCAATTAGACCATTTGAAAAATGAGATGAATTGGCAGTTAGACCAAATGAGAGTTAGGCCATGGGGAAGATAGACCAAAATGTTTGTAGTCCATGTGTTAGCCCATATGATGTTAGATAATCAGAGAATTGGACCAACTGTTGTTAGACCAAGTGGATAGAAACCAGAGAATCATGACAGTATAGCAAAATCTTGAACAAAAACTGTATCTTTGTTAGTTTGATGAAACGTCAACTGAATGTCAAAACCATTATTAAAAGGATAAGTGCTAAAAGGTTTTAAAAGAAAGTGGGTAATGGTTGATTAATGAGCAATGTAAGCAATGTAATTTATGGAATTTTCATACACAACACATGGGAGAGCTGCTCACACGTGACGTCATAGAATCAAAACTTTAAAGGGGAAGGAAACCCTAGGAATTAAATTGTACAAAAACATGAAAATCAAAGAAGCTGATCAATGAAAATTTGAGAAAAAATGAATGAATAATAAGAAAGTTATGAGCATTTGAATGTTGTGATCACTACTGCTATGGGGATCCTCACATTGGCAACGGACCCAAGATGTGTGATGTCATACATGAACAACTTCCCAAATTACTTTTGTACATATTTCACTCAAATTGTCTTTAAAAAAAAATTAATTCCGTTAAGAGATCTGAGATTCTTTTCATGGGAGGACATGTAATACAAATTCAAAAAATATAATCACGTGTGAAGAGTTTGTACTACCATTAGAATGAGGAAAACAATGAATTTTTGGTATTTTTATGCCTCCGCCACCGAAGGTGTTGCCGGAGGCATCATGTTTTCGGGTTGTCCGTCTGTCCGTACGTCCGTCCGTACGTTATCGCGATATCTCAAGAACCTTTTGAGTGATCAACTTCAAACTTGGGGATAGTATTTATCACCATAGGAAGATGATCTGATTAGATTTTGGAGTATGTAGGTCAAAGGTCAAACAAAGGGCGCCGCTCTGTGGCGACTAGCATCGGTCTATTTAATTCAAAACTTGGGGATAGTATGTACCACCATAAGAAGATGATCTGATTAGATTTTGGAGTATGTAGGTCAAAGGTCAAGGTCACGGAGGTCAAAAATAGTGAAATTCTATGTTTTGAGCTCGTTATCGCGAAATCTCAAGAACCATTTGAGATATGAGCTTCAAACTTAGGTGTAGTATTTACGCTATAGGAAGATGATCTGTTTAGATTATGGATTATATAGGTCAAAGGTCAAGGGTCACAGAGGTCAAGATGTGAAAATCCATGTACTGAGTTTGTCATTGCAATATCTTGGGAACCAATTAAGATATAAACTTCAAATTTAAGGGTAGTATCTACATGTATCACTAGAGGAATATGGTCTGATTAGGTTTGGGGTCACGAGGTCAAAGGTCAAGGTAAAAAATGTCATTCTATAAAGCAAAATGAATAGATGAATATGCGATATTTTTCTGATCTGGCAATGGCGGAGGCATATATTTCGACCGCGCACGGTCGAGGATTCATCTTGTTTTGTATGTCATATGGGAGAGTTGTTCATGTGTGACACCACACATCTTGGGCCTGTTGCCAGTGTGAGGATCTCCATAGCATTAGTGATCACAACATTCAAATGCACATAACTTTCTTATTATTTATTCAATTGTTCTCAAACTTTCTTTAATCTGTTTCTTTGATTTTTTTGTTTCATACAATTCAACTGAATCCTAGGGTTTCATTTCCTTTAAATATTCATAACTTCACACTATTTTTTGGTTGAATTTCTTTAATCTTATTATATTTTTATTTTATTTTCCTGCATTTTTTAAAACTAATAAAATTCCAGGGTGAACTTCCCCTTTAAGTTTTAATCATTTAACAGGGCAGTTTAGTTACACAAACCTTTTTCTTGTTAAACCTTATGTCCAAATTAACAGGGTCTTTGTAGATTTACCCACATTTCATTATTGTTGGGTCTGTAAATATTCCTTATTATTTCCCCTATGGTTAAATGTTTTCTTGTGATACACTGCAATTCAACTTTTGTTATCCGACCAATTTGGTTCTTTTTATCACACAAGTATTGTTCGATTTAAAGATTTTCAGCTTTAAAGTTCAAATATCACTGATTAGATTTCTGGGTCTTGTTTTTTAAACACTCCAAGACACCCATCCTGTTGTGACTTCGTCTGTAAAACAAGATGAACAAACTCTTGAGGTGAATAAGAGTTGTTTTGATGAAAAATTTCAAAATTTACTTTAAATCTAAACTCTTGTATTATATTTCAGTATTTTGTTTTCATAAAAAGTCCTTTGTGCCAATATTGTTGTGACTTTATTAAGAGTAATCTGTTGTCTAGTGGTTTAATTTGAATGTGATACTGAAGTGTTTTGGCATTGTTTTCAAAAAGAGGGATGAACTCTAGCTTTTAGGGGAGAAGTTTGATTCACAGAAAGTGAAACATTTTAAGAAACACACTGTCAGTGAAAGGCAGAGATGCCAACCCTACGCAATAATTATGACATTAGATTTTGGAACATGAATATTGTAAATAGTTGAAACAACTGAAATGGATATCTTGGACACAGGAGAAAGAAATCTATTGATTTGAATGCATTCCCAAAATTGAATGGCAGAGCGAAAGGTATTATTATACATGCTTTGTTTCAAGAGAAGTCATTTCTAATATTCTAATTATTCCATAGGTTTGGCATCTCTGGAAAGGAATGATCCTGGGAAAACACAAAATTAAGCTTTTCCAAATTTTTCTACACTGTCCAAAACTGCAAAAAATTGCTTAGTTGTAATACTGTGATGGGAAAAGCTAAGGAATATTGCTCTACCTTCTAGTAACAAAAATTTTGTTGATCTTTATGAAGATTTATTCTTGTTTCATATTTGTGACCTATTTAGCTTACCGCTTTGAGTAAAGCAGCAACGCAAACATCAACAGCAAAAAGCTTGGACCTTCCGTACAGCTCAGTCAGCATCAATCGCAATGCTCAGTACTCGACCAAATCATCGTCCTCTTCTGCTGAGGCAACCCCTCAACCTCCGAATCCAACGCCCCAGTCGCGACGAGGCTCAAAGCGACGCATCATCACCAACAAGAACTTCAAGAGGCCTGCTCTTTCCGAGGAAGTACAGCGCCGCATTCAGCAGTTGAACCCGTACCCATGTGACAACAGCTGGATGCGTAATGCAGCTGTGGTGGAGCTTGCGCAGAAGGAGGTCGAGCTCCATTGTCAACCAGGAGAGACTGGCTCAACCAAAGGTATTGCTATTGCTTATTCAGGGTTTTTGCCAGTGCACTGTGTCCTTGATGAAACTAGAAATAGTACCCAGGGAAAATTATCAGCTACCATTATGAAAAGTGTTGATTTGAACAAATAATGAAACTGACCACAAATATATAATATGAAAAGCCTTTTTTCTTTGCTCAATTTTCATATTATATACTATAAAAAGTATTGATTTAAACAGATTTTGTTTCAAGGCAATTCTCCCAATCAATATTCCAGTCAAATTCATTTTATTCTAGACTTTGTTACATACATGATTTTGTCCTCAAATACCTTATTAAAATGTAAGTGGACTGAGTATCATAGTATAAGAAATTGTTATGACAAAGTTATACTTTCCAAAATTAATTAATTTTTATTGTATTTATTTATTTATTAATAATTGCACCAACGCTTAGAGTATTGTCTTCTTTTTACTAGAACTGCTCAACTATGCACGATGCTAAAAGCTACATAGATCACAGTGCGCTAGTGTTTAACTATGAGCAAGTTAGAAAAGCAGGATCTTGTTAACACATGTCTGCCAGCTTTAGAAGGCTCCAAGCGATTGGTAGAATTCTTTATAAAAAAATTGAGGTATTTATTTTTATTGTTAAAAACTTATGGAGAGTGAATATCATTGGGAGGCATTAGAAATCTATCTGAATCTAGCGGAACAATGTCCGTACAATCATGTAACCATTTTTATATTGATTTACAGATCATGCCCTCGAAGCGCATGTGGAATTCTCTCATGGTCCACCAGGTACTTCAGGTTTGAACTTCTGTTACCAGCCAGGGATCGGTCCGATTAACGGAGATGCGAGGAGAGCAACGGACAAAGGTTCTCATAGTATGAATCAGGCAGACTCGAGGGGCGCAACGGAAAGCGGTTCCAAGAACAGTACAGTCCAAGAAGACATGAGGGGCGCAATGGACAAAGATTCCCAAAGCACCATTGATACTTCAAGGATTGCCAACTCCGCTAACCACAGAGTTGAGGTTCAGCCTGGTAGCGATCTAACAAACCTGGAGCATTTCACAAGCTTCAATGCGACAAACTCTGAGGTTCAGCCTAGTAGCGATCTAACAAGCTTGGAGCATTTCACAACGTTCAACTCAACGAACTCTGGGCATGTCACAGTGGACCACTCTAAAAACTCTAAGAAATCCACCACTGTCACAAAGCATCCACAGCTGGACTTTTTGCTCAAGAACGTCATTCCTGGATCTATGTTAATGAAGAGGTCAAAAACGCACAGCGGGCTTTCTGAAACAAAAAAGAAAAAGAGAAGGAGGAGGAAATCTTCTAATGATATCTGTTCCGAGAGAAAAAGACCCATAAGTAAGAATTTTGTGTTTTAAAAATATGAAGATATTATAAATTGTAATTTGATATTATATACATTTCTGAGCCACAAGTGTTCAGATAGTCTGGTTCAAGAAAATATTGACATGCATGGACATTGTCCAACAGTTTTATCCATCATTTGCAAAATGCAATGATAACTCAAAGAAATAACAATTTTAAACATAGCCTTCAGAAAATTATTTTTAACATTTGTAGATCATACTGGAAACTATGGGCTTATTGGTCTTGTGCTAAACATACTAGGTTATCTCAATGAGACCCCCAAAAAAGTATTCCAAATTAATTAAATAGCTGCAAATCCAGAAGTGTAATCTTATTTCAGTTATGTTGTCTGTTTTTTTTTTTCTTCCCCATCCCCAATTTTTTTTTTTTTTTTTTTTGGGGGGGGGATGGATTTTGTGTGAATAAGTTTTTAGCAATATCGTTCGTTAGAATTATTTATTTTAACGCATTTGATTTGTCTTTTGCTCTTTCCAGAAAGGATCATCTCTGAGAAAGACATCCGGGAGGAATGGATGCATTTACTTCATGATCTGGAAGGGAACAAAGAACAACCTAACTCTGAAACTATTGACCCTGCATTGTCAACCGCAACTGCCTCAGAGGGTGATCCAAGCTATTCAACAGGAACTGCCTCAGAAGGCCATCCGAGCTCCTCAACTGCAACTGCCTCAGAGGGCGATCCCAGCTCTTCAACCACTGTCCCTGTAGAGGGTATTTCTCCTGCAGCATCTGACAACACAGAAGCATCTCTAGAGGCGTTAAGGACATCTTCAAACGCCCTCATCTCAGAAGTGGACAATCTCTCGGATATGCCCTCCATCTTGCGGGTCTATTCGCTGCGAGACGAGGAAGAAGGAGGACAGGACAGTAGTCCAACTCTGGGAGATCATGGCCTTGGTAGTTTCGATTTTGATTCTGCGAGAATCGTGGAGGAACCGGACACACCCTTGCAGAATCAGGACCAAGGTCTAGATTCTGCAAGGGTCGAAGAGGAACCTAGCACCCCTGTTCAGATGTATCCTAACTTTGCTTCAGCTGCTCTAACTTCAGCTGCAAGACGTTTTACTGACGTGAACAATCACTCTTTGTCATCAGCATCTCAGGAACAGCCGCAAAGTAAGTGTTGCCATGATGATTGTAAAGTCTTTAGTTCATCCTTTCCAAATTCTTGGCACTTACAGGGACATACCTGCACCTGCAACAAATTTGTTATCGTTTCAAAAGGGTCTTCATTCTGCTTTTACCTTTATGTCCCTTTTATTTGTTAATGACACTTAATCATTTTCTATCTCTCAACTAAAGTTAAATCAATGTAGAATGTACATTGACAAAAAGTAACTACTGCAAGGTGGTGTCACAAGAAATTTTCAATCCCTTGTGATCTCTGTTTAGGATTGATAATGTATTTCCTTTAATTCATCATGTATTTGGTGAATTGAAGACACTTTCTCCTATAGATGTGAGATTGCACAGAATGTGCATTGTACTCGTTCACTTTATTGTCTCTCTTACATTCATATAGGTACAAACAGGAAACGGCACTTGCCACCCCCGTATGGTTCCCTGGACGGAGTTCCCCCTTCAAAGGCACCAGCAAAGGTAGTCAACGGGTCTACATTCCAGGAGATTCCTGGACCGCCGCTTCAACAAAGTCAGACAAACACAAACTCCACATTTACCCAGCAAGGGTCTTCAAGTTCTGTCAATATTGGTGGTGCTTATATTCCAATAGCTCCAAAGCAATCATATGTGATTAACAATTCCCAGATAAGTCCTTTGATAATGAATGCAGAGGATGCGGCTGGTGCAACGGTAGTTCTGTCACCCCAACCCATCGTTCAGGCAGTTCCTCAACAGCCTGTAGCCCAGGTGCAACCGTCCATGTCCATCCTGGGAAATGGCAACCTACCTTCACTTCTTAACCCCCTCATCCTCAATCAACAGATTCAAGTCCGGAGGCTCAGTGCTAGTCCTCCTCTCTGTACCCCTTACCCCACCACCAACGTTCCTGCCAATGTCATCTCCGGAAACACTCTCTCCGGTCAACTTATACCAGTTCCCAACTTGAACTATCTTCCAGGAGTCTCTCAGAACATTACATTTCCCGTTCCCGTTAACACCCAGTGGACACAACCTACCTCAAACCTACAACTTGTCCCTGCGACATCGCAGACGTACAGTCCAGTCTGGACAGTCAGCCAACAGCTAAATGCTTCACTTCGCGGCAGGCTCCCACAATAGTTTTTGTCCTGCAGGGTCCTCAGTGATATTGTACTCAAAGCGTCCCAAGGAAACAGTACTTAGCTGAGCATTTGGAATGATCGGGGTCCTGTTGCATAGTAACTTTGCCATCAATGGAAACCTTCATGAAACATCACAATTTGATTGGCTGTTGAACAACGTTACCGTGGTAGTTATCATTGATGACAAAGTTACAGTAACTCTTTATGCAATGGGGCCCTAGGCTTTCTCCATTTTGTAGCAGTTGTTTTCATAATTGAAGTCAATGTACATGTATGTGCCTTAATATTCAAAGACATCTTTAAGTGTTTTTTGGTAGTAATACCTCAATTTTCATCAAAGTTGATTTTCACTTTGGAAATGAAACTCTTCATTTGTATGTTTATTGTGGGTTAGTCTTCATGCTACAGTACCATTTTATATTCACCTTGATCAAAACACATGTAAACCTTGAAACTTTTAGCATTTAGGACTTTCAAAATGATGTTATGAACCTGTTTTGTTATTGTTACTTGCAGACTTACATGTTGATGTATGTACTTTAATTTAATCCAATCGTTTTCCACTTGAATGTAGAAAACAGTTGTATTATTAATTCTCAGTGGAAAACGTTTGTTTTGGAATCTTTTCTCATGTACTTTTTTTTATGTTGGTAAAGTTCTTAAAATTATGCCAAAACTGGACCAAAAGATAGATTGTTGAAGTCGGTTGTGTTTTTTTTTTATAGCTTTTATAATGTACAATTTGCAGTAACCTCATCTTAGTGTTAAAAATGTAATGTCTGCAAATAACAGAAACAGGAATTTTAGCTCAAAAACTATTATGCAACAGAGCAATATTTGGTTAAAGAAAGCTTGTACATTGGAACTTAATATTTAAAGTTTTAATGTAACAAATACATGTACCTGATGTAACAAACCATTTCTGTAGTCAAATTGAAATTATTTTCTTTTTGATTTGTATTAATTACAGAGCAAGATACCATAAACATGCACAAATACCAGTCCCAGGTTTTCATACTGTGTATTTATTTTTGTTTCCATTATTTTTATGTAAATATTTAGATTTGAAAGGTATTCAGATGTTCATGGGGATTTGAATTTATGCAACTCAAAGTATTTTTTGTACATGGGACCAAGGGCTTTGTTTGAAAGTAAACAATTCTTTGTCTTCCTACTTTTTAAAAAAATATGTATTTTTCCTCTAAGATGTGCCAAAGCAGAGAGCATAAGTACAAGTTGCATTTTGACCCTCTCATTACCATAGTCACCTTTTGACACCATAGAACACTGGTGACAAGTGAAACTAATTTTACTGCCATTTTGCATGAGAGGGCCCTCTCTTTTTGAGTTATGTACAGATGGAAAGCTGGAAACGGTAGTTTTGCAAACACTAGGGGTATTACTCAAGTTATCTTTTTGAAAATTTGAAATGAAGTGAGAGAATCCAGTTTTTTGGAAAAAGTGCCTGGTAACGAGAGGGTTAAAGTTGTACTGAAGAATTGGTTATACAGTGTGTATAACAAAGGTAATCCTTTTGGAAGGGTCATATTCCAAGCTTACTTATTCTGGTTATGTAACTGTATATCATATAATTGAAGACGAAATCCTCACCTTACCAATAAATTTAAAACGTACACAAGTAACAGGCAAAGGTGACAGGTACAGAATCTATTTTTTGCAAGTTTTGAGATAAAGATATAAGATAAAGTGCATGCTGCTACTTCTGACCCATGGCATTGAATTGGATTGTGTGTGATGATGTGTGACACCATTGAAAGGTAACACTTCATTATTTGACAAAAATGGATATCGAACATGTCACCTTCATTTGCAATTTACTTGATTATGCTTTACATCGATGATTCAAGAAATGTATCATTGCAAATGTAGGAAGTTTCTCAATTATTTTATACATATGAATAGCCTAAAAGGAATGTGGTCCCTCTAAAAGTGGAATACATTGGGCTTTTTTGTTGTTGATACGCACTGTATATTCATGTACGTATGCAAGCAGGTATGCAAGCAAAACAAACGATTTAAGTATTCACACACTTTCGCTTCAGATTTATTCCAATTCAAGGTGATATGAGAAAGAAAAAAAAGAAGAAGACATTGTTAAGTATTATTTGATAATTTATAATATGCAATCCAAGCAAATTATACAAAAAGTAGTATGAGTATATCAAAAGTATTCTTTGACGATGTGTAATATGCGAGCCAAACAAACTATACAAAAAAGTAGTAGTAGTAGTATCAAAAATATTATCTGACAAAAAATATGCAAGCCAAATATAAACATAGAAAAAGTATTTTCACACTTTTGCCATAGAAATGTGCCAATTCTCAGAGCGGTATTAAAAAGTAAAAGAATCACCGTTCAGTATTCTTTGGAGAAAAAAGTATTTACCATTAGATTATTACTCTGATGTTATGTGGCAGTCACATGTACACAACGCAAGACCTGCTCATGGAAATTTGTGAAAATTCCAGACAACTTGCACACAGGGCACATACATAGACTATACATACTGAAATATGCAACGAATGGACATCGTTGTCTAAGTGCGCTTGACGAATGAGTAACGCACACCCAGCGCATACTGCGTGTTGTTGATGCTTCGCACGTGTGACTGCACCATAAACCCTAGAGGGGTAAGGGGTTATGCCATTGTGACACCTAAAATCTTTGTCAGGGAACTTCCTAGAATTGATAAAGGGATACCTGGGGGGCGTTTCATGAAAGGAATTGTCGGACGTTTTATCTGACAAATTTGCTCTCAGCCAATCAGATGCGAGCATTTCAGAAGCTTATAACAGTTGTCAGTGAAAATCAGTGATTATTTGTTTCATGAAATGCTCCCCCGACCTGGTACTTTCTGCTGTTGTTATATTCATTGAGGTGTTTCAAAGAATTTCTGTTGAGTTTGATATATTGATGTCATTTCTGTTTATTTTTGCCAAAGTCATCTTGCCAAAGAATATGTCAGTATTTGTCAAAGATAGGCCTATGTATTCTTCCGATTACGGATTGGGGGAGGCAATTTTTCCGATTCCCTTCCCCTCGATTTTGGATACGACACTGTTCCCTGTGTGCCTCCTAATAAATCTATGTTGTTTTATTGAGAAACATTACCATATTTATGGCCTATTTGAAGCACATTTTTGTCTGTGAAAAATAATCTTTAGTGGCATTATTATTATGTATGATAAGAAAGTACTGTTTATTTTATAATAATCAAAAAGTGAATAAATGTCGACTGAATTTTTGTAATTATTATTCTTCATAAATCAAATTGTTTTGCTTTCTTTGTTTCGTAAAATCCATGTAAAAGAATAACATGGATCTCTTACATTACGAGAATAATTAATCTGCCAAAATCACAAATGTCTTCGTCACATGGAAATCATTAGTCTTGTTTCAAGTATTTGTTAGTTTGTTTAAAACGATTGGCAGAAATACTGATATATTTTTTCTATTACTTCTTTGTTGTTGTTTGTTTGAAGGTATTCCAGAAACAGCGTTCAGAAATTTTATGGCAATTAGCTATTTCATTATAAAGTCATTGAGCTAACTGAAGAAATACTGAAGCTTTTGGAAAATTAATCAGAAAGTATTAAACATGAAAAACGAAGCAAGAGTTAGGAAGTACTAGGAGAGGCAAGCTTATAAGCACCATTCATTATAATTATGTTGATTTGCTAGTGTTTATCAAATTGTGTTTATTATATATGTCACTCTATTAAAAGTTTTTTACTTTGTAAATATTTGTAAGGCAGGTTATTAGAATTGTTTTGAGCACCAATGGCTAATCTTTACATTTCAAAAGGAACCCCATTTTTTTTACAAATTGGCTCTATGTTTATCAACAAGTTGCATACACTCAAATAGGAATAAGAATACAAATTGTTTACTTGTAGTGTTTTATGACATAAATTTGAATCATTTGATTCTGAGAAGTTATATTTTCTTTCAATACCAAGATTTTTCAATCAATTTATTTTCTTTATCTTGGATAGCCTTGAGGCCAAGAGACAATCTTGGGTGTTCTATGACTAACCAACCAACGTTGTAGGTTTTCATACTTCTGGATAGATTTGACCATGTAATTTTGTCTGTTACCTGCCAATTTTTCTGAAGTCAAGGGCTGAATCACTCTATTAAATTTAGGTTCCTTTGTGCGTTTTGAAAGTTACGAGACCAAATATTTCTTGACCTTGTAATCATATACATAGCTTTGTAGTATTTTTACATACATATAACCACATGCCGTAGCTTCATCAATTTTTATGTACATTAAAAATCAGTACAAGAACTAATATTTGTTTTGTAAAAGCTTGGTTACTTGGTTGGCTCAGGGGGCTAAGGTTAAAACAAAGTGATGTTTAATAAATGCCTCGATTTTGCAAGAAGGCTATTTCATTTGTTTTTGTTTTTTTGCCAAGTTTCAATTAAACTTTTATATACAAAAGGTTGTAAAACATTTGATTATCAACTGTACAGTTTTGTTATGTTGGCTCATGTTTGAAAGTGGACATATGAGAATGCGGTGAAAGTTGAGTATGTTAGTGTGTTTCTATAACCTGCTGGCAAACCCCTGTGGCAAACACATAGAACCCTTACCATGATACTTAGAGTTAAACCTGGTGTATAGTTTTGGTAACCAAAAAGGAATTGGCACAAAACCGATCAAATATAGTCTCATGTTGTCAACATTGCACTAAAAGATATGTGTGACAGACCTTGTGGCATTGCTTTCATTATTTCCGATGAATTTCATTTAATTTTTTTGAATGAAGCGTAATGTAACTGCCGTTTAGACGTCTGCTGAGAGTTTCGCACGCCGGAGGTAATGGCGTGAATAATGCGAACGATCTGTGTGTAACACGCACACAAGAGAATCCCCATTGGTTTTCCACGTAAGTGCTAACATGAGTCGGATCCCCGACTTAGCTTATTTATACTTATATCATGAAATAAAGACACTAAAACAAGATTTTAAGTACTATAATTTGCTTTATTATTGTTATTGGATTCAATCTTTCATAATTTATCTAAATGCGAATCAAAATTATTTTTTCTTACTCCCGATACTATACACTGGCTTTAAGGTTTGGTAGTTCACGGTGACGTTATAGAGATACTGCTTCAATCTGCCAAAACTTGGTTCAAACTAATTTTGACAGAGGCTTTTTAAAAGCTCAGTCATACGTGATAGCACAGGTAGGCCTACAAGTTTCGTATAACTTGATAGACAGTGAGTTACTCTTTCACATGAAATAAATCTAATGTGAAATAAGTTTTTAAATTATATGAGGCTCTCAAATTTGGGTTTACTTTTCTTTTCGGGAATGCACTGTAGGCCCTACAAGTGCATTCCACTTTTCTACTTTCTTTTGACGCATTATCAATAGAAAGGAACCACACATGGATGAACACAAGGGTTTTGAAAGGGAAATGTCATATCTGATTTAGACAAATCGTAGCTAAAGAATTGTACAAGGTTCTTGCAGTAATAGACGTCATTCTGTATTAACTACCAGTGAGAGATTTGATGAATGGAACTATACAAAGGACATAAAAGAAATGGTAATGAACCTCCCTTTGTTCGATCAAATTAGCTCAAATCCTAAAAATTGCAATTTAATTTCAAACACTTCTTTTTCAGCAATGTGTGTGGCGCTTTCAAAATGTTTTAGGCGTCATGAAAAAGGAAGAAAGATTGAATTCAAAATAATGCATTTAATATTTCATTATTTGCTTGAATTCTCAGGGAAAAACGTCTGACAATTTTGCCTCTGATTTCTGGGACACCCTGTATTCTGTATCACTACTTGTGATCACAGAAATACTGTGCTTTTGATTACGCAATACTGGCTTCATATCGTGATCAGGTGACGAGACACGTGATATAATTCTTAGTATATTTCGAGACATTTTAGATTAATAGGAAAATCTACTAGTTAGCTAAATCCGATTTGTGATTTTAAAATTGTCAAATATCTCAAAATTTGATTAAATGCTATTTTTACATCAAAATTTATCAAAAAATATTGTTTGAGTTTGTGACAATTAAAAAACTCGTGGTTGTGATAATAAAATAAATTGCTTTGTCTAAGACTATCGTCATCAGCGCTCAACGCGAAATTGCACTTTGGTCGAAGTGCATGTGGGTGTTGATAATTTGATCCTTAAATTAGACTAAATATAGGTGAGTAGGTTTGAGATAAATCTTATTCTTTTAGTTGAACAAATGCGTATTTTATTAATTGAGAGGCAATAGTGGGTCGGTCATTTTTTGAGGTAGGACCCGTTTTCGCGCGTTTGATTCAGTGTGACTATGAACTCGGGTACGTCTTGACGACACCGGATCGCCCGCCGGACCGCCGAGGGGCGTAACCCAGGCGCGCGTAGACCAAGGCCAGGGCTAAGCCTAAGCTGAGCTGCAGGAGTGCAGATATCGTTAAAAAAAAATACTGTGGTCTGTCGTCTGTGCAAATCCACTCTCTATATCTCACCCTACCTTACCCAATTACTGCATGGTCAATTCGAATTGCTTCTAGCTCTAAGTTAGGCCTGAACCGACCAGCCCCCGTCGCGAAGCGACGGGAACTGACGAATCACTATGCGTTTCTAGCGAAGTTTTTTTTTTTCTAGAGAAAAAAAAAAATGATCACAAATTTCGGGGTCAAGATAATTCATACTCACATTGAATTCAGACTGTGAAGGTCCTTCCTCTAATTGGTGACATCTGCAAATATTTCACTTGAAGTAATAAACTAAATAAGATGAAAAATACTGGAAAACAGAGACATCCACCACGTAATTTCTAATTTCAGTTGCAAGGTTAGGTCATCCGGAAGTGGAACGTCGTCTGCTCCAACTTCACGTCTCCGTGCGTGTGCCTGTTCAATTAATTCTTCGCACAGCTATATGGGACGGAGGTCATGAATCGAATGACGTCATTGATAGATGGCAGCGATGGCAGCGATGGCACCGAAAATTTTAGAAGAAACAAGACCAACGGAAAATTCATTTTGGTAAGTCAAAAAGCTCTTATATACTTTCATTTTTAGTCGTTGTTACGCGTGAAACATCATAGATTTAAAAAATAGATATTTTAAAATTAGATTAATTAAATTGACCAGTATAATTCATTTTGCGCTCATCATCACTGAAAGTTACGCTGTAAATAGGGGTGGTTGAAGTACAGCCCCGTCGCCGAAGGCGACGGGGCTGTGTATAGTTAAGTTAGGCCTAACTATACACAGCCCCGTTGCCGAAGGCGACGGGGCTGTACTTCCACCACCCCTATTTACAGCGTAACTTTCAGTGATGATGAGCGCAAAGTGAATTATACTGGTCAATTTAATCAATCTAATGTTAAAATGTTGTTGTAAGGTTTCTATGATGTTTCACGCGTAACAACGACTAAAAATGAAAGTATATAAGAGCTTCTTGACTTACCAAATTGAATTTTCCGTTGGCCTTGTCTCTTCTCATATGTTGGTGCCATCGCTGCCATTTTCTATGACGTCATTTTACTGTGCGAAGACGTATGGCGAAGACAACGCACGCACGGAGAAATATACGTTGATGGACTCAATTTTCCTGTATTTTTCTACATTTTTAGTTGATTACTTCATGTGAAACATTCGCAGATGTCACTAATTCGAGGAAAAACTTCAAAGAATTAATTCAATGTGAGTATGAATTCAAATAAGGTATTTTTGACCACGAAATTTGTGGTCATGTATAGATATTTTCAAAACTTCGCCAAATATGTCAACTGGTTCGTCAGTTCCCGTCGCTTCGCGACGGGGGCTGGTCGGTTTAAGTTAGGCCTAAACTTAAATTTAAAACTGTTTTGACTTCTTCAGTTTCGTTTCTCTGCGAATGTGATGAGTGAGCAGTGTTTAATACACGCGTCAATCGACTTGTCATCAATCATTTAACATCGAGATCTTTGACTCTGCCATTATTATTTCTTTACGGAACGTAACTCATAAAGTCTATTAGTATGACATTGGATCTAGCTAGTCTTACTTTTTCTTCCAATCACTAAAGAGTGGAATATATGAAAAGAAATTGAGTGGGAGAGATCAGATAGAGACGAAATATAGTCTAGACTTCACTCTAGAGAAAGTGTCAGAAATGAAAACGAGAGGGAGAGATTGAGAGAGTTATAAGTGATAAAACTAATGAAAGTGAGAATGGAAAGGAGTTTAGAGGGGTGGGAGAAACTGGTGTAAAGTAAATAAAAATGGTAGAAATAAAAATAAAGAAATGAAAAAGGAATTTTCAATAAAGAGAGTGTGCTGAGTTGAATTGACTTGCTATGAATTGATCAATTGGAATGATAAAAAAGGGAATGTGTATAAAACTCAAGGAATTATATAAATTAGCACCCCAGAAAATTTGTTAACTTTAATTCCTTGAGTTCAAGCCACTTAATTTCTGAAAATTGTTGCAGCCCCTACACGTACAAAAGAAATGTACAATTCTAACTTTATGCCATTATGCCCCTCCCTAGTCTAAACTAACATCTATTCATATACTCACAATACTGAACAATTGATGAAATTTATCATATGATTGCTACTAGATTTCTCTCCCAAAAAGCTGGTTATTACATAGTATTAATTATCTTAGTACAGAAATGCCTATGCTCTGTCAAAATGTTTTATACCAGGTATTTTCTTTTCAGAAATTATTTATGTTGCTCTTTAACATAATTATATTCTCTTTTAGACGAAAATGATACTCTGCAAGGCTCTTGTCTGCTTGTTCCTGGTTTCTGCCATTGGCTTGCTGGAGACAAAAGGAGAGTTGACCTTTGACCTCAATGGGCAGTGGAAGTTAGTCAATGCAAATGGAAGTAAGTACTAGTACCTTTTTTTAAAAAGTGTAATATTCAATTTCGTACAAAAACCTCTGAATTTTTATGTCTGCCATCATGTGTTTCAACTGTCACGAATGTTCAGTTTCAGTCAAATATAAAATGATGCTCTTGTTTTGTAATTTTAAATATACCTGAGCGTAAGCCAATCTTGATAAAGCTCTTTTAAAGAGCAAACTTTCTGAAAAAGAAAAATGATCCTGAAATGTTAATCAAACATATTGATTGTTTCAATCACCCAAATAAAAGTCAGCTTACAAAAACTTCTTGAAAGTCACAATTAATGTGCCGTTTTTCCTCATTTATGCCTGGTAATTATCTAGTTCTTGTAAAGGGGAAATTACAAAATACCAAGTCTCTGTCATTGTGCTTACAGTTTGTAACTTTTTTCTTCTTTTACCAACTCCTTTGTCAATCTGAGTTTTTATGAAATATGTCCTTGACATTATCATTTATTTGTAGGTAGTCTGATCAATTTTTACCAAACCTAACATCTTTTTTTTTTGCCTGCTATTATTTACCAGCTTGAACTTTTGTAAAATTTGTTATATACAGTTGTCATTTATTTTTAGTCTGGTCAGTTCTTTTATCTTTTTCTTCTTTTGCCCACTACCATGTTGGAATTCTTTTTTTTTTTTTAATAAAAGATGTTCTCTGCAGTTCTGATTTATTTTTAATCTGATTATTTCTACCAAATGAAATCCTTTATATTTTTTTGTGCACTGGCTGTTTTTATTCCAAACTTTTTTTCAGGTATATCTATCCCCGCTCAGGTTCCAGGGAGCGTTCACACAGCTCTCATCTCAGCTGGTATTCTGTCCGACCCATACTACAGATTCAACGATGATGTCTATAAATGGGTTGCCAATGACAACTGGACATACACTCATAACTTTGCAGGTAATGTGATGATGATAATAATAGCTATTTCTATTATTCATTTTATTCTCTAGATTATTATCATAAAACATCCATCTACAATGATACTTTGAGGTACACAAAGAAAGATAAGATGTTCTTGAAGCTAGAGGCTTGCATGGTAGATTCAATTACTATGATATACTGTACTCGTGGAAATATTCGCGGTACATTAATTTTCGCGGATTTCGCGCAAAGGTCGGTAGGCGGGAATTTAAAAACATGCGAATATATGAGCATGCCTTCTTATGTATGTTTTATATGGGTTCAATTGCGTTCTTACGTAAATGCAGCGCGAATTTAAAACCCTGTGATTATGTTTTGAGGCCACTCAGCGCGTAAAATTAATCACGCGAAAATAAAAGCGAATACAGTTGTTTACGGTTCACCATGTGGTTAGTCCTGAAAAGGACTGTTTGAGAGA
Organism: Paracentrotus lividus; assembly: GCA_940671915.1. NCBI lineage: Eukaryota > Metazoa > Echinodermata > Echinoidea > Camarodonta > Echinidae > Paracentrotus > Paracentrotus lividus. The sequence goes on along the minus strand of CALNVZ010003431.1, from coordinate 770,899 downwards.
GTGATAGAGGAAATGGAGAGTTGCAGAAAGTAGAAATGGATAGGCTTGATAGAGAGTAAAAAACTAGAAGTATTCTTACTTGAGTGAGTCCTGAAAAGGACTGAACCAGATGAGAAGGTGAGAGACAGGGAAGGTTTTATTCCTCCTTGCATCTTGTCTTCTGATCTGGTTGCAGAAAAATGCAATATAACAGAAATCTGATACCCCTATTTAAAAATGTTTAATTATTTCAAAGTTTCTTAGAAGTGCTCAAAACAATTTTATCATTATAAGTTCAGTTGAAAAGAAATTCAGAAAAAAAATTGGTGATATGAGCTCTTTCTCTATCTCTCTTTGCTTAATCAATTCTTGTTTCTGGTTTAACCTTAAATGTTTATGTGTATTATGTTTTACAGTTACAAAGGATTTTGTGAATAAAACCAATGTGAATCTTGTCAGCAAAGGCCTGGATACAATTGCTAATGTCACCTTAAATGGAATCGTGATTGGTTCATCAACAAATATGTTTGTTCGTCACGTGTGGGATGTTCAACAAGCTCTAAAGGTTTGTTCTAAAGTTCTAGATTTTTATATTACATTGATTTGTCATCAGTTCAATCTTTTTTTCATTCATTGGAAGCAGGGTTTTTCTATAATTTGTCGATATAATACGTATAGAGGGTCAAAATTATACTGTTTAGGGTCACTTTTGAAATGTTTAATTTTTGCAGTTAAAATTGGGGGCCCATAGTTTCAAGCCTGAGCAGGCGGCCATTGTTTGAACCCAAACACCAGTTCTGGAAGCATTGAAATAATTGTAATTAAACTACAATGTATATATATCCTCAAGTTGCTTTAATATCAGTACAACTACCCCCTGGAAAATCACCCCCCCCCCCCTTTACAACTTCCCCCGGACAATTACCCCCAAGGACAATAACCTCCCGGACAATTACCCCTGAGGAAAATTACCCCCCGATTCCAACATCGATGGGGGGGGGGTAATTTTCCTGGGGTAAATGTCATCAGGGGGTATATGTCCTGGGGGGGGGTTAATTGTCCGGGGGGGGGGGTGATTGTCCAGGGGGTAATTGTCTGGGGGTAATTGTCCGGAGTAATTGTCCTTGGGGGTAATTGTCCGGGGTGATTATCCAGGGGGTAATTATCCTAGAACCCCTCATGTTGTTCCAATTATACAGTGCGTCCAAAAAGAACTATACACTTTTTAAATAGCTACCAAATATAAAAATATATGATTATTGGGGAAAAGGGTATAAATAATTATAAAGCTCATATCCTCAACTATCATTATGATACAAAAAATTCCGAAAATAACACATGCTTCAGTGATTAATGCCCACTTTTGTAAGGGACACAACAACTACCCTGCGCAAGAATTCACTATTCTTTTGCACCTGGTTATGGAACGCCATGAATAAGTCAAATTAATGATGGAATCAATCGGCCAACAAAGACAAAAATAAACTGAAGTTAAGCAAAATTTAATGATATGAAAACAGAACAGTGAAACAGTACATTTTTGCATAATATTGATTGTTTTTCTAACTTTTGGTTTATTTTTTACTCTGTTTGCTGATTTATTCCATCATTAATTTTGACTCCTTCATGGCATTCCATAAACAGGTGCAAAATGAATAGTGAATTCCTGCGCCGGGTAATTTTTGTGTCCTTTACAAAATTGGGCATTACTCACTGAAGCATGCATTATTTTTGGAATTTTTGGTGTCATAATGATAGTTGAGGATATGAGCTTTATGTACATATAAACATTTTACCCAAGAATCTTATTATCTTTATTTGGTAACCATTTCAAAAGTGTATAGTTCTTTTTGGGACGCACTGTATACATATTGTAACCATGACTTGGTACCAAAATACATGTATTTTGTGATGAAACTGTTTATGGAGGTATTTTTTCACAATGTTATGAAGAAAATTATGATTTTTTTAGGCCATGCTTGATTGTACACTCCGACCTTGTTTATTCAGCTATTTTGGGACCAGCACCCATCCCTTTGAGTGATATTGCCCGTTATGAGAGTATTGCATAGCCCATGTACTTGGAAACCATGTGTCATTTCTATCACAATTCATCAAAGGGAGGATTGAAGGCAGGATCCTTGAGGGGAAGGATTTATAGGGTGGATGATTGTAAATGTCTTTCTGCATGTAAAAAGGTATGAATAATAGGAGAAAAGTGAGGCTTTTAAGTGAATTTGATAAGGAATATAAGAGGGAATCTGGCCATGGCAGGTTGATAGATTAGACCGGTTATATGATGGCTGCATAAAGGAGGTCAAACTGTATTTGGAGGGGTTAGAATGTGGTTGTCACTTTACATGTAACTCTTGTTTTATTTGATTGAGCAGGTTGGTGAGAACGTGATCCAAGTGGCCTTCCAGTCCCCCGTTACTTACTCCTCTACCAGGTTTGGGAAGTACCCATATGATGTACCTCCTGATTGCCCCCCTGATGTCCAACATGGTTTCTGTCACCCAAACTTCATCAGGAAAGAACAGTGTTCCTTCTCCTGGGATTGGGGGCCAGGCTTCGCGCCTATCGGGATCTGGTAAGTCATATCCTTACTCAATATTGTGTACTCCGTTGTTGTTAATACAGACATCATATGGCAATACATTGACAAAAGAAAGATTTGTAGAATACAACATAATAAAAATCAAATTATCAGTTATTACCCTTTGCCTTTTAATTTACTTTGCACATGCCTTGCCTTGTGTGTTTCAGAGGCTCATAATATAAGAAGGTTTGTGATCAATTACGAATGTCAGAGAACAGTTCTTATTGATTACTGGTGACTCTTGAACAAAAGGGACATATAACAATGATCTTGACTGGCAAATGTCATTCTGCAAGTAATTACAAACTTTTGTGTTTCCCAGCCAAAGATAGATAGTGTTATGTAAATATGTTGTTTCATTTTTTTTTTTTTTTTTTTTTTTTTTTTTTTTTTTTTTGTTACAGGAAAGACATCTACTTGGAGGCATTTGATGATCCAATTCTCAGAGATATGGTGGCTGTGCCCTATCCAAGTATGAAAAATGATATTAATAAATATTTCTTAGATACAGCTTAGGCAAAAATTATTAGACCAAGCTCTTTTTTAGAAGGGTTTCGGTGTTTTAAATCTATGGAATGAAATCAAAGACAGGATGCAGGAACACAAGCCAGTCAACAAGAGAGAACTTTTGTGAATACTTGAATTAGAAAGGGCTGCAATGACTAACCCTAACCCAAATGAAAAGATAGCAGAAACTTTTATGAAAAAGAGCTTAGTCTAATAATTTTTTTCTTGCGCTGTACAGTTTTGACTGATATCGATGTTACAGCTGATTTCAATAAAATTAAATCAAACTCCATTCTTTTAATGTATAACTGAGCCTAATTGATTGCAATCAGCTGTGACATGATACTCAGTCGGGACTCTACATGGAGTGTTTTACTAATTTGAGCGACCTGATATAGTGCCAGTAGGTTAGATTACCCAACATGCATCGCAAAATGGTTGACAACTCAACTTCAGGCTCAAAATCTACAAGCGCGGCTAGCTGTGCGCGTGCGTATTAAATAACTATGTACGCATACATGTAGGCCTACTAGTAATCTAGCAAATTCGTCGATCATAGGGAACGAGACATCCTGCATTTGGCCTGCATTGAGAATTATTCGTGTAGTCGAATTTCTTCCTTTTTTTCGATCGGCCCATCAAAAACATAGGTAGGATGTACATATGAAATTCAGCGCACCTCAGGACTCCAGTAATGGTACAATTTTAAGGTAAAAAACAACTAGGAATTTCAGCCAATGAAGGTTTGCATGCTGTTGCACCTAGCGGAAGTTGAGCTGTCAACGATTTGACCTTTGATTCGTGTAATTTGGTAATAATATCGATAATATTGAACAATATCGATCATTTTTTGTATTGTAGGTAGCCCGAATTGAACACCTGAATATAAAAACAGCCCAAGTCTAATTTCTGGCCAATTGAGTGAAGTATGGGATAATGATGGTGATGAATGAGGCGATCTGTGTAATAATGAAAACTATAAATTCTCACCAGAACTTGCTTAAAATGGATGAAAAACTGACCTAAACACTGGACTTGGGTCATTCTTTTCTGACATCATCATGCCCTCTATCATCAATTCAACCAATAATTACATCAGGCTTCTATGCCTATAATTAAAGGAACGACCCAAGTCCATCAGACAAAATGACCGCCAACAAGAAGCCTGAAAGTAACAATGTACATTTAAATTGTTTATATTGTCTCCCTGCCATAGTCAAATATAGTAAGGTCAGAGGAATAGAAGAATCATTAAGTTTGTTTTTTTCTTCAAATTTATTCAATATGACCAGGAAACATGTAGATTTGGGCAATTTTGAAATACAGATATTCAGTTGTAAATAACTGACCAAGGTGCTTACAGTTACCTTTTTTTCCCCATTTTTTTTTTCTTGCTAACAATTTGGATCCCCTTTTGTAGTAATAGGCTGACATAGATCTATACTCAAAATATGTACAATGCAGTCCAATCCTTCTTAGCTTACGAGGTCCTTAGGACCAAGACTAATACATGTTAAAATCTTCTGAAGGAATAAGTTTGAAAACTTTGTAAATTATCTAATGAGTCTGTGATAATCATAATAGAAATGAATGTTGAATGCTGGTTGTATGAAGGAAGTGCCTAAGGGTGGTATCTCACTTCGCGGAAACAAAATTGAGACAGATTTGCCAGCATGGCATAGGTTTTTCCACAAAGAAATCTTTTTAGCACGTACAAAAGGTTACGTGGCACAAAAGACGGATTAGCCAGCATGGCATTGTACTAGATCTGTCTCCTGTGGCCCAAAAAATCCGTCGCGGAGACAGAGGAGACAGATCTAGTGCAATGCCATGCTGGCAAATCTGTCTCAATTTTGTTTCCGCGAAGTGAGATACCACCCTTAGGCACTTCCTTCATACAACCAGCATTCAACATTCATTTCTATTATGATTATCACAGACCTAAAGTTTGACTTCAATTCCAATACAACGTAAAATGTTATTTTAAGAATCATCAATGTTATTTCATTCTTCATATTCTAATGATCAATGAAGCAAAAAATTTCAAAAAATTATTCATAAGAACAATGTTTTTTACGTTTTTTAGATGGGCTTGTTATTTTATGTAGCAAAATTAGAAAGTGCCCATGTCTACGCACTAACTCATTTTGCACGAAGTTCAAGTGCAGTTGAGTTTTTGACCTCTCACTCTTTGACAATGGTTAGAATTTTTAAGGTAGCAAATAAACCTTGCTGAAAATCATTGTTATTTAATCATTTTCACAGTTTTTTTGTATTAAAATGGATTGTTGAGGTTAAACTTGGAAATTTATGTTAGTTTGGTGTTTTGTTCTATAAAAATCGCGTACTTACGTGGGACTAGGCACTGCACAGACTTAGGCATTCTTACCATACTTTTAATTTTCCTTCTTACTCTTTTATCAATCAATCTGAAGTGGGAACTCCCACACCTCAGTGGCATTTGAACGTCACAACGCACTTTGACCTCGGGAATATCGGAGCCAACGAGAGCATCGATGCCACTATCTACGTCTCATTTCCTACCATGTTTTTTCGGAACCATTTTGATGTGACGCTGAAGAGGAATACCAAAGAAATGAGCCACCAAGTCCAAGTGGGAGGGGTAAGAAATAAAAAATGCAAGCAAAAATGAAATATTGAATGTACCATTTTAAATTTCAATGTTTCTTCTTTCTCTTGACACCAAATTCAACACAAATGTGTTATGAATAGGTGAGCAAGAAAAGTTTGAAAATTGATGGTCAAAACCAAATTGCCCAAAATGAAGGGGCATGAAGCAACTATGTTGAACATTCTTGACCAAGAAAGGGATGGTTCATTAGCATTTCTAAGTCCTTTCTTAGTTTCCATTCATGAAATCTCTCTGAGTTATTCCCTTGCTATGGACATCCAGAGCACAAATTGATTTGGACCATTAATTTTCAAACTCCTTTTACTCATCCATACATGGCTCTTTCATGTTGAATGTGGTGTCAAAAGAAAGAAGAAAATTGAACTTTAAAATGGTGTATTTAATATTTTATCACTTGCTTGCATTAATAGAGAAAAATTACTGATCATTTGGGTTCCGCTTTTTCTTGGACACCATGTACAGTGCATCCTAGAAAAAGAAAAACCACTCAGACTTTTAGAAATCTTTTCTGGTGAATTTTAATATTTCATGAAATAAGAAATGCATTATTTTACAGTTTTTGTTGTTCTTCTCTCTTCAAACACCTTAAACATGAATGAGCCATGCACAAATATGGTAGACTATTTTGTAAGCAAAATGTTAAAATCAAGTTGCGCATCAAGATTTTTTCTTGTTGTGAAATGGATTCATACCAGATGCTATGAACACCCCTTGTCTACATTGAGAAATTTTGTGAAGAAAACAAAAAACATAAAAAGAAATTCTAATGAACAATACCTTTCTTCAGCCAGATCTATATTTCCTTACAGATCCTGCCAACTTATTCGGCACAATTTGATTTTTACATTTGAATTTGCAACTCATTGTTGTTGCTTTGTCATTGCTGGGTCCTTTTCGTCTAGGGAGACATTAACAATTGTAAAACCTGAAACATTTGCGACATGAAACTTTCACGAATTGGAACCGACGGTCTTTTTCACGAAACGAAACTTTCCGGAATTGCCGACCATCAGCTTACTTGTACAGTGTACAGTTTGTACTAGCATTTAATGCATTGTGTTAACAGACACTTTTGCTGGCATTTTTCTTGCCTCCTTGTGAAATTATCATTCCCAAAAAAATGAATAATAACTGTCAATGTTATTTTTATTAGGCAAATTCATGGTTTCCCAAAGGATACGGCCCGCAGAACATCTACCCTCTCAATGTGACTTTGAAGATAACACGATCAGGAGAGGAGAGCTGGAAATCTGCTAAGATAGCATTCAAACATGTGGAGCTCATTCAGGAAAAGATTGATAACAGCACAGGTAAATACAGTCTGTGTCAAATAAAATGGTACAAGTGGAAAACATTTGTTTATAGTATGAAGATTAATCACAACCTGGTATTGTTTGGTATTTTCAAAAAGCAGGAAATTCAGACTTTCTTCTGCAATTTTTTTCATCACATTTGGTGCTGTAATTTTTGAGATCTGACTAGTTTTTTACAATAAAGAAAAATCCATTTTTCGCACGCCGTCCCATGCCTTTGTGTAGGTTTCGCATGAATGACCATGAATTCAGTGCTCCAGAACAATAGAAGTGCGCAATTTCGATTTGTTCCTCGTCGCACAAATTTAGCATAACTTTTTTTTTAGGAAAGCAAATTATACAAAACAAAGTGCATCAGCAAGAAAAATCTTTTGGCTTTTATTCGGTACCACATGCACACATCATTTGAAAATATTGCACACCTAAATTATTTTTTCCCCGACTGTACCATTTTTTTTTTACACAGACTGTATATTCAAACCAGGGGGTGTTTCACCAAGTCGTTCGTAAAGTCAAAAATGACTTTACGAGCGACTGGAACATGTTCTTGGGTGCTATACTAATCACATGCTTTATAATTTAGCTCAAAAACTGATCACCAGTCATTCGTAAATTCATTCATAACTTACGAACAACTTGTTGAAACACAGCCCAGGGATTATTGAAGGGCTTATCAGCTTTTCTTCTGCAAATTGGCAACACCCATGTTTTTGTTTTTTTTAGTATTATATACTGTACTTAAACAAAAAGAAAAGGCCTAAAAATGAACTTGTGAAGACATTAAGTATGCTAAAACTACTATGATCTTTGTATGGAAGAAAACACTGAGTTTAGTTGTGTCTGAACATTGCCATAGTAAGAATTTGGAAACTTAATTTCCTAAGGACAACTTCACCCCAAAATCAATTTTCTTAGTATTTCATACATAAATTATTTGTCAAGAAAAAGAGAATAGTGTGTGAAATCTTGTCAGTAAATCCATGATTGTTTCCATTTGGATAATTTCTAAGCAGAAACAATCATATGGACAATTGTTGTGAATGGGATCGAACCTGGAGGGTGCCCAAATGGACTGGCTACTCATACGGGCCATTAAATTTGAATTCCTAAACCTCTAAATGCAGATTTTGAGGAGTGCGTTCAAGAAAAGATTCAGTCATTTAAACAATGTGTCATCACCTTTCCCAGGACTATCTTTCTACCTCAAGAACAACACCATGCCTGTAGGCCACCAACTTTGAATTCCTATCCCCCAAAATTCAAATTTGAGAAGCGCATTCAAGAAATGTCTAAATCTTTATTCTTCTTTCCCAGGACTACCTTTCTACCTCTAGTTCAACACCATACCTGTAGGCCAACAGCTTTAAATTTCTAACACCCTGAAATTTGAAAATGAAGAGTGCATTCAGGAAAAGATTCAATGTAAAACTCTTTATTCTCTGTTCCCAGGACTATCTTTCTATCTAAAGATCAACACCATACCTGTTTTCATCAAGGGGTCCAACTGGATACCAGCCGATTCCTTCCAGGAACGCATCACCCACAGGAACCTGTCCCAGCTCCTCCAATCAGCAAGCCTTGCTAACATTAACACTCTCCGAGTCTGGGGTGGAGGGATATATGAGCAGGATGAATTCTACGAGCTCTGCGCTGAGCTCGGGATCATGGTGTGGCAGGATTTCATGTTCGCCTGTGCTATGTATCCGACTGATGAAGAATTCCTAGCCTCAGTCAGAGAGGAAGTCATTTATCAAGTAAGAATCATTTGATATCAGTTATTTATTTTAAGCCTGAAAGGGATTTTTTTTTTTAGTCTCCAAATTTTTCTTTTGAGTAATCTGAAATTTTTAGTGTAAAAAGATTTTAAATGATTTTATTCCCGAAAAGCTGAAACTTTAAAGTTCTAGAATAATGATAATAATAATAATAATACCTATTATTTATAATGCGCTTTTCCCATAGTGGCTCAAAGCGCTAGAAGAATAGTGACTCGATCAACACTAAATTTGCTGCAGAAAAAGCAAAGTTACATTGTACAGTTGTACAATATGACAAAATTACTGTAGGTTGCATAATGAAAATCCAGCCAATCACAACCCATATTTTTGATATAATATTGTTTGATATAATATCTATTATAAGGCAATATATTTCCTTATCAAGATACAAATAAAATATAAAATAGAACTCATTACATTATCATTTAATACTATCATTCAATATTGTCATCTTGTTTGTAAAGATTACTCAAAGGATACAATGTATAAAAATACATGGTAGGCAGGAGTTGCCAATACAAGCTTTTCTCTTTTTTTTTCTCCAGACGCGAAGATTGACCAACCATGGCAACATTATTGCATGGAGTGCCAACAATGAAAATGAGAAGGCATTGAGAGAAAACTGGTTAGTGTATGAATCAAGCAAAAGTATTAATTTGAACAACGAAGGAAACTGAACAGAAAAATATAATATGAAAAAAAAATGAGCAAAGAAAATGGGGTTCCTTTGGGATTCTAACCTGAGATCTACCAGCTGAGCTTTGGCAAACTCATGCTGACATTCATCCCTGAAACCTGTTAACTTTTCGATGCTCGAGTGTCAGCATGGGTTTGCCATAGCTCAGCTGGTAGAGCGCCTGTCTAGTAACCAGGAGGTCTTGGGTTTGAATCCAAATGGAGCCCCATTTTCTTTGCTTATTTTTATTTTTACATGAGCAAAAATATTATAAAACAAATGCCATTGTTTATGCGCTGTGACTTCTGAATTGGTTTTATATAGAAAGGAAGAGTCAGTGATTGTCTTTGGCTGTGTGATATTTTTGTTGGAGCTCAAAATCATCATCTTTGTATTGCTCCAAAAATATTTTTTTATGGATATATATCTACAATGTAATGAAGATTGATTGAATGCCATTATTTGCAATGAAATTTCAGAACTGTTATTGAACCAATAATCAGGGTATGAATACATTACATAGGTATCTCGACATGCTCCACTTTTTCTATTGTCTTGCTTTGGTTAAAAAACATTGAAATGGTTGGCAGAGAGTTTGTGGTGTCGCATATAAAGACTAGCCAGTTTCAATTCCCTCTGCAATATTTTTACTGATACTCTGGGCTTAGAGGCTCACATTATTTATTGCAAAATTTAGGTATAGTGCGTGATTAGTAACAAATTATATGAACATAATTATTATCATTATTTTTAGGTATAATACCAACAGGAATTTCACCCTGTATGATATCGACTATGTAACTCTGTACATTGAGGTGATACGGGAGGCCTTCCTCTCGCAAGCCACTGGTCTTCCTTTCATGAGTTCCAGTCCCTCTAATGGACTATTGACCGAGGAACAGGGCTGGGTGGCTAAGGATCCTGCATCGGTTTATTACGGGGATGGTGAGTGATGAATACAGCTCGGGAAAAAAATTATTACACCAATTTCTCTTTCATAAGGCTTCCTCTCTCTTGTCATTGCAGCCCATTCTTGCTTGTAAAAATAACGAATTCGGAGAGGACTGTTTTAGACAGATTTGGCACCCCATTATTTCAATAATCAATTCTGAAAGGTAAAACAGTGAATGATGATTGCTAATAATAAAGATGTGCGGGCTCAAAATTAAAAAAAAACAAAATGAAATGAGACAGTAATTTTGGCCCTAAAATGCCAGGTGTGGTCAATTTTGAGAGGTAAACATGTATTTCAATAATTTAATTTTCTCTTGTAGGTTGCTCTTACACAGTGCCCCATAGCTTGCCATCGTAGATTTGAGATTACAGTACCCATATTTCTTTTTGTGATGTGCAGAAAACCCTTTTTGATGCTATACCGTGATTGTAAAACAACCCATATGCTATCGAGAGGCTAGATACATTGCTCTTTAAATATTTCCTTATCCATCTCCCCCTGTAGTTCACTACTACAACTATGCTGCCGATTGTTGGGACCTATCGACCTATCCTAAACCTCGATTTGCCTCAGAGTATGGAGTCCAGTCCTGGCCTTCCTTCAAGACGCTTAGCCCAGTTTCCATAGCAACAGACTGGTCCTATAACAGCTCGTTCAGTGAGCACAGACAACATCATATGTTTGGTGAGTGCCTTTGGGAGTGAATAATGATTATAAGGTGACATAGCATTTTCTCCTGCGACAATTCCTCATGGCTTTATTTCATGTAAGATGTAGGGTCAAGGCTAGGGTTGCAATAGGGATTTATTTTAGGTTTTTGGGTAGGGTATAATTTAAAGTCCAGGGGGGTGTTTCACAAAGAGTTAAGTAGACTTAAAAATCGCACTTAAATCGTGAGTTTTGTGCGTTATATTACGCATCACCTCATTGGACTGGCCATGCTCAGGGGATGCGCGCCATTGTGAAATCTGTCAATTAAATTGCGCGTTATAAAACAAGATGCGCGTAGAAGTTAAGTGCGACTTTAAGTCTACTTAACTCTTTGTGAAACACCCCCCAGGGTTGAAGTTGGTTATTCAATAAGTGAATGGAATTTGCAGCAGAGCAATTGTCGTAGAATCCGATTGAAGTACCCATACATAAATTAGCAGCAAGTAATATGTATTTTCAACTTTATAACATTATTTCTCTGGTCATCAGATGCTCATACAATGTAAGTCTTTCTGACAAATGTTCAATACCCAAACGATTCCTTTACCATCATCGCAGTTAGTTAGATCTATTCATTCTATTCCTACTGGGTACCCAATGGGTTGGGAAAAGTAATTTAGGTAATATGCCTTACCCAAGTACATAAATGGTATGCTGAGGACCCACGACCTCTCCATCCGGTAAGTTGCCAATTGGTCTAAAACCCACTTTGACTGTCCATTTGGTCTCATCCCACATGGTCTAACTCCATTTCATATACCAGTATAACCAGTTTGTCTAATTACCTTTTGGTGTAACTACCACTTTGCGTATTTATCATTTCATCTAATTCCATTCCATCTAATGTCCAGTTCGTTTAATTTCCACTCCTCTTTCACCACTTGGTCCATTCGAGTGACAAACTTGTAATAGACCAAATATTCATTTGGGCATTAGACAAAAATGCAATTAGACCAATTGGCCATTAGACGAATTGACAATTAGACCAAGTGGTCATTAGACAAACTGAGAATTAGACCAAGTGTGTATTAGACCTGTTGTAAATTAGATCAAATTTTTAGGAACCAAATGGGTTTAGCCCACTTAGTATTAGACCAACGGAGAATTAGACCAAGGGGATATAAAACTTCCATCCCAATGAAATGGTTAGATAACTCAACTAGGATAATTCTAAATGTTCAAAAAAGAGACTTCTCGGCTATGACAATTCTAAAATGTTTAAAATATTGAAATCTTGCTCCGGGCTTTGTTTTCTCTAAGATGTAGGGTCAGGGTTAAGGTTGCAGTAGGGTTTTGTGTTAGGTTTAGTGTTAAGTGTAGTGTTAAGTCCAATGCTGAAGCTAATACGATTGGTGTAAGGGGTTGAGCGCGGAGCAGTTATCGCTAGAGCAAATGTGAACGATCCTTTTACTCACTTTCAAATGTTATCTGTTGATGGTTATTTTATTTGTTTTGTTTTTTTTCTTTATAGGTCAGGCACAAATGTTGGCACAAATAGAGAGGCATTTCAACCTTCCGTCCTCCAAAGATCCCCTTGTGTACTACAAGAATCTGCTTCACCTCACCCAAGTACGTAAGGATCTTGTAAAGTTGTGAAGTTGTAACTCCTGTATTGAACACTAAAACTTATAGACAATTGAAAGCATTAGGTATTGATTAATTTCTGTGTATAAATTGCCTCTAGCCTTCAATTATCTGGCTGATTTGGGTTATGATTGCTTTGATTATTGATGAAAAATAGGTATTGGACTACTTCTTTTTCGAATTATTTAATTTTGTATAAATACAAATCAATTCTAAATCACAATAAATAGTCACTAACTTTTGCAGGGGATTTCAATTTTCTTTAGTGCTTGATGTGACCGTCAAAAGGGACATCAATGTTTTTGTGGTAAAAGGTAAAAGGTCAAATGTGCTTAAAATCTTCTCCACCGATTTCACGACCTGGGAGCTACATATCTGTCCATGACAACAAATATTTCCAGTTCATTATCTAATATTTTATTGACCCCCACTGCAAGTTTTATTATATAAATACAAATTTGGTATAAAATAGCATCTTTTCTTCTGCAGATCTCACAAGCATTGTGCATCAAGTTTGAGACGGAACATTACAGACGTCTCCAGAGCGTCCTTGTCAATGGCCAAGGTCACTGCATGGGGGCGCTCTACTGGCAGCTCAACGACATCTGGCAGGGTCCCTCATGGTCGTCCATAGGTTAGTCATAAATCGATTCAATTTACTCCGCTGTAAATTACATATATCAAGTGAATAACTCTTTTCCTCTAAATAGCACTATACCCTACCCTAAGCCTAAAGCTAAACCTTATACTGTATACGCTATATATTACGCTTCAATATATTTTTTGCTTCAAAACGGGAATATACAAGATTATATTTTTGTGAATTTATTGTATTTGTGTTCACTTTGTACAGAGATTTCAGGAAGACATGAAAAATTTTGCATTCAATAATTTAACCTCACAAAGTAGGGAGGCAAATGAAAGATGATTAAAATATATGCAAAGGAATTTCTCTCTCCAATATCAACCACAGGAATAGTATAAGATCATGATGTTTTTTTCTGTATTAAATCATATTTTGACACAAACACTGATTTGACCTTTGACCTTTGACCTTACAGAGTATGGAGGCACTTGGAAGATGCTTCATAACTATGCAAAGGACTTCTTCTCTCCCATCCTTGCCTCTGGAATGATACAAGGGGGCGATCTTTATGGATATGCTATCACCGATAACACCAATCTGGTCAACCATAGCTATGTGACATCGGTTTATTCCTGGACGGATCTGAAACCCCGATATCAGATAACAAATTATTTTTCACAAGTGAGTGTACAGGCATCTGAAAGATGATGATGATAGTGAACAAATAATTGCTGTGTGATGAAAGTGATTGTCAGTGACTATCACTTTAGAGGCAAGCTGGATAGCTATTTTTCTGAAGTAAACAATTATAAAAAATAGACCATAAAACAATCTTTCGTTTCCCTTCTTACAACCTCAAATCCTTTCCATCTCGTCCAGAATGTGTCACTATCCAAGTTGATCATCAAGACGTCCCTCGATGGCATCACTCCAGAAGGGCGGGTGTGGTCCAGAACTTCCTTACCATAGGCAATCGTGAACACCTTCTCTTTCTTCCCAACATGTTTAGAATTTGATGAATAAATCCTTTATTGATTAACCATTGATGTAACTACTTTAAAACGATCTTCCCTTTCTCTTCCAAACAACCTCAAATTCTTCCTTCCCATCAGAATGCTTCATCATCCAAGTTGGTCATCAAAACACCCCTGGATGGAATCCTCCAGAAGGGCAGGTGTTGTTCAGAGCCCATGCAGTCGTGCTTCCTCACTGTACAGATCAATAATCCTAATCAACTCCCAATCTCATCTACATGTCTTATATCTGATGAAAATATTTTGTAACTATTGAAATTCTTCCCATCTCGTCCAGAATGCATCATCGTCAAAGTTGGTCATCAAGACGCCCCTGGATGGCATTCTCCAGAAGGGCGGGTGTGGTTCTGAACCGACACGATCTTGCTTCCTCACCGTTGAGATCCACGATCAGGATCACCTCTTCATTCCTCCTACTAACCCTATCTTTCTGACATCCTTCAACAATGTGATAGGACTCAAGAAGGCCAACGTTAAAGTGAGTATTTGTTGTTGTTTTTTTTTTGGTGGGGGTGTTAATGATATTATTTGACTTAATGTGTCGTTTACGGTCTACCATGTGGTTAGTCCTGAAAAGGAAATTGAAATAGAGAGTTACAGAAAGTAGAAAATTGATAGGCAAGATAGGAAGTAAAAAATAAGATATATTCTTTCTTGGTTGGGTCCTGAAAAGGACTGTGAACCAGATGAGAAGGTGAGCTCGATGCAAGGAAGGCTTGTAGTAGTAGTAGTAGTTGTAGTGGAGAGTGCTCAACATTTCGGACAGGTTGACTTTCTGTCTTTAAGAAGTGAATCCACTCCTGAATCCACTATGCAAGCCTCTATTCCTTCAAAGAATATTTGACTTCTGTATTATTGAAAAAGAAATTCCCAAGCAATTCAATGAAACTCAATATACGTTTTAACACAATGACTGGGTCCATATGCACATACATGTAGACCCATGTGCAGTTGTTTTAAACTGAGAGCAAGAGTAATGCATTCAAGATTTTGTTTCAACAGAGCAAGGTGAAGATTGACCAAAATCTGGTAGAGTTTGAATGCAATGTTCTAATCAAAGTTGAATTAGCCACATCAATTTTCAAGTAGAGTATGTACGATTCAGTTGAATACCTTTTTATTGATTGGTCAGCTTCAACATGAATTCTAAATTCACATTCAATTCAAATATGAATGAATGGCTATAACTTTAATGAAGTAAGTTTTTTTTCAGTGTCAGTGATCAATGAATTTGTATTTTCTATTGTATTTTCTATTATCTGTGAATCTGATGTAAAAAGAATTTCCAAACAGACAATAAATATATTCAAATCAATTCAATTCAATCAAATCCAATTCAATTCAATTCAATTCAGATCGCATCTGTCACTGCCGTGGGTTCAAATCAGTTCTTTATATCTCTCAAAACGGACGCCATTGCTCCATTTGTCTGGCTGGATAGCGGTGGAATCAAAGGAATTTTCTCAAGCAGCAATGGCTTCCTTATGATGTTGCCTTCGTATTCCGTTTCATTCGAGGCCTGGGACGCAACGACTGCTGATGAGCTCACCAAGTCGCTTTCCGTCTCGTCTCTGATGAACATGTATTGAGGCTTGAACGACCACAGCTAGCAGCAGGTTACCCAAAGAGAGACAAAACTTTTCAAATGTATCATTCATTTTCTTCCACAAATTGGCAAACGTTGTGCTGTAAAACCAGAATCATTGCAGCATGAAACTTTTGTAAATTGGAGCCGACGGCCATTTTCGCTGAATGAAACTGTCCCAAATTGCCGACCATCAACTTACGTGTACAGTGTATAGACTAGCATTCAATGCATTGTGTAAACATACACTTTTTCAATTTTACTTAACCCGTTGGGGACTGATCCTGAATATATTCGTGCTGAGGTGTATGGGAAATGTGTGTTATAGCCAAATCAGCTCGTCTCCAACAGGTTAATTGAAAATCTTGCCTTCTAGAGAAATTGTCGAAAGTATCATGCATGCAAAAATTTCTGGTTTTACAGCATTAAAAATCTTTCATGTGCTTTTTGATACGCTCAAACTTGTGCAAGTCAAACTTGCCTAAGTCAAATAATCGCCTAAGTTGAAGGTCTTTTCAAGTTGTATTCTCTTTATATTCTATTTTTTCAAACCTTTGTGAAAGGAAGCAATTTCTTTAGTTCTAACAGATTTGACTTTGGCAAGGGTGGCTGTATAATTTAATGTAAATGTTTATTTAATGAGAAGAGGCCTACGTGAAGTGAAATGTCCAAAAAAATTTGAAGAAATTGTTACCAATTTTGGCACAAAAATATTAATCTCTAATGCCAAGCATGCATAAAGGAAAATATGATATGAGCCAATTTTTAGGAGATTCTTTTTTGATATTTTGATATTGTTTACCATACATTGCAGTATCAAAAAGAGAAAGTACCATGTATGTCTTTTTTTTTTATTTTAATGCTACAAAGAACTTCTTTTTATGAAGTACTGGTATACAATTGTGGAGATTGCAATGCTGCACTGTATGCTTTCATATGCAATCTTGTTTATTACTGTGCAAAGGCAATCTAATGACCAATTTTTATTGAGTCAGGTAGCCACATACATGTGCATACACACGTGCAGAGGACAAACCCTGCATAGCTTTCTAGAAGGGTAAATTGCCATTTTGTCTAAACCCACTTCTCATCGCACATGGTCTAATTCTATTTCATCTACAACCAGTTCGTCTAATTGCCCTTTGGTCTAATTACCACTTGACCTGTTTACCATTTTGTCTAATTTCCATTTCATCTAAGGTTTATTTCGTCTAAAGTCCACTTAGTTTGACACCATTAAGTAAATTCCTCTAACAAACTGGTTATAGACCAAATATTCATTTGAGAATTAGATGAAAATGCAATTAGGCAAAGTGATTAGAACAAGTGGTCATTAGACCAAGTGTGTATTAGACCAAGGGGAAATTATCGAAATTGTTAGTAGACCAAATGGGTTCTGCCCATGTGGTATTAGACAATCAGAGAATTGGGCCAACTGCTTTTAGACCAAGTGGACATTGCAAACCCCACAATCGTAAACTTTTATATGAACATTTTGTTGGCGAGTGATTTTTTTTTTACCATCGTATTCTATATCTTTTTAAGATTTTGTTTCTTAACTCTTAAAAGGCCTGGGGCAAGGATGGGAGATCCCCTTATGATCACAGTGATAATATCAACTCAACTCATATATTATTCTTATTGAAATCAAATTGATACTAAATTTATAAAGTTACAACCATTTGACAGACAATTTTTAGCATTGTCTAGCGCGTGGACTTACGATTATATAAAAGGTGATAATTAAAAAAGTATTTCAGACAGAGGTATGAAACTTTGTATGATTATTCATTATGAAAATGAGCTTGTGACTTGCCAATTTTTCAAAAGGGGGCACCCCTACCCCTCTTGATAGCAGACTCATGAAACTGTTCAGACTATGATTATGCATTATAATTTTAGATAATGGTGTTCAAATTCAAAATGAAATGATTTGTTATTAAAGCTAATTTTGAGTATGTGCAATGAGTACCTGTATTTTTAGGAACAGGAATTTAATCTTCACTTTCAATGATAAAATGTATGATCGAAAACCAATGTGTGTGCTACTGTATGAGAATTGAATATTTTCTCTCTTCTGAAAACATGTCTTACATTTATTTTTTAAATAATGTTGGGTACAATGGATCGTATGCATTAAAAAAAAATCTATTTACTTTAGATTTTACTTTTTAATTCAATTCAATTCAATATACTCCTTTATTTTGTGTCCTGATGATAAAGTTAAGCAATTTTGATAATTGTTATAATAATAATATAATAAGAAGAAGAAAATGCATGCAATTACTTGCTTTTATGTGTATGGCCAAATGTAAATGAATTGTGATTATGTAATCGTTTTGATCGAGTATACTTTAAAAATATGTTGTGTAACAATCAGTACTATATCTTGTTCCTTCTATGATAAAATCAATAAAATATTTTTGCATACAGATATAAGCCAGTGTCATTTGGGATGGTTTTTGTCAAAATTTTGTCTTTAAAAAAAGTGGTTGCTGAGTATATAAATTTGGACAAGTTCTTGGAGATGAGCAGTGGCAATACTATATCTTACATGCATGGGGGAAATTCTCAATATTAGTGACCTGGAAATAAGATGTTTTCAACGTTTTAGAGATTATACTATTCCTCAGGAATGTAATTTAAAGGAAAATGAAACCCAAGGAACCAGTTAAGTTATATAAAACAGAAAAAAAAAAATCAAAGAAACAGATCAACAAAAGTTTGAGAAAATTTGAATAAATGATAAGAAAGTTATGAGCATTTGAAGGTTTTGATCACTACTGATATGGATATCCTCAAACTGGCAACGGGCCCAAGATGTGTGATGTCATACATGAACAACTTCCCCATTACCTTTGTACATAAATGTAGTTTTAACTTAAATTAATTTTCATCAATTCTGTCAGTAGATCTGGTATTTTTTTTGTGGGGTACATGAAACAGAGGCTTTAAATAGTGGACAAATAATCTGTGCTACAATTAAAAGAGGAAAAACGATTCCCCCCCCCCCCACTAAATGGAAGAGTTGTTCATTTATGACATCACACATTTTG
This sequence comes from Paracentrotus lividus, assembly GCA_940671915.1. Lineage (NCBI taxonomy): Eukaryota > Metazoa > Echinodermata > Echinoidea > Camarodonta > Echinidae > Paracentrotus > Paracentrotus lividus. Next base: position 751,883 of record CALNVZ010003431.1, on the reverse strand, counting down.
GGCCCGTTGCCAGTGAATTTTTGTTTTGTTTTTTGTTTTGTTTTTGCTTTTAGTTCTTTATTTTTTTTTGGGGGGGGAAGGGGGTAACAATATCCTCTAAATGTAGTAATAAGAAAAAAATAGGCAAGCGCAAATACCCCCAATGCAAGTGATCTATAAAAGCGGTTATAACCCTTTGGAAAATGATACGATCGCGAAGCGAGAGCGAAATATTACTCAATGTATAGTGACCACAAGCACTTTGGGGGTTTCAGTTTAGTGACCTGAAAACGGGACACTTTTGGGAACAATAATATTTCTCAGGAATATCATTTAGCAAGCCCTTGAAAATTATGCAAGCGCGAAGTGCGAGCAAATTCCTTCTCGACTGATGAAGGCATGGAATTTTAGGCACTTTGGCAGCTTCAATTTAATCTCCTTGTACTATAGTGAATTTGATGTGAGCGCGAGCTTAATTTTGTCCGTCGATGAAGTAATTTAAAAGCAAGCCACTGTAATTGTTCCTTTTCTTCTGGGGGCGGTAATATCCTCATGATGATCTGGTACGCGAGTGGAAGTTTTCCCTTTGACAGGAATAGGCCTACTAGTAACTTATTGGAAAATAACAAAGCGCGAAGTTCGAGCAGAAGGCATGACAGTTTAAGATATAAATTTGGCGCCCCTTAACAGATAATTTTAAAACCGAAAGCCCCTCAGTTTCAGTTTAAATTGGCGCCCCTTCAGTTTAAGATCAAATTTTCCCTCCTCTAATTTAATTTAAGACAAATCTTGCGCCCCTAAATTTAAGATCAATTTTCAAAAATCAAAAAAAAAAAATTAAAAAAATCAATCAATCAAAAACCAATTTGGCATCCCCTAATTTTCATGTCGATTCGGCGCCCCCTAAGTTGGTGCCACTTAGTTTCAGATCAACACGGCGCCCTCCCTAAGTTGGAGATCAATTTTCGCCCCTGAGTAGTTAAAGATCAATTTTGCTCCCCTAACATTAAGACAATTGGGGCTTCGAAAGTTTAATATCAATTTTTGTGACCCTACTTTTAAGACCATTTGGTGTCTTTAGCTAAGTTTAATGTCAAATTTACGCCCCTAATTCGGTTGGATTACTGAAGCGCCTTCAATTTGGCGCCCCTAAGTTTAAAGCTGGTGTATAGTGTTGGGAGAAGGAAAAATTTAATTTGGATTCACAGTTAGATAATATGAAAGCCTGAATCCTATAACTGTAACAAAGAAAGTTATATTACATGGAATCTCGTTTTAATGTCTTTATTTCACGATATTATAGTATAAAAAAGATAAGACGGGGACCCGACACAGCTTTGTGTGCACAGGCGTTCACATGGAAAACCAATGGGGATCTCTTGTGTGGGTGATACACACAGATCGCTACGGTCCATTCATGCGGGAAGTTCGGGGGACAGGACAACCCAGCAAAGGTCTCAAAACCGTTACAAATTGTGTTTGGATTTAAACATTTCACTGAAATTCACCGGAAATCGTGAAAGGAATATAACAAAATCTCTCACACATGTCTTTTAGCGCAATGTGAACAACATGAGACTATATTTAATTGGTTTTATGCCGATTTTTTTTTGTTACCAAAACTATACACCAGGTTTAAGATCAATGTGGTACCTCTGTAAGTTTAAATTAATTGGGCGCCCCCTTTATTGTAAGATAGAATTGGCGCCCTTAAGCTTTATGTGAATTTGGAGTCCCCTTAGTCAATTACAAACTTGGTTCAGGGCAATTAATTTCTACACTTGTTTTGTTTGTTTGTTTGTTTTTGTAACCTAATTAATTGCTTATATCATCCGTTACAACTCACAACACAGGTATAAGCTTGGTATCATTGCATAGAATATTGTGAAATAATCAAGGTTACATATAAGTAATAACATTTAATTATGAGGCTCTTAAAGTTGGGTTTCCTTTTTTTCTGGGACGCATAGTATGAAATCTAGATAAGTGCATAATTGATAATGAAAAATAATCGGGGAAATTTTAAGGGTCTCTGTCAGGGTGCTCAGCCTGCACACTTGAAAACAGATGTGCATATATCATTATATATAGGCCCTAATATATAAAATAATGAAATAGGGGTGCAGTGGCGGCAAATTTCAATATAGCACTAGGACCGGTGCATATAAAAAAAAATTCTGGTATTGACATTTAATCATTTTTGATCGTTTAATTGGCTTATTTTTTTTTAACTTTAATTTTGTTGTGTTCATAACAAGTATATAAATACACAACGGTTGAAATTCATTACTTTTTATTAGAATTCTGAAATGCAGAAAGGAAAGCTGAAGCAAGACAAAAGTGAAAAAAACTATAATATATCAATACTTATATTTTCTTTTCGTTTCTTTTTTATCTGTATTAAAATCAATATAATATTTAAGTGCGCTGTACCATGGAGGAAAGAAGATTTTCGATGATTGATTTCAAAGAAAATGGTGACGCACGCCTGTTGCCCCCCCCCCCCCAATTGATTTTTTTATTTTTTTTGTTTGTATTGTTTATTATTTTACAACCCGGAAGTAAACACCGCATCCAATCTTGTATATGATTATGCCAGTGACGTTTTAAACAGGCCGCCAATCCGAAAACACAATGTTAATCAGTCACGTGACACCGGTGTAGAAAATTGGGCCAAGCTTATATTACGCGGGAACCCATTTGACAACCATGGCCACAGCACTATATCTCGAACAGTACCTGGACAGTAAGTGGATAATTTTACCATTTATAGACAATGACGGAATTTAATGTATAGATGTTCTTGTACCTTAGAATTTTTACATGCAGATAGGCCTATTCATAAGAACGATTATTGAAGGAAAGTGTTATTTTAGCGGGCTCGCATCTACCTAATTATGTATTCATGAAGGTGGTTCGCATTCCTTCAGTATGCCGCAGTGCGATGTTTGTATGGTACGTTAGTTTACTGTGCTGTGAATGAGTCATGCATGCAATTTGTGTGTGTGAGTGTGTGTATGTGTATGTTGCCACTATGTTTTTCTTGACTGGCCTCGGGCTATGCACTTTCAGCATTGGTCATTCATTCGTACGGATCTCGTATCTCAATCAACGGGGAGCTGGCCCGTGCGAATGTCATTAGTACTCGCCGTAGCCTATGGCCAAATGATGGCTATGTCGGCTACAAAATGAGGACTAACATTTTTAGATCTATACATTACAGAAAACTGTTTAATTTAGATCTGAATTGATGTGATACTTTAACTTGATAGTCTGAAGACTTTAACAAGATTTGGTTTTGAAATAAACTTGGAAATCCCACGCAGAAAGGGATTTTGCATTTATTCTGTTTATCAATAAATTTTCTCACATTAAAAAATTAAGAAATGATGAAAAAAATGATGAAAAAAAAAAAGAGAAAAATTTAACGCCAACATCAGGTCTTGAATTTCGGGCAAAAAATATTGTTGAAACTTTCTAAAACTGGCAGGCACTTGACTTGAGCGTATTTCTATTATAATATTAAACATCTTAACGTTAGACTCTAACGTTAATTTTAGTTTTGTATCCCGCAATTTTTTTCTGAAACAGATTTTCTTGATTTATTTTTATCCAAATAGGTCTAGTCTAGGCCTACTATTACTAGTCTAGGCGTAGATCTAGAGTCTTGAAACTATAATGAATAATTACATGTTCCCGTTTTCACCTGAGTTTAACTTTTAAGCGAATCCGTCATTGAAAACCGTTTCAATATAATATCATGAGCACAATTTTAGTGTGATTCTCTTAGGGTAAAATCCTTAGAAAGTGATGTTAAAAATATAAATGTTGGCAAATTTATGGTATCCTTTATACCCCAAAAGGAAAAAAAAAAACAAAACTTTGCGGATGCAGCCAAAAATGTATTCCTGGTACCCTTGTCCCTGCCCCCCCCCCCCACCCGTCGGCAAGCACAAACTCGATTTGACACTAAAACAAAAATTTTTTTTTTTTTTTACGACCTCAAATTCGATGTCATTTTAAAGTACGATTCCATTGCACTTGCACTGACATCAAATTTGAGATCATAAAATGATGGTTTCCGATGACGGATTTACTTCAAAGTTGGGTAAAAAAAAAATCAAAATATTTATTATTCTGGTTAAAAAAAAAAAGAAAAAACAAAGAGATCTAAATCTGTTTTAGGTTAGCTCAAACATTTCTCCAGGGCCTGGGGGGTGGGGGTGTTTGGTGGTTGTCACTTACCACATGATGTGGTAAGCATGTGCATCCATATCGAAAACGGTCCTTCTGGTGTCATCAACGCTTTATTTTAAGTAGGGGTGATTTTTCGGTTTCAATCATCATTTTTATTATGAAATGGAGCCTTTTCAGCTTAATTTGCCTATTCAGGCTCTATTGAATCATACTATGTTGACACAATTTAGGGATTTAAAAACAAATCTTACATTCCTATATTTTATGCAATTTATACAGTGCATCCCCCCAAAAAACGTAACTTGAATAGTCAGTCAATTTTCTCGATATCATTATCAAGCAACATTTCTTATTTTATTTGGCATCATATGAATGTTTAAAAAAGCCACACATGAACAAGTATTGTATCAAAATTAATTGTAAAATAAAATTGAATTGATTTTTTTTTCCCTCCATCATTATTCACAAACACATTTCATGAACATGACATAAAATTCATGCAGTTTTCTTTTTAAAAATGGAAATGTAGCAGAATATAGCGGCATAATCAAATGAGTGGACAAGATTGTCCGAGAGCTTGAGAATGATGCTGTACATACGTCGACACCTGTGGTGGGACTGTGTGTGAACCATGAAAGCCAAGCTTGAGTTCTTACAGCCAAAATAATTTGAGACAAATCTCTAAGATATGTCATCACATTGTTCCATTAACATGTACATATGCCTACATAAGATTATATTCACGTTTCGATAATGATTTCATAAGAAATGTTGAAAAAATATCGAAACGGTCCGTCAAATTGAGACTTGGAGTAGACCGCTATATCGCCACAAGTTACGGCACAACATACACACACCGATCCGGTGCGTATCGCGTGCACATGATATACCCGTAGACTTTCCACTTGGCTGTGTTAATCACGCATGTGCTTGGACGGGCCGTCCAGATACAGAAATTATGCTTATTTTGCTCTCTTCTCAGCAAATACGCAATTTTCTGTAAATTCCTTTGGTGTGTAGTATTTATTTCCTATGCTTGAGATTCTCGTATGATCAAGAATGTTTTGATTTCTTTCTTCATGACTACTACTCTAGATTATCTTTAACCTTGCATTGTGTTTTGTTTTATTATTGCAGGTATTGAAAATCTTCCATTTGAGCTGCAGAGGAACTTTACTTTGATGAGAGATTTGGATCAGAGAACACAAGGTAAATAATCCTTTAAAAGAAAATCTGAAGGTTCTATCCAAAATAGAGCTCTTCTTGGTGGGTTAGTGGGACATTTTTTAGTACAATGGAAAAATTGATGTTTCTCAGTGGCAGATCCAGGATTTTATGAGAGGGGGAAAATTGGAATTTCAGATTTTGGTACACCCATTTTTTCCCTGTGCAGTTGGTCAATCGGGTCAGTCTTCCAATTCTTTTCCCTTTTTTTTTTTTAATCGGGAGAGGGGAGGGGGAGGGGAGCCTGTTTATAATGAGTCTGAAAGAGCAGACTTTACAGTAAACTTGTTACCCTCAAAAAGTCCAAAAAGGTTGGATGTTTTTATGGAATTGCACCTTTCTCTGAAAGAATATTTACTAACATTTGAATGGTGTTCTTCTGACATTTTGACAGAATTGGCCAAGAGCATAGATGAAGACACAGTGTTGTACCTGAAGAATGTGAAAGACCTGAAGCCGGAGCAGAGGGCTGAGAAACTGAAGAAAATCAATCATTCCTTTACCAAGAGCAGGGAATATGGAGATGACAAGGTCCAGCTGGCAATGCAGACATATGAAATGGTAACTGGTTGAGGTCTGGTGAGAAAGTAGTAGGGCAATTAATGAAAAATGCTTTTAAATTGATTTCATGCTATTTAGAAAGAGTATTTACGTAAAAGGAAGAACTATAAAGGATTGCTTTTCTATTGCCCTCAAAGTCGCAATATGACCCCAAAAAGCTGTTATCTTGGGCTTGAATAGCATTATGTAGTCCCATGTATGCATTAATGTGTAGTGCGTGTGACTCTGGTTAGAAATGGGTTAATTCCTATCATTCTGGATAGAGCCAAAACCTTACAGCATAAACCAACTCTCAGGTGAAGTGTAATCAACCTTCCCTATTGACGCTGAGACGTTTCTTCCACGATTGATCTCACAGGAATTTCCTTTTAACAGTCTTTGCCCGTATACATGTAGAAGGTCTCAGAGATTTCTTCATTTCATATACGGTAACTAATTCATATTCTATGTACCAGGCAAAAACAAGTGTTTCATACATAGTATATTTCTAATCACTTTCTCTTTCTTTATGTGTGCGTTATGTTTTGTGATAACTGCTAAACAAGCACCATTCATTATAAATATCATTATTCATGACATTTCCTTTAAAAATAATTACCCAATAACTCTCTTCGCGTAGGTCGACAAGCACATACGACGGTTAGATGCGGACCTTGCAAGATTTGAACAGGAGCTGAAGGAAAGGACGTTAGAACAAGCAACACCTATCGAAGGGAGGGAAAAGAGTAAGATCATTTGTTTGAACATTTTCTCATTAAATTGTATGCTAGAACATGTCTTGTTAAAAACAGTTATACATGTACATGCTTTCTTCAAAATGTAAACCATCTTATTTTATAGGGAGAAAAAAAGTAAAACTAATAATAATAATAATAATACCCATTATTTATATCGCGCCTTTCCCAAATGGCTCAAAGCGCTCACAATTTCAATTTACATATTCACACAAAAGAAATACACAATAAGAACCACATATATAAATGAACGTAGTTCCTTAAAACAAAAAAGTCTTCAGGGACTTCTTGAACGATTCAACTGTTGGGGATTGTCTTAATGTGAGAGGGAGTTTGTTCCATTCCTTTGAGGAACAGGGAACAGGGTTTTTGTTGTTAGAATAGAGAGGTGCGAAGTTTTTCTGATATTAACTCTTTGCCTGCCAAATTCGACTATAGTCACAATTGTACTTATTAACTATACAATCGTAATAATTCATTTTCTGTGTAATGGCTGGGCTAAAAGATCTGAAATCACTGATAATGCGAGGGCCGGGCCTGTGGCATAATTTGTCCTGGTTAATACTACACAAATATTGTTATACTATTTTTAATAATTAAAGAGAAAAGTCTTCTTTTTTATGCTTAAAATTAATGTGGCGGGCAAAGAGTTAAGTAGACTATCTGAAAATCAAATCATTTGAGCATGAAAAGCTACTAATATTCATTTTCTCCCTGATTAAAAAATTAATTACTGTACCCTTATTTGATTATGTCTCAATAAGAAAGATCTTCCCGATTTGTTAATAAGTCTTTCATTTGTTTAAATTGGCAGCTCTGCAACTACTTCATATAAATGATTTCTCTGATCTGATCTAGTTTGTGTTGACTTTCTTTCAGATCACATCAACTGATTATGTTTTCTCATCTGAAGCAAACAAATTTCAAAATCAGCAAACAAGTTATTCAAATTGCACTTTATTATCACATTGCATTAGATTTTTGTTACAAATTAAAGCATCAACAAAAAAATATGTAAAAAATTGTTGCAAGGAATTATGGAAAAATTGTGGTAAGGCAAGGATTGTTGCATTGTTTTTTAAAAGAGGTCTAGTAGATACTAAACCCGAATGAGGATCATTCTGTCCTGGTAAAATATATTTAAGATTAAAAGGATTTCAATCATATATTTGTGTTACTCTCAATTTTCAGAAAAGAAAGGAACTGAAAAATCCGCGAAGAAGTTGAAGAAGGCTGGCAGGTCGTCTGATGATGAAACACCAAAGACTTCAAGAAAGAAAATGAAGACATCGGCAGTTGAACCGTAAGTTCCGATACTCTATTTTACAATTCAAACTAGCAGCAATTCAATCCGTTGTGGCTGAGAGAAACCATCAACTTATCCGATCTTTGACTCATAGGCTGTCAATTATTACCAACACTTGTACCAAGTAATAGTCAATTTTTAATTATACTTACTTTGGCACTAAGATATACTTGTGGTAGAGTGCATATCGCTCAGGGAATTTTAAAATTCCATAAAAAAGTTAGGGAAAGTAATGAAATTTATCAATTTCTTGTGGAAAGTTAGGAAAAATCAATTATTCAAGATATTTGTCAAAATGTCCTTCTTTTAGCTTTCTAGTATTGCCACAATGTATTTTTACTCAATTAAAACTTAAGGTGTTTGTGTTAAATGGTAAAAGACAGTAATAGTTTTCTGCTCTGAAAGTCATGAACAGTTAGTAGGAAATTTTGAAAATATATAAGTTAAGTACCTCTTCTGGCCATTTCATGCGAGAGCAAATTCCATCAACGACCAAAGTAATTAAAGGGAATCTAGTGTAGTGATAAAGATGAACAAAAATTATCTTGAGCTTTACAATTATTTTGGAACTTTCAACCCCAACACCAAGGTATTAAAGGGAAAGGTATATCAACTTCTTGTTGAATATGAGTTTTCTCAAATAACATGGTTCCCAGCCCATCAGGGAAATCAGGGAAAATTATTTTACTTTTTTCCAGTCGGGGAAAAGTTAGGGAATATGATAATAATGCTTCAAAATCGGGGAAAAGTCAGGGAATTTTGATTAGCTCAAAAATCGAAAGTTCGGTAGTCAGTCAGACTAGTGTTTCATACTGCAAATAGTTCACCACGACAACAAAGAAAACACGCGAAACTGGAAATGGGTTTTTAAAATTAATCGGAATTTTTTTAGATCTCATCAGGGGAAAATCGGGGAATTTTGTTTTCTCGAAATGCTGGGAACCCTGAAGTACATGTAAAGCCATCCTTCAATGTTATAGATTGGAAAATAATTTTTTTTTTTTTTCTTTCCCTCATCTACCATAGTGTCGTTACCCCAATTCTAACGTTACCATCAGTCATCAATTCACCTTCAGACGTCCTTGATATGCCAGTCGACCCCAATGAGCCCACGTATTGCTTATGTCATCAAGTTTCCTACGGCGAGATGATCGGATGTGATAATCCTGATGTAAGTAGGGCCGTCTGTGTTTTTCCATGAAATGTCTGTTTTCGTTGACTTGTCAAAGGAAATGGATAAATTAATATAAGGAGTATGAAGATATGATTCCAACAAAATATTTATTACTTAGATACTTTCTTTGGATGGAGAGATTAGAAATTTATTGAATGTGTAATACAAAACAAATAATTTTTTTTTCCCATTGAATAAGTGTCAATTTGAATTTGATTGAAAACGAATTCTAAAAAATCATTAACTTCTTTTATCTCCAAAAGTCACTATTTTTATCCCCGCGTTTTTCATTCATCTCTATAGATTTATTGTTTATTTCAGTGTATTTATTCTAATTCATTCTTGTTTTATTTTAGTGTCCGATTGAGTGGTTCCATTTTGCATGTGTCGGTCTGGTCACTAAACCAAAAGGAAAGTGGTGAGTACTTAACCATAAAAAGACTGGGCTGTTTTGACGCCTATCAAGACTGGGGAGAGGGAGGGGGGGGGGGGTTCTCATTCAGCCCCCCCCCCCCAGATCTCGGCTGTTGACCACGCGGTTGCCCTAAAAATTGGCACGCGTATTACCCATGGCATCATCTCCAAAACTAATCAGTCATATTCTCTGAAAAATCTCATCTCTAATTAATTATACTAATTTATGCATAAAATCAAAGATTTGCTCTAATTAAATAAATAAAGCCCCAAAACTGCTGATTTTTATGCCTCCGCCACCGAAGGTGGTGCCGGAGGCATTATGTTTTCGGGTTGTCCGTGTCGTGCCCGTTACTCCGTGCCGTACGTCTCGTCGTCGTCGCCGTCCGCCGTATTCCGTCGTCGTACTCGTCCGTACGTCCGTCCCGTTTCGTTCTCAGCGATAACTTAAGAACTGTTTGACGGATCACTTTCAAACTTGGATCATGTATGCATATGGTAGGGACAATGATCTGATTAGACTTTGGGGTCATTAGGTCAAAGGTCAAAGGTCACAGAGGTCATTGTATGCATGAAAATGGCTTGTTCTCCGCCATAACTTAAAAACCGTTTGACGGGTCAACTTCAAACTTGGGTAATGTGTGCCTATGGGGAGGGCAATGAACTGAATTAGATTTTAGGGTCATGAGGTCAAAGGTCAAGGTCACAGATTGTCATTGTATACATGAAAATGGTTCGTTCTCGCAATAACTTAAGAACTGTGTGACGGGTCAACTTCAAACTTGAGTAATGTGTTGCATATGGGAGGGCAATGAACTGATTAGATTTTGGGGTACAAGGTAAAGGTCACCGAGGTCATAAATAGGTGAAAATAGCTCGTTCTCACAATACTCAAGAACCGTTTCACAGATTATCATCATTCTTGGTACATGTGTGCATACTGGGGTGACAGTGATCTGATTAGATTTTGGGGTATGAGGTCAAAGGTCAAAGGTCACCGAGGTCAATAATAGGTGAAAATAGCTCGTTCTCACAATAACTCAAGAACCGTTTCACAGATTATCATCATTCTTGGTACATGTATGCATACTGGGGTGACAATGATCTATAAGATTTTTGGGTCATGAGGTCAAATGTCAAAGGTCACAGAGGTCAATAATATGTGAAAATAGCTTGTCTCATGATAACTCAAGAACTGTTTCATGGATCATCTTCATACTTAGTACATGTGTGCATACTTGAGTGGCACTGATCTGATTAGATTGAGACTTTTTAAAGGTCAAATGTCAAGGTCAAAGACATATTTGTATCATGAACATGAAAATAGAACAGATGAATGTTCCTATATTTCTGATCTGGCAATGGCGGAGGCATACATCTCGACCGTAGCGCGGTCGAGGATTCATCTAGTTTGTTGCTGACTTTTAGTAGTATTCTGATGAAATGTATTTCAAAAAAAATCTGTATCAAATTTTTTCTTATGTATTCTATGTTTGTTAAAATTTCTTAGTATTTCTGTGTTTTTTAGCCTCGCACCGAAGTGGTGCGCGGAGGCATTATATTTTCGGGTTGTCCGTCGTCCGTCCGTACGTCCGTCCCGTTTTCGTTCGTCGCGATAACTTAAGAACCGTTTGACGGATCACTTTCAAACTTGGATCATGTATGCATATGGTAGACAAGATGATCTGATTAGACTTTGGGGTCATTAGGTCAAAGGTCAAAGGTCACAGAGGTCATTGTATGCATGAAAATGGCTCGTTCTCGCCATAACTTAAAAACCGTTTGACGGGTCAACTTCAAACTTGGGTAATGTGTGCCTATGGGAGGGCAATGAAGTGATTAGATTTTAGGGTCATGAGGTCAAAGGTCAAAGGTCACAGATGTCGTTGTATACATGAAAATGGTTCTTTCGCAATAATTAGAACGGTTTGACGGGTCAACTTCAAACTTGGATCATGTATGCATATGGTAGGGACAATGAACTGATTAGAATTTGGGGTCATGAGGTCAAAGGTCACAGGTCATTGTGTACATGAAAATGGCTCGTGGGATCAACTTCAAACTTGGATCATATTTACATATGGGAGGGACAATGACTTATCAGATTTGTGGGTCATGAGGTCAAAGGTCACAGAGGTCATTGTGTACATGAAAATGGCTTGTTCTCGCAATAAACTTAAAAACCGTTTGACGGATCAATTTCAAACTTGGGTCATTGTGCATATGGGACGGACAATAAACTGATTTAGAATTTAGAGTCATGAGGTCAAAGTTCAAAGGCCACAGAGGACATTGTGTACGTGAAATGGTTGTCTTTGCGATAACTTAAGAACAGTGTTGGATGAATCAAACTTGGGTCATGTGTGCATATGGTAGGGACAATGAATTTATCATATTTTGAGGTCATGAAGTCAAAGGTCAAGGGTCACAGACGTCATTGTATACATGAAAATGGCACGTTCTTGCTGTAACTTCTGAACCGTTTTATGGATCAACTTCAAACTTGGGTCATGTGGGAGGAAAGATGAACTGATTAGATTTTTGAGGTCAGGACATCAAAGGTCACTGGTTATTTATGTAAATGACTCGTTTGTGCAATTTCTGAAGGACCTTTGACAGATCAACTTAAACATGTTTATCCTTTTATTACATCAGTAGCCATCCTTCCTGAGTTGAAATAATTCTGATGATACAACTTAATAGATTTGGGTCAATATCTCAAAGATTGTCATGGTATATATGGATGTAAAATCTCAACATGCGCATGCCTTTTTTTTCCGATGTGGCAATACGGAGGCATGCCTTCCGACCGTACGCGGTCGAAGATTCATCTAGTTTTTACTTTTTGTTTGGTATTGTTTTTTTTAATGGAAATCATTGGTGACACTATTTAAATCATAAACAACATGAAATTAATTGAAGTTGATCAGGAGAAGAAAAAAAATAGTGATACATTTATGAATTTTGGCCAGAAACACAATTTGCATTGGATTTGTACACAAAATCACGTATTTGAGCAAATTTGGGTCTGACGCACGAGTACAAAATTTTGCGTAAATCCCGAACCGGGTAAATTTGGTCTCAAAAGTTGTGTGAGACTTGAAAGAAAATAGTCATAAAGTCTTGGCGATTTTTTTTTTTTTTTTTTTCCGTTGCGAAGTTATCGCGAAAAATGTCGAGGTGGGGGGGGGGGCTCAATGAGCCCCTTTCCCCCCCCCCCCAGCCTTTTTAGGGTTAATAGTTAACTTACATAAATAGGACAAGGAGTAACCAAATTGCATTGATCCATTTTGGAAATCCTTAATTGTCCTCTGTAACTTCTTGATGATCCATCAACTATTCTCTGTGAATGTTATTCCACATTTCTGCATTGTGACTTGGTATGAAATATTTCTTGATTTGTATGTTTTTCTGAATATTTTCATGAACAGGGTTCCCAGCTCATCAGGGAAAATTATTCCAGTCAGGGAAAAGTCAGGGAATTTTGATTGGCGGAAAAATCAAAAGTTCGGTAGTTAGGTAGACTAGTGTTTTATACTGCAAATAGTTCACAGTGACAACAAAGAAAACACAGGAAACTGGAAATGGGTTTAAATAATTATCAGGGAATTTTTATATAGACAATCATCACTTCAGGACAACTAACCCTAGGGTTGAGGCTGAGGGGCTAGATTTACAGGGGGGTATAGTTATCCTAGAATGGGCATGAATAAACAAGCTGATTTCTATTCTCTTCTATTCTGTTTTTGCATTGAATTCACTGCTGCGTATTTGTTTCCCCCTTTTTTTTCTTTGCAGGTTTTGTCCGAAGTGCTCACCGGAAAAGAAAAAGAAATAACATCGGCTGCAATAATCTTATTTATTTTTTCCATTTTTCACTCTGTAAATATGTTGTAAATATACAAAGATGAAATATTGAGGCTTAATATTATTAGCAAGAGTTATAAAACACAATTGCAAAGACAATTTCAATATCCTTGTTGATTGCCTAAAGGAATGTATTATGTCATACCTACATAGACTTGGAAAGTTTTTTTTTTCTTGTAAAGAAAGTTTGTAGTATGAGGGTTAAAAAAATTATTAAAATTAAAAGATGTGGGAAAGTTACTTTGAACAACAGTTTATTATAACTGTAATTATGAGTTAATCAGTCTAGACAACAAATAGTTGTAGAACAATGTTATTTTAGTAGTCCCACTTACTTATTCTTTAGAACCCAATGATTTTCTTATAACATGGTCACAATGAATTACTGGTAGACAATCTGAGCATTCCTTTTGACAATGAATTAGGGTATTGGAATTGCTCATTTAGTTTATAGTTCCAAGAAAGTCTTTATGATTGTGTTTTTATTATTATAGCATAATGGTAAAAATGCAAGTTATGAATAGTCTATGCAAGCTGCACATTTATAACGATAAAGCTGGAGAATGAAATATAATCGTGCTGATTTAAGGAGAAAAATTATATCGTTTAGATTCACTGAATTCTTTTACTGGAATTGACTTGATTGATTGCTACATGCTGATTGGCCCAAAGCCTGTGAAGCCTACAGCATAGCCACAGCGTCCATAGGTCTCCCAAGTCCAGAGTACCATGTTATAATGGGAGTAAACTGTATTTTCACTAGCAGTCATTGAATGTAAAGCTCAGTAATGCTCATTAGAATTCAGATTATGAAAGAAATTTCAGAGAGTTCATGGTTTCCACGCATTATATTAAGATTCTTTAGGAATGGCACTATTACAGTGGCTTATTACTTTTCAAGTTTTTGTTTTTACTCAGTATGCTTGCCATGAAAAAAATTAAAAGAATCAAGATCATACGATTGTACACATTTTTCATGTACCTTTGCTTCTTAAAAAAAAGTTAGGTTAAGCTGTTCAACCTGCAACGATTCTCAAATTTCATAACATAATATACATACTCTCTTTCATACGGGGCAGAAGGCTTTTCATTTTGTAAAGGAAGTGAAGACATTTCAAATTTTGGTGCACAGTCGAGAACGATCGTTAAGTATCTATTTTAGAAGCTTATTATGTCATTTACACAAAGGGTTACATTTGTCTGTATTTTAACCATTCCAATGTAGTTGTTCTTGTTTCCAAGATATCCCTAAATATGTAAACCCAATTTTTAACATTTGTGTATGTTTTTTCCTGTTTTAGTCAGTAGTAATGTTAAACTGCTGTCCAAAAAAGTTGGTGCTTATGTAATTTAATGAGATAACAGGGGCTGCGGAGCGTTTTTGTAAGAGGAGGGGCTGAACAGGGCCAAAATCACAAATTTATGGTGATTATTGTGTTTTTGTACACCTTTGCTGAAAAAAAATGGGGGGGGGGGGTGCTGCAGCCTCTCCAGGCCCCATGGCTTCGTGGCCCCTGTATAATGTATGGTTACAGTTTTTGTATCAATCGAGATGGTTCAATGTACATTTCCAGCTCTTCAGATAGAACTGTATAGAGCTTGTATTTATTTGATTTGAACAAAATTTGATAAATGTCTTATTTTCATTGAAAATAGCGATTACACCTTGTGTTACAAACGTTTAAAGCGTTATGTACTCCCTGTATAAAGGACAATTTTTTTCTCCTTCTGTGAAGTACCATGAATGTAGGATTGAATTGAATTTCTTGTATAAAACATGGGCAGACCCCCCCCCCCCCCCAGTAAGGTTGGGTAGATTTTAGGGTTAACTTATTAGCTTGAAAATGAATGCATCATTTATCATGCTCTATGGAATACTGAAATTTTATACCATCTTTTCAAGTTTGCATGCTGGTTCTAAACAATCTTGCATTTAAACCTCATGCATAGGCTTTTAAACTAACCAAGACAACAGACGATTATGATGTCGGCAGTTTTGTTCTCTCTTTGGGGTTTATTTAGAACGGTTAAATGTTACCTTGCCAGACCATTATTACTCAAAGTTGTACGTGTAGTGCTACTTGGGAACTTACTATTTGTACTTAGTATAGGAGGTTAATGGTTTTAGTTTATTGAGAGTTCAAATGTTTCAGTTCATTTGTTAGCATAAAAGTGTTTGGAGTTTTCTTGCATTTGTATTTGAACCGAAAAAGATGACACAATCATTGTTTGATACAGATTGTATGGAGTTACATGTATTAGGTTTTATATCATGTCTTGTATCACATATCCATTTTTTACCAAACCATCTTGAAAAAGCGATTGCATTATGCCCTGTTTTCCCTTGTTATACCTGCCTGTATTCTGTTGTCAAGCACAAATTTTGTACCAGAACTTTACTATGGTACAAACTTTTTATGAAGGAAGTGCGTAAGTCTGCGCACCTAAAATTTGATCTCAATCTTAATACAAAATAAAATATCATTTTAAGATTCATCAATGTTATTCCATTCTTCATATTCTAATGATAAATGAAGTAAAAATTTCAAGAAATCATTTACAAGATCAGTGTTTTTTAATGATTTTTAGACAGCCTTGTCATTTTGTGTAGCGTAATTGGATAGTGCCCATGTCTGCGCACTAACTCATGTTGCATGCAAATCAAGCGCAACTAAGTTTTTGACTTTCAATTTTTCAGAATGGTTGAAATTTTCAAGGTAGCAAATGAAACTTGCTGAAAACCATTGTTTATCTATTATTTTCACAATTTTTTGTATCAAAATAAATTGTTGAGGTTAAGGTTGAAGGCTAATATTAGGGGTTTCGTTCTATCAAATTCGCGCATTTACGTGGGTGCGCAGACATAGGCACTGCGCAGACTTAGGCACTCTTACCATACTTCAATAAGCATTCATTCTCTATGGAGAATCGGTCATAATCGGTAATCCATAGAAAATGCATGTTAAAACTAAGTACGTAGTTTTTACCATAGTTCTGGCACAAACTGGACTACAGAATACAGGCCGTTCAGTAACTAAATATATTTCTTACATGTATGAGTAGTTAATACCCAGTGAAATTAATGAAAGAATCCTATGTATGTGATGGATTTATCCTAGTTTTTGAAGTTCTCATAATTATTAAAGTATATCATGAGCTATAGTATCGCTCCTGTGTGTGTATTGGCTGAATTTGTGTTTCAATTTATCTTGTGTCCATTTTATTCATGATGTACAGTCCCCTCCTGTTATAATGAGCATTAATGCAGTTACAATGAGGTATTCTCTGAGTACCCATTTTAAAGGGGAAGTTCACTCTGGAGTTATATTGGTTTTAAAAAATGAAGTATAATAAAAGAAAAATATGAGTAAAATTTTGAAGAAAATTCTCCAAAAAAAGCGAAGTTATGAATATGTAAAGTTTTTATTCTGTGACGTATGTTTTGTATGTAAATTCCATAAATTTGTCTTTTTTCATGGTACTTGATAAAGGAATGGGTCAATTTGATGGAAGCATGTATATTAACATATGTTTGATGATGTATCGACCGCACAGGTGAAATAATAATTTTTTTTCTGAAAGAATGACACTTTATGGAACTTACACCATATAACACATAGGAGAACTGCTCGCATGTGACGTCACAAAATTAAAACTTTAAATATTCGTAACTTCGTTATTTTTTGGTCGATTTTCTTCAAAACTTCACTCTTATTTTTTTATTTTTCTCCATTTTTTAAAACCACAATAAAATTCTAGGGTGAACTTCCTCTTCAATAGGGTGCTTTCGCTGGACAACGGAGGAGATAATCTAGAACGTTAGCATTATGAAAGGCTTTATTTTCAAAATAGCTCAAACCCCAAACTCCTGCATACTGTTAGTACAGGAAAAGGAGTGTGTAAAACTGGTATTTGCTAGAAACGGCTGGCAAGCGTTTAAATTACAAGTTTTCGTGTGCACGAACGAGGGTTTCCCCTAGCTACAAGAGAAAGCTCCCCGTTGTCAAAATCTACAACGCTATTTTGGGGAAATGTACGTTCTCCCAAAACGTAGAACGTATAGGTTCTCAGCGGAGAGTCAGTTATAAGCCAATAAGCGAGCGCTTTGATAGGAATGTATACAGGCATTTCCCCCTTTGCTAAAACATAAAAGAAGCATACTTTGAGTTGACTAATCATAATGGCAGGGCGGTAGGTTATTTCTTTTCATATCAGCAATGTTTTAGGTCAGCTGTTATACGCATAGACGCATTTGACACAATAAAACCTTGGTATGAAAAAAAGAAAGAACTAGGTATCCCCAGTAAAGTAGCCTTTTGATTGAATTTGTATTGCAACAATAGACGTTACAATATCTCACAAGCCAAAGGGAACATGTGCGGTTACCATTGGAAACTTTTATTCAAAGTTATTGAAGAAGATAGAAAACGAGGATTTGCAGGCATTTTGAAAATAGTGCCCTCTTTTATGCTAACGTTCTAGATAAGCTCCCCGTAGTCCAGCGAAAGCTCACTAATGTTGCATAGAAGAGCCGAGAAGTTTATCAAACGAAAGATAAATTATGCAAAAGGTTTCCCACGGGGCTTGTCCGGGAATCGAACCCGGGGCCTCTCGCACCCAAAGCGAGAATCATGCCACTAGACCAACAAGCCTCACATGGAAGGGGAGGAAGATTTATTGTATTTATAATATTGGTTTGGAATCTCCGCACTGCTTAACACATTAGGAAAGTCTATTATTTTATGGGGTAATACGATTATTATAGAAAATAAATGTGTAAAATATCTCACTGATTACGACTTTTAGAATATAATCCAGATGATAATATACAATTATCGATTTAACTAAACGAATCAAATTCTTTCAGAATATAGTTGTCTACGTGAGGTCGACATGGACTAACGTATAATTATCGAAAACGAAATGAACTCAGCCGAACCTAAATCATGAATATTCATCATGGATATCGCCGGCGAAAACATGGCGAGCCATCGCAGAATACATCCATTCCACAACAAATGTGGAACCCTAATTTCTCTAAGTGATGATGATAAATCTGCACGTCGCAATGACTCGAGACAAGAATTCAACAACGGACTGGTATTCAGTAAAAGACCTCTGAAAGATGAAGAAGTTTACGAAGTCAGAATTGACGAAAAGGTACGTTCATTTACGTCGACTTTTTTTCGAGCTCCCACAGATTGCTCCGTATGTAGTGCGAAACTGTTTATGCAAATTCACTATTGCCTAGTCCCAAACGTAAAATTTTACGTTTGATTAGTTTGTTGATATGGTTAAAATAGAAAGAAGACAACAAGTTTGTTTTATAAAGTCAATCTAGGTCTTGAATTTTGCTCTAAAATCTAACTTAGATAGACCCCTATATGGATTATAGACTTGATGCTAACATGCTAATGACGTCGAATGATTGATTGATTTATTTAATATTGATTTTGAATTGCATCATTTGTGCATCGATTTGAAAGACAAAATGAGAGAGTGAAACCGAGGCGGCGCGCTAGCCTCACATTAAATAAATTTTTAACTCCACAAATATGCATGACGTGCGAATGATCACGTTAGCATATGAAATACAATACCATTACTTACTTACTTACTTACTTACTTTAATCCAACGATGCTTGTAGGACAGTGCCTGTTCATCGATCGGTTGAAAATAAGATATTGCAATCTTTCTTTTATATTTGGGTTGTCATGTCGTGCTTTCATTCAGGATCAGTGATGCATCTTTAATTATCTGCTAGAGTAGCCTGGATTAGGCGTGCCTGATGGTTGTTCTTAGAATTATATGGGTTCATATTTCGATGCATCGTTTTTCCAAAACTTATCTAGTCTCATCTTGAATGAGTTGATTGAAGGTGCAGTCACCACCACCATTGTGCCTTCGAATGAACAATAGTCATGATAAAATTTAGACTCGTCACTTATTTTTTGGGTAGATCTAACATTGCACCATTCGATTCGTTGAATCATTATTATACTAAACAGTATTGTAACAGTGGCTCTCCGCGGCCAGGTTTTGTGAAGTTGAGTCTTGCAGTTTTTCTTGCAAAATGGTCTCCATTTTGGTAATAATTGACGGCTAGTGCACGAAGAGCCCAAAGCTTTCGCGGGTATCACGTACAACAGGTGGATGCATTCCGCGTGTGTTGACAGCTGTCGAATTGACATATTAGTTATTACATGTAATTTACAAAAAATGCAACTTGGTTTCTTTTGTCATTGATTTCATTGCCCCAATGTTATACCCTTGGGAAATTAGCTGCTGATGCAGTGCGCTACAACGCATGCGTTAATAGTGGTCGCATGCGTATCTCACCATATGTGCAGCTTCCGTGCACGTGACAAAGACCCGACTGTTTGTGATAAGCTACGCCCCCAGCTATTGTTTCCGTCTTCTTTCAATGCACATGTGTGGTAAATAAACATGAGTGCGTGCGCACCTTTGCGCGATAAGCCGATCAGAGCAAGTACCTCCTCTTTCACAGCGCCCCAGAACTTTGGCTGTAGAGAATTGCGACATATTAATGTGAGCCTCTAGGGAGAGTTGTTAAGTTGAGTTGATGAATTATGAAAAAATGAGTAAGTGAGTGAGTATGACGCAACAAAAAATCTGCGAGCTCGTACACACAGAGGTCTGTTGGGGTGCTCTGATTGGCTATCATGTTAAGCTTCTCCCAGTTGAGATGACCCTAACTAGTATTAAATGCGAATGACTGAAACTGAAGAAAGCAATTCGGCTGTTTTCTGAACGAACACATATCATATGTGCTGTCAATCCTTACCAACGTGGAGACAAAAATTGCAATAAAACAGCAAGATTTGCCTTCAAAAAATTGTTTACTATGCTGCCTAAATGCCATATGACTACTGACACAGAAAATGAACTGTCTTCAACTAATCGAATGGTGCAACTCACAAATTTGGAAATAAAACAGAATGAAAATAAGAACTTACCAAAGAGTGAGGAGTCTGAATTTTTAGCGCGAGTATCACAGGCTTCCAATGACCATGAGTGTAGCGTACACAAATGAGGACGTTCTTATGCAAATAGTTTTCGTGCATAATTATGGAGTTGAATTTCCTTGAGGAAAGAGAAAACGCATGCATGTGAAATTGTGTTTTGAATTAATAAAGTTTTGTTAAACAAAATTATAGAAATTTGTGAAAATTCAGTTATTTTCAGTAGGCCTACATGTAGATCTACATATTATTCTGTCAACCTGGGATGTAAATTAATTGAAATTGTGCTGAGAGAGCAGAGAAGATAATTTTTGTGTAATATAGACAACAAAGTTAAAAAACAACAATAATAACGGTCTATTTGTTCTTACAATTTTGTGGACATGTCGAGTCTTCTTACACTGTCAGTAAATAAGTAGAGAATGAATAAAGACATTCAGTATAGGTGCCAGTCTAGAAAAGCAGATCATCTGCAAAAACAATGATGTTCTGGATCAGTAACAAGGATCATCCTTGTTTTTGAAGACACCTTTTTTCTCATAGGACCCATGGGATTTGGATAGCAATTATAGAGCTGCTGTGATAAAAACAGATTCCTTATTATAGTTCACTGACTTGTCCATCTTCCGAAAGACATTACACACATTACATTGTGTAAGTGACGATTATTGTAGCTATAGGGAGCATTTGCACACTAGTTGGGTGAAATAGTTTTTGATTGGATTTGGCATCAATAGGGAGGCTTTTTGACCGTGTTCTTAAAACAAGGACGGGCCCAGTAATTTGAGATAGTCTTTGTTTTTGGACCGGCGCTTCTACCAACATTTTACACTGCTGTAATCTTAAATATGAAAAAATGAGAAGTGAAGAGTTAACATGCTTGTGGGACGAATGTCTTATGGGGTTTGCCATAGCTTAGATGGTAGAGCGCCTGTCTAGTAATCAGGAGGTCTCAGGTTGTATCCAGATGAAACCCCATTTTCGTTGCTCATTTTTTCATATTATATATTTCTAGTCAGTTTCCTTCATTATTCAAACTGCTATAATCTTGTCATCAATTAATTTTTCTTAGGTGGAGACATGGAGCAGATCTATCGAGGTCGGTGTGATCTCCCTGGATCCGGACAACCTGGAGCTTCCTCCCAGCGCCACTGCTCTCTGTGAGGGATCCTTAATCCTGTAAGGTTGTACTGACATTGTACACTGCTATAATCTTGTCACCAATTAATTTCTCTTAGGTGGAGACCTGGAGCGGATCTATCGAGGTCGGTGTGATCTCCCTGGATCCAGACAACCTGGAGCTTCCTCCCAGCGCCACTGCTCTCTGTGAGGGATCCTGGATCCTGTCAGGTTGTACTGTCCTGCGCAACAGCGAGTCCATCCTGGACGAATACGCCTGTGACCTTGATGCTTGCGCCCTGGGAGACAGGGTCGGCGTGCAGAGGAAGAGGAACGGGGAGCTTCGGATCTACCTGAACGGCGTGGATCAGGGTGTGGCTGCATCCAACCTGCCCAAGAAGGTGCATGCTGTAGTGGACTTGTATGGAAAATGCACAAAGGTCTCTGTGGTTCATCCACCAAGAGGTAAGCTTTTTCCCTTCTATAAGTTCTTCTATAAGTTCTATTGATTTCCTCCATTTATAATAATAATAATGATCATTTACAATGCGCTTTTCCCATAAGTCTCAAAGGCATTTTTACAGGACTAGCCCCGTTCCTTGGATTAAATTTCCAGCAGCCATACATTTTACAGGCGCTATATGGAATTGATTCTCCTGGGCACACCTGGGTGGAGTGAAGCAAATGTAGATAGAATGTCTTGCCAAAGGGCATAAGTGCTGCTGCCAGGAATCGAACTCATGACCTTTGCATCCCCAGTCAAGTGATACGACCAGTAAACTACGACACTTTTTTATATATATTTTTCTTATACCGGTATATTATTGACGAGGATGATAAGTATATAAGTGCATACCTTCAAAGGTCCAAATGTTGCTTTTATCCTTCATTTTCCCTAGAATGCTACAGTGACAATGGCAAGAATTCTGGATGAATGAAAAGAAAATTTCTATTTACTTGTAATGATCCTTTCCACATTTTATGGATCCACTTGCCATTATCTGTCATTTTTTTAAACAATACCTGTAATTTTTGTTTCCCCCACTCTCTTCCAGATATAAACTACAGAGATGTTGCACTTTCCAATCAAGAATTTGATGTAGATTCTTGTCATGAAACGGACACGGATACAGACGATACATGCGGAGAATACATTGACGACTTGATCGGGGATGGTGAAGAAGAGGAAGACGAAGAAGAGGAAAATGAGAACGGCAACAACAATGAAGAAGACAATGATGATGATGAGGAGGAGGAGGAGGAGGAGGAGGAGGAAGAGGAAGAGGATGATGACGATGATGATGATGACGAAGAGGATGAAGAGAGTTCAGTTGGTGATGAAGACAATGACACTTGTGATGACGATGATGATGACGAGAACGAGCGTGAAAACGATCAAGAGAACAATAACATGGACGCAGATGTGAACAGTACTGATTCTGACGAGCCTGTTACCATTGCTGCAGCATCGCTCAATTCACCTTTGTGTTTCCACAAGAGACATGGCACTATGATAAGGTTAAAGAACTCTGATAAGACGGCAGAGAGGACAAACGCAATGGATGAATTCAACAATGGTGTGGTGATAACAAACAGAGCTTTGAGGTGTAATGAAATATTTGAGGTGAGTATTACGATTGATTCCGAAAATTTATTCAAAGTTTGGATAATGACCAAAATCATCTTTGAAATTGTGTTTGATATAACAATCCCAAGGAGGAAATTATAAAATCAATGGATTTTTGGCAACTTTTGATTTCATTTTGTAAATGTTTTACATACTACCTAGGTAGGTCTTATTAAATGGAAAGTTCACCCTGGGTTTAAATTGGTTCAGAAGAATGCAGAAAAATAAAATAAAAATATGAGTGAGGGTTCAGAGAAAATCGACCAAAAAATAACGAAGTTATGAATATTTAAAGTTTTGATATTGTGACATCACATGCGAGCAGTTCTCCTCTGTGTTATGTAGTGTAAATTCCTTAAAGAGTCATTTTTTCAAAAGAAAATTAGTTATTTCACTTGTGCTGTCGATATATCATCAAACACATGTTAAGATACATGCCTCTATAAAATTCACCCATTCTTTTATCAAGAACCATCAAAAAAGACAAATTTATGGAATTTACATACACAACACATGAGAGAGCTGCTCGCATGTGTTGTCACAGAATCAAAACTTTAAATATTAATAACTTCGCTATTTTTTGATCAATTTTCTTCAAATTTTCATTCATATTTTTTTTTATTTTCCTGCATATTTTAAGACCAATAAATTTCCAGGGTGAACTTCCCCTCAATGTTATCCAAAGGATATGGGAGTGACATGAAAATGATAAGAAAATATGGCTCTGATATAACTTTCATACCGTCAATGCCTTTTCTACTATTCTAGCTCTTATAAATCAGAGACAACACAGCCATGGCGAGTCAGAAATAAGGAAACCCATATTTAATTTTATCAGTGTGAAACATTATACTCTACATGTATATAATAATATGTTTTTAGCTTTTTGATGGTCCATGTTTGCTTGTTCATGCACCTCTGAACATCATACATGTATGCATACTGAAAATCATTTGTAAAAGTTTACCCATTCTACTTTTACTTCCATTACAGTTTTCAATAGGCAAATTGCATGGTTTATATTCAATGATTTAAAAGCAGTTGGCCCAATTCTTGGATTGTCTAATACCACATGGGCTAAACCCATTTGGTCTACTCACAATTTGGTCTAATATTCACTTGGTCTTATAATACTTGGTCAAATTACCAATTCGTCTAAAAAGTGTATCTAAAAGTGTATTTATGTTAGCCTCAAATGAATAGTTAGTCTATTACCAGTTTGCTACAGGAAACAACTTAATGGTGTTAGACCAAGTGGAAATTAGACGTAATTGGACATTAGACAAAATGGTAAATAGGTGAAGTGGCAATGAGACCAAAGGGAATTAGAAGAACTGGGTGTAGACCATATGGAATTACACCATATGAGATGAGACCAACTGGGCATTAGTCAAAGTGGGTTTAGACCAAATGACAATTTACTGGGTACATGACTTGTCCAAGCCGATGGACTAAAGGCGATTAATTTGCTTAAACGTAAGATAAAAATTAAACGTAACCCGTGGAAATTTCTTTACTGGTAAGTGGTTGAAAATGTTGGAAAATAGACTTGTCTAGCAACACAAGGAGTATTTTATTAACTCTTTTCAGTTGAAGTAAAATAAAACACCAAAGCTAATTAAATTATGCAAAGACTCTTCTTGGCAATGGTATTCAGCGGTGCATATGGCCATTGATATATAACCAAGGTACATGTACCACAGGAAAGTTAAAGACATCAACACATTTAAATTATTTTAATTTCATTGCTTTCATCCTAATTGCCACAATGAATTCAGGCCCCCCCTTTTTTTTTGTCTTACCGTGTACAGTTCATGAATTTGAAATTCCCTCATATTTTGAACCTTACTCCTAAGATTTGTATAGATGAACTGGTCTGGATCTATTGAGATTGGGGTGACAATTAATTCAGATTCCTTTATTTTCTGTATCACCCTGTACGATTTATGAATTTTAAATTGTCTGTTATTTTGAACTGTTGTTCCTCAGATTCGTATCGATGAGCTGATAGATAAATGGTCTGGATCTATTGAGATTGGGGTGACAACACACAACCCTGATACGTTAGAGTTCCCAGCCACCATGACAAACCTTCATACAGGTAATATTGACTAGTTTCAAGCGTAGTGAAGACTAGGGGTAGTGGTTTTTATCGGCCTTTTGTAGATAGATCACCATGACAAACTTTCATTCATAAAAAATCCTGTTTATAAAGACCTCCCATGGCTAAGGGTAATAAGAATAGTGGTCATTTATCTGCTGTTTATAGATAGGCCACCATAACCAACCTTCATTAAAAACAATTGCTTGTACAGACCGCTCAGGAGGGAAAAGTGGTTGCTATTTTTACAAATGGTTAGTCTTTGCGTATGTTATATTTAAATTAAAGATAATCTTAAGTTTGATTTTTTTGTGACAGCTATGGTTGCCACAAAGATAGAAAGATTCCACTTGAAATTTAAGTTCACAAATAAACATGTTTTTCTGATTCTTCTGTTTTCAAAGTAAGAATAAGTTCATTTTGAAGCCTGTTAACGATGGAAAATGTGTTAATCAGTTACAGGTTTAAAATACTTTATACTGAATATCTCAAAAATACTATAACTGCATGTAATGTTATGGAAAAAAAACATAAGTGATGTATCATCATGGCATTTAAGTTCACAATTATACCTTTGTTTTTCTACATTTTTGTGTAAATCTCTTAACGCTACCTGTTTTGTTAACATTGATCTTGAGGCCTGATAAAGTCTGGATCAAATGTCACCTGGGGCTCTTACGGCTCATAGAAAACAGCTGGTGTGGGCATTTCATACATTGCAGATTGTACAAACATGGGCCCAACGGCTGTATTTTACTTGCTGTATGGGCCCTAGCTTATGTGCTCTCAAAGACAAATATTCAGTCACGAATCCAAAATAATACAAGTACCGGTATAGTAGATATTGGGAAAGCAGTAAACCCTGTACATTTGTGATGCATCATATCAAAATGAGACACAAGTCGCCAAGCAAGGAGTTAAGGAAATTAGCAAAATAATTCTACAACACTTTCCTGATTTCCTTCACTCTTTTTGTCTTTACTATTTTCTTGGCGACTTGTATCTCTCTCTCATTTTGATATGTTTAGTCACATTTTGTCACAGTTTTATCCTCTTTATCTGATCTAATACAGGGACTGTAATGATGAGTGGCGGTGGTATCTTATCCAATGGTAAAGGAACCAAGCGAGAGTATGGCGAGTGCACGTTAGATGAACTAGGGGTAAGCAAGTGAAGATGAACAAAGTGATGTTGTTTTTTTTTTCATCATAAAAGTTAAAACACGATTTGCAATGAAAGGTGGAGCATATGATGCAGTATTTGGTACCCTGGGGTACCAACTAAAAATGCGCCATTTTGCTGAATTATTTATTTCATTTTTAGCGCTGTACCCTGGGTTACCAAACTGTCCAAAATTATATTTAAATTCTTGAGTAGTTACTATAATTTGTTAATATTATTGTCATTAGATTATATTAAAGAAGGACTCTAGGCATTTTGATCATTGTCGCACCGATCGTACGATCGCGAAAATGATACTCACCTGGTAAAACTGTATAACTGTACGCTAATGGACATGAGAGGGCGCTGCACAACGTCGTGCTCCGGGTGACGACAGTACCCCAGTGTACAGCGTGATACATCATATGCTACTGTTTTGTAGCAGTGTACATGCCAATGTGATGCTTCATATCAAAATGAGATACAAATACATATAGCCAGGAAATCGGCAAAATAATCAATTTTAAACCCTTTCCCATTATTTTTTTACTCATTTATATTGCAGAGCACACATGAAACATTAGACATTCAGAAAATCACATGTATTTTTCCCCCAAAATTTGACATTTTTTATTATTTTACCAATTTCCTTGACTCTTTTTGACTTTTTTGACTTGTTGACTTGTGTCTCAATTTGATGTGATGAGTCACAAATATCATTGAAGCAACCTCAAAAACCAGTAGGAAAAAAAATCCTTTGAAATGGCTGTTGGTTCAGCAGAGATTGCTACGGCTAGGTAAAGCCAAGTAATATTGTTGTGATTTGTGGAATTGGAAAGAGCGCTAATATTTAAGAAGCCATTATTACTATTACTTTCCCAATATAAAGCTCTCATGGCGTGATTTAATACATAATACATTTCATACATGTTACATGAAGAGTTACTATCATAGTAACTTTGCCATCAATGGTAATTATCATAGTAAAGTTACTAAACAGCCATCAAAATGCAATATTGCATGAAAGTTACCATTGATGTCAAAGATATTAGTAACTTTTTATGCAACGGGGCCCCATGTCCTTTTATTTGTGAGGAACACATTCTATAGTTGTACGTAAAACGTTGTGTGTCTTTTTTTTTATAGGTAGCATATAACATAGCAGTTTTTTCGTAAAAACTTTACATGTTTTCATTCATATTTTTATTTATTTTTTGTTGCTATTTGCAGGTAGGAGATCACATAGCTGTTGTACGCAAGACCTCAGGTGACCTCCACTTCTACATCAATGGACGGGACCAAGGCTTAGCGGCCCCTGATGTACCAAGCACAATTTATGGTGTTGTAGACCTATATGGCATGGCAGTGCAGGTAAGTAGCCCTGTTCACATTACTACCAATTTTAATATTCCTGTTACAAATTGACAGCACAGGTAGCTTTTTTTTTTATATTGGTAGGGATTGTAAGTTTGCATTATTACTGTGTGTGCTTATCAATTTCAACCTCTGTGTATGAAAATCCATAGCTATCTTTTTACAAGTCTTCAAACCACAGCTCGGCACATCTTATTGTGTAGGTAAAGGCATATAATTGTAAGGTTCTGTATTTCTTATTAAGATCTTCATGACCTTGAGCATTTGGAGTGCAAGCTGCGCTGAAGTTAGTTTTGAGAGCGGAAAACTTGAAGACTATCCAAGTGTATTCTGCTTAAAATTTTCTTCCATGAACAGTGCACCATAGATCATTATTGTGTTCTGTGTGGTTTGTATCGTAATTCATGTTCCTGTTTATTTTATTTTTTGACCATGAACACACACCTGCACACCTAATCCATGACCACACCCATTTATCTCTCTTCTATTAAAGGGATTTAGTAACTTCCAAAAACAAGTGCAAAAGAGATCGAAATGAATAGAATTCTATCACTCTGACCGTAAAAAAAAACTACTGCAAGTTTCAGATCAAATGCAAGTCATTTACTATCTTAAAACAGTGAAATTTCAAATGTGGCTGAGGATACGGCCATGCATGATTAATTTATACCGCTCCGTTGCAAGCTTTGCCACCTGGTAGGCACGGGGACTCGACAACAGGAAATGCGGTGAAAACCATGTGCGTTGATACGTACGCGGTTTTGTAAAGCATTAAGAAACGGGTTAGAACATTTGAGTATAAAATTGTAGATATCTCGAAAGTAAAGCAAGCAAGTAGACTGCAATTTTTAAGGAAAACCAGATTGACCTATGTGTTCATAATCATGATAGCAAAATGAGCTAAATCCAATAAATTGCAATTTGAATATCATTCAATGTTACTGCATCCCTTTAATGTTTCTGTTTGTAGAGATTCATCATTTCCTCTGATTTATATTACTGGAGGATAAGTCAATCAGTGAAGACATACATGCTTATTACAGTCCATTCCAGTTATTATGAGCAAAGAAACAACATGATTTAGTTAAAACTAGGTTAATCTCCCAGTGCCAATTTTAAACCAGTAAAAACCTAAAATGCATGTGTTTTATAGTATAACAAGGTTTTATTAACTCTTGATGAAAAACATGACTATAGATATAAATGCATTTGTAAACAAGAGGAGACCAATGCTCCCTCCAATTTTAAAATGCATGTGTTTAGCATAACAAGGTTTCATTAACTCTGATGAAAAACATGACGACAGATATAAATGCATCCGTACACAAGAGGAGACCAATGCTCCCACCCATTAACTTTAACAATCATCCTTTTATTTTTGTTGTAAGGTTTCCATTGTGGAGCATCATCAGAGTACAATGTTAGCAGCTCTTGACAGACGTCTTATGCATCTCAATTACCTCAAGTCACTGGCTGAACAAGAACTGCCTTTTGTTTTTGGAGGTAAGGACTGTAGGATGGGGGGTCCGTTGTCCGGACACTTAACAAAAATGAAGCCTGCTTGTTTGTCTCAGGATTAAGCCAAAAATATATGTTGAATGATGCTTATCTTCATCAATATTTGATGTGTAGAATATTTTCTATCACTTCGTTCAAAAAAACTACAAAAAGATTGCTTGTAAACCTTTTCAAATGGTTGGTCAAAATCGTCTGTCCGGATAAACAACCTGTCCGGACATACAACAACTGGGTATATGAAGGGGGGGTGGGGTCATAAAGCTATGCACTTAGTTTTTGACGATTTAGAAGTCATAGAATTTAATATTTCATATTACTATTTTTATACCATCTTTTGCTACATTTTGTGAGGATTAACTTGGTGCAAGAAACATGGAATAAAACTAACAGCAATTACGAAAATCGCGGCGTTGCTGTCAGAAAAGAACGGTTCATAAGTCTACGCACTCACTTTGAAGTTTGATTTAACACTTTTAATTATGTGTTTTCTTCCAAATTTTCATGATATATTATGAAATAGTTACCACAATTAAATATTTTTTCCTTTTTAGCACCTTGCTTCTATGTTTAGCCGTAAAAGGTGGAATTTTGAACTTTGAAATGAAACACTATTTTGCTATGACGGCGCCTGTATTATGCGAGTGCATATTTTGGCCCCATGCACTTTAGCGCGTATTTTGCAGTGCGTAGCTTTATGAATCGCGTATCTTTATGAACCCCTACTATATAAGCCAATTTTTGGCATTCAGATATTTTCCCGATTTTGGACTAGTTTGGTAAATTAGCGATTTTGTAATGCTTTCGTTACTATAAATAGCCTTATGGTTGAGTGGAAATTTTCACGAAAAATGGATGAGAAATTCACGATAATAACCACTTATACAGAGCTACTGTTTTCATGTAAATGTTTGTGATTCGCGATACGTGCAAATTTAAAAATATGCATCATTGCGATTATATGGGCATGCTTGTTATCGATCGATCGATGTTATACAGGTCATGTCTTACCCTTTGTGACCCTGTTGATGATGCTTTTCCAAATAGCTCTGTCTTGTGCCAGGCGATGAGCTGCTTTGCATATTTTAATGGGTTCAATTGTGTGCTCACGTTCTTGTAGCGTGATTGTATGAACCGGCAGACATGTTTTGTGGCCGCTCAGCGCAAAAAATTCAAAACAAATATTCATACATTTTGAAAATTAAACGACATAATAATTTACTCATTTACATGCAATGTATAGGTGAAATAGAATACATGTTCATGTAAACAATTTGATGGACCCTTTAGCACCTAGAAACTTTGTGGAACATGTCAGCTTATTCCCTAACGGAAAGTGTTTGGCTATATGAATCAGTGTGTTTCAATGAAAATTCTTGAATTTCTATGCTTTTTTGTGCAGAATCCGATAGCACATATTGCGTTGGTAACGGTACAACAAGTATGAGCATTTTAGACTATGTATACTGCATGACCCTTAGGCTGGGTTCACATAGAAGTATACGGTATTCGGTGTTCGCTATGCGGGTATAGCGGCCTATTTCGTACTTTTCGCTGATGTCATGGACATTTCGAATGAAGAAAATTTGGCTTTCCTCCTATTAGCCGAGGTTGAGGAGGCTCATGTGAGGAGAAGAATAGTTAATAAATCAAGATTCCATATACTATACTGCCCTACCTTGGCAAAAGGAAGCAAGTGACATACTAATAAAATTTTAGTTTCTAATGTTTCCAAATTTCACTTGGTGCGATCTTTTTGCTGTCCAAATTTCATGTCTCAAAGTTTATCCATCTTTGAAATATTTAAGGTAAGACATTAGGAGATAACATTGACATCAGTGTAAATGACGGACACATTCTGCTCTTTTACAGGAAATGTCACTTTTGTCACTTGCTTCCTTTTGCCAAAGTAGGGTAGTATACGAAACGCAGCTATACGCCTTTTTCGGGCCGTGCCCTCCGATGTGAACCGGTATTTTGAAATCGCATTGCTTGACAAAGGAATGTGGCTGGTTCGATTCAAAACTATTTGCGTGCCCTGGCAAAAATAAGCCATAAACCCGTGCCGTATAGCTCTATGTGAACCCAGCCTAAAGCGCAAAAAACGGAGGGTGGTTTGGGGCGGTTTGACGGGTGGGTCAGGTGCTGAAAGGGATTTAGTAGCTTTCAAAAACAAGATCAATTATATCAAGATTAATAAAATTATATTGTTCCAACAGTAAAAACAAACTACTGAAAGTTTCAAATCAAATGGAATTCATTTACTACCTTAAAACAGTGTAACAAACAATGCCAAGAATACAGTTGAACACCAGTACCCTCTGCTGATAGCTCACCAGGCCACTAGAGACGGGGGACTTTTCAACAGGAAATCGGTGTGTGGAAAGGCACATGGTTTTATAAACCATCCGGTGTTGGTTTATAAATTTTGAGTATGAAATCATTGATATCTCGAAGGTAAAGCAAGCAATTAGCTTGCAATTTTGAAGAGATACCAGACTGACCCAAGTGTTTATGATTATGTTGGCAAAATAAGCTAAATCGAATAAATGTGATTTGAATATCATTCAATGTTACTGCATCCCTTAAAGGGTTAAAAGTATAACCTCATTGTAATAATGTTTCAGATGGTGAAAGAATGATGTCAGAACCACTGCTTTTCCATCCTATCTGTGGGGCGCATGCTGAGATCATCGACGGATATAAATCAGCACATAGACCAAGGTAATATAAATTTACTGTACTGTTGATCATCATTTAAAGCTAAGTTATTATTGTGGTCATGAGATTTAATTTTGACAGAGGATTTTGAATCAATAATAGGATAAGAATTGAACAAAATTCTCCTGAGAGTAACATGCAATGCATATAAAAATGCATGTACGGGACTACACAAAATGTTCGGCACGAACATTTCAAATGTTTTCGTCATATTATGACTATGAGAGTATTTGAAGAAGAATCGTTTACAGTGGATCTTTCTACAATAATGAATACCATGAAAATAATTTGAAAGTTCACAATTATTTTTTATTCACCTTTCCCACAATTTACTAAGAGACAATGCGGGAGCCCCTATTACTTAAATTAGGGGCTCCGACGTCGTCCAACGCATGAGGCGGTAAGCTTCCTCCAGCTTGGTCTATCATTGGCTAATTGTTAGGGTCTCTCCACTTCACAAGTCTGTCTTTCATATCCTGTTGAATGGTCTGTTGCCACATCATGCTGGTCTACTTCAACGTCTTCTCCCCTAGGGGTTCTACCAGAGTGCTTGGTTGACAGAGCGAGTAGATTGAAGCCTTGTAGCATTTACCACTACACTAGATTCTATTGAACAAGAAATCGCAGAAATTGACCCACGACCTGTGCGTGCATTGTCCATGCAACACAGGCTACGTTGATCGCACGTGCCCCGTAGCCTACGACGAGTTGTGACCGCCGCATTAATCTTTAAGCTTTCAGAGTTTTTTCCAGCTGAGATGGAAGAAACTTTTGAGTTCCATTATGTCAGCTGTTGGTATTTTAATGGGACTATATTCCTTCATCCTTTCTTGTAGTTGATCAGCACAGTGTAGATGTTTTACTTCGTCTCTTTGTTGCTCTGCTTGTTGCTTTTTTTAGTTAATATCAGGTTTTCTTCCATTTGGTATTGTAATGGGACTATATTCCTTCATCATGTCTTGTAGTTGATCGGCAGAATGCAGATGTTTTAATTCATCTCTTTGTTGCTTTGCTGGTTTCTTGTTTGAGATAATATCTCGTATGTCTTCTATAAACAGGGTTTTTTTTCCAATCAGCAGAATGCAGATGTTTTAATTCATCTGTTTGTTGCTCTGCTGGTTGCTGAGATAATATCTCGTATGTTTTCAATGAAGAGGGTTGTTTTCCGAAGTGTTGACTTTCCACACACAGTACTTCAGTAGATGAGGCCCTTATATTTCTTGTTATTATTGCCTATTGTTTTAAAAGATATCATTTCATTATTGGCTTTTAAAGGAAAAGGACAAAATTTGCAGAGGAGAAATTGTCAGTTGAGCAATTGTCATGAAATCGTTCCATCATATTATGAATGTGCCCTTTATATCTTACTGTTTAAGCTTTCATAGTTTTTTCCAGCTGAGATGGAAGAAACTTTTTAGTTCCATGATTATGTCAGCTGTTGGTATTTTAATGGGACTATATTCCCTCATCATGTCTTGTAGTTGGTCAGCAGAATGTAGATGTTTTAATTCATCTCTTTGTTGCTCAGCTGGTTGCTTCAATTTCCTCATAAAAATCCATAAAATACACAACATATACAAAGAGTCAAATTACCAAAAATCAAGAACAACAAAATATACATTGGATTAACTTAAGTATGAGAGGGAGAGCAAGAAAGAAACTAGCTTTGTAATTATTATTTCATGATAACAATGATAACAACACAATATATAGATTTCATAATAATCAATAACAACAAAAATCACCAAACTACAACATAATATATATACATAATATCTCGGATGTCTTCCATGAGGAGGGTTCTTTTCCGAAGTGTTGACTTTCCTCATGTAGAAGGGACCTTTAAATTTCTTATTATTATTGGCTATTGTTTTAAAAGATATAATTTCATTATTGGCTTTACAACCCTATTGACAAATGTAAAGGAAAAGGTCAAAATTTGCAGAGGCGAAATTGTCACTGGAGCAATTGTCATGAAATAGTTCCATCATATTATGAATGTTCCCTTTTTATCTTACTGTTTAAGCTTTCATATTTTTTTCCAGCTGAGATGGAAGAAACTTTTTAGTTCCATGATTATGTCAGCTGTTGGTATTTTAATGGGACTTTATTCCTTCATCATGTCTTGTAGTTCATCAGCAGAATGAAGATGTTTTAATTCATCTCTTTATTGCTCTGCTAGTTGCTTCTTTGAGGTAATATCAGGTTTTCTTCCAGTTTGGTATTTTAATGGGACTATATTCCTTCATCATGTCTTGTAGTTGATCAGCAGAATGTAGATGTTTTAATTCATCTCTTTATTGCTCTGCTAGTTGCTTCTTTGAGGTAATATCAGGTTTTCTTCCAGTTTGGTATTTTAATGGGACTATATTCCTTCATCATGTCTTGTAGTTGATCTGCAGAATGTAGATGTTTTAATTTGTCTCTTTGTTGCTCAGCTGGTTGCTGAGATTTCAATTTCAATTTCAATTTATTTCCTCATAAAAATCCATAAAATACACAACATGTATACTAGAGTCAAATTAACAAAAATCAAAAAGTCAAATTAACAAAAATCAAGAATAACAAAATATACACTGGATTAAGTATGAGAGGGAGAGCAAGAAATAAACTAGCCTTGTAATTAGCTGCCCCTATAACATAGTATATAATTTTCATAATAACCATGACAACAACAAAAATCACCAAACTACAACATAATTTTTGCCTGAAGTGCTTCTTTGAGATAATTTCTCATATGTCTTCCATGAGGAAGGTTTTTTTCCGAAGTGTTGACTTTCCACATTCAGTACCTGATGTAGATTGGACCTTTATTTTTCTTGTTATTTTATATTGTATTATTAACTCGTTGTCCGCATGTTAACTTCTCTTTATTGCCTTTCTCACATTTTGACCTCTTTTTCTTGCCGCTCTCCTGCACTTAGGTGTAATACTCTTGAGCAATAGGCCACTGAAAAAAGGGGATGTTTAAAGCCATTAGTAGTTAGATTATTATTATTATTATTATTTATTTGACCAAAAAGAATACATGTTTTATACAATATACAAGAGATGACATACAATATAAAAGCACGACATAATTATACAAAAACACAAACACAAAGATTAGAAGAGAGAAATGAACAGTGCTACATGTTGGTCAGGGGTGATAAAAGCATAATAAAATAGCTGTTGCTCGGAAGCATGTCACCCCACACATGTAGCACTGACAATAAAACTGGCATTAACATCATAAATACATAACTAAAAGTACAGATAAACATCAAAATAGTATCAGAATTTGAACAAAAGCAAGATGGTTGACATGAATAATACATACTAGACATTGCGTTACATTAACTGTTCTATTGACATTTGAATCTCAGTGAATGCTTTATTATTGATAATTGAGAGCCGAGAGCTTAACAGAACAATTGAAAAAGTATTGAAGTTACACCATAAAATTAGATAGGACTAAAAACTGATTAAGTAACAATAATGCGAGAGGTCTCTAGATCAACAAGTTGCAACAAAGATTTGTTTTTAATGCTTTGACTTTTACTTTTAATACAGATGTGTGTCATTTGCAAGTCAATAAAAATTATTTTGGGGGGAGTTATTATTTTATTATAAGTAGTATTATTGTTCTCTTTCTTTGAAACCTTATTGTCTTTCAGAGCCTTTCTCGTACTCGAGACACTGGATATTGATGATTCAGCATTAAAAGCTCAGGGATATTTGTTTCCCATATCATCATGACGTCTCAACAGACCAGAGATGGCAGTGGTTAAGTTACTTCCCGTAGAAGTAGATAGTGTGGGTTCAAATCCCTCCTGGGTCCAAGATTTTTTGTTTTCTATTTATTCTTTACTTATATGCATATCAAGCATCCGGTGGAAAAAAATGGTTAAATTCTTTCTTAATTTTTTTTCTTGATCTCTCTCTCTCTTCCGCCTCAATGCAGGGCTATGGATGACTTCAACAATGCTGTTGTGCTGACTAACAGACCTCTGAAAGAAAATGAAATGTTTGAAGTGAAAATTGACAAGATGATTGACAAGTGGGCGGGGTCTTTGGAGTTAGGGGTCACAACGCATTCTCCATGCAATCTAGGTGAGAAATGTTTGACCTTTTTGACATTGGGATAAGATTTGTGACTCATCATATCAAAATGAAAAACAAGTTGTCAAGAAAAGAGTAAAAACAAGTAAAGGAAATCAGTATAATAATAAAAATGTCAATTTTTAGGGGAAAATATTTTTAATTTTCTGAATCTCTAATGTTTCAGTTCATGTGTGCTCTGTAAAAAGAATGAGTGAAAACGATAATGGGAAAGTGTTTTGAAATTGATTTTTTTTGTTGCCAATTTCCTCGACTCTTTGCTTGGCGACTTGTGTCTCGTTTTGATATGATGCATCACATTAGGCTGTTTATGGCAATATGTTATGACCTCCATTTTAAATTGGGGGGGGGGGAGGTCCTGATTTAAGTACGGGAGATCATTACATGTAGGAGAATCACATGAGCATATTCTGGGGGGCCCCGGGTAGGCACCAAAATTACCTTAGGGGCGCCAAATTGGAAGAAGAGACATGTTTATAGGCGACTTAAACCTACCCCTAGGTCTGAAATATGATCTTACGGAAGGTCGAAGGCCAAATTTTTTTAAACACCTACCCCACCTACCAATAAATGAATACCATTATCTTTATCAATCATGATTGTTGTCCATATCTCAATGGTTTCAGACTTTCCTTCGACGATGACAAACGTTAGGAGTGGTACATGGATGTTAGCTGGTAATTGTGTGATGCACAATGGTACCAACATCATTGATGAATATACCACGGATATGGATCATCTTAAGGTAGGCAAAGTGTTGAGTGTTAAAGTGTTAAGTGTTAAAAAAATGTAAGTGTTAAAGTATAGGCTAGACTCTCTCTCTATATATATATCTCACTGCCCTCATTTACAATGTTCGCGAGCATTCTTGCTCAGTGAGATTCCATCTTTAGGGAAGAACCTTATTAGGTGGCATACGGTGCATCCCAAATAAAAGAGTAACTCATATTTTATCTAGTGATACCAAATATACTTGTGCTTTTGTGGATGATTGAGCACTGGAGTTTTTTAAAAACTCAAAATCACCATTCAGCAAGTGTTGGCAGAAGCAACTGTGAAGTTTGTATAATTACGTGTACTATCGAAATACAATGATAATAATAATATTTAAATTTATATAGCGCTTAATACATATATCCAAGGGTTGCTTTTTCCCAAACTTGGTGCAAGGCAATTTAGACACCTTTTTCAAAGTCCCGGTGCTCAGTCATTTGTCAAATCACAGGTATAAAGTTGGTATTACTGAAGAGAATACCAGTTACTCTTTAACGTGATATTATTTCAAGGTCACAGAAGCTACACAATTTTAGTATGATGGTTTTCAATTTGGGTTTATTTTTCTCAGAATGGAGATCGAGTAGGTGTAGTCCGAAGACCAAATGGGGACCTTCATTTTTTCTTCAACGGCGTGGACAAAGGTGTAGCGGCCTCCCATGTGACCTCAAGTCTCTACGGAGTCGTTGACCTCTACGGCCAAGCGGCAAAGGTCACCGTTGTTGACCCAGCAGGTAAGTGTCTGTCCGCTGTGTGTTTATATGTCATTAACGGGGAATTACACCCTGATATTAAAGTGAATGTGTAGTTTTGTGGAGGCTTGCTATCCCTACATGCTGTGTGTCCATGTTATTAAAGGAGAAAGTCCACCCTGAAATTAAGTCAGTTTTAATCAAAGTTGAAAAAAGAGGGGACATAAATTTAAAACTTTAAAACTTTACATATTCATGCCTTGGCTATCCTTTGATACATTTTCATCAAACTTTTACTGACGTAAGTTTCACAAACTTGCAAGAATGCATCTGTCATAAATGAAAACACTATTGCGCATTATTTTGTAACAGTGATGTTCAGCAATGTATGACTATGCAAACATAAGCAATGTATTATTAAAAAAACTTAAAAACATTCTCCTATTAGATACAATATTACATTGTTTGGGTTAAAAAAATATTTTGTCCTCACTAACTTGAAAAAATGGTGTTTCTTAAAAAAACAAAATGCTTAGGATACATGTATGATTAGTATGTGAATAATCTCCAACTCTTTTGCAACCTTATCTCACTCCCGACAGAGAGGGCGCAATTGGAGTCGGTCAAAGAAGGCATGACGCCGTCCAGTACGTTCACCGTTGAGAGCCCCGCCCACCCGCAGCAGAGGTTTCACGTCAAGCATGGACGCAATGCCACGATCAGTAATAATGGGAAGAGGGCGTTCCGGGCCAACCCCGCGGGGGAGTTCAACGAGGCTGTGGTGATGAGCTGTTATCCCCTCTCCAACGAAGAACTCTTTGATATTTGTGTGGAGAAGATGGTTGATAGGTGGTCAGGGTCCATTGAAATAGGTAAGGCATTTTAATCTTCCCTGCCTCTCTGTACTCAGGAGTGTAAATGGAGAGTTCTTTGATATCTAAGATGGTTGATAGGTGGTCAGGCTCCATTGAAATAGGTAAGGCATTTTAATTTACCCTGCCTCTCTGTACTCAGGAGTGTAAATGGAGAGTTCTTTGATATCTAAGATGGTTGATAGGTGGTCTTGATTCATTGAAATAGGTAAGGCATTTTAATTTACCCTGCCTCTCTGTACTCAGGAGTGTAAATGGAGAGTTCTTTGATATCTAAGATGGTTGATAGTTGGTCTTGATTCATTGAAATAGGTAAGGCATTTTAATTTACCCTGCCTCTCTGCACTCAGGAATGTAAATGAAGTTAACTCTTTGATATCTAACAGGGTGGATAGGTTGTCAGGATCCATTGATCAAATGAAATAGGTAAGGCATTTTAATTTACCCTTCCTCTCTGTACTCAGGAGTGTAAATGGAGACCTCTTTCATATCTAAGATGGTCAGTAGGTGTTCTAGATCCATTGAAATAGGTAAGGCATTTTCATCTACCATGCCTCTCTGTACTCAGGAGTGTAAGTGGAGAGTTCTTTGATATCTAAGATGGTCAGTAGGTGGTGTGGATCCATTGAAATAGGTAAGGCATTTTAATTTACCCTGCCTCTCTGTACTCAGGAGTGTAATGAAGACCTCTTTGATAAGATGGTCTCGATCAATTGAAATGGGTTAAGTAAAGACATTTTAATTTACCCTACCTCTCTGTACTCGGGAGTATAAATGGAGATGTTTGATAGATGTTCTCGAACTCAAGATTATCATTCACTTCCTCTTCAGGTGTGACCACCATGAAGCCAGAGGAGATGGATTTTCCCAGCACCATGACAGATCTTGCCTCAGATACTTGGATGCTCAGGTAAAAACAATATCTTCACAATATTTCAAATAGAAATAAGCTAATCTTTATATATGTCAACGGAGAAATAGCGAATAGGTATGAGTGCGATGGTACTAGATTTCCAAGAGGTGAAAGATTCTCTATACTCGGATTACTCTAGAATGAAAAGGTCAATTTACAAAATACAAATGGAATTTATTAAAGTGGTAATGTAGCTAACTTCCAATGATTATTTCATCTCATTTGAAACGATTTTATTTTTTAGCTTCCATGTCACAGAAATTGCCCCAAACTGATGGAATGCCTCCTATTCAAAGGAGCATCTCACCACATGCGAAATCTCGTATCATGCACGAAAAATAGTTCGCTATTTCTTTTATACCTCACCTTGGAAGTTAGCGAAAATATGAATGCCGGGAAGAATGTTCTTCCCCTCCCCCCCCCCCCCCCCCCCCCAACGGAAATGGGAAAAAATTATTTCAAGCAAAATTGCCCTGAGCTAGCTGGCGGTGATTCTATTGCTAATCTGTAGCAACAGATAGGTACGTGTCTACTGCTCATGCAAGCCCATTATTACGTCACAAAAGAAACAAATCAAAATCGATTAGATCTGTTTTCTTTCTATGTTCATGTAAATACTATTAGTAAATTCAAAATGTATCAGCTTGAATGGTTATCAATAAACCTCATCAATTTCAATCATCCAGCGGTGCTTCCCTAATGCAAGAAGGTTTCACTGTCAACCACACCTACTCACTCGACCTTGACACCCTCCTCGAAGGTCAGCGCATCGGTCTCCTCAGGACAGAAGAGGGAGCCCTGCACTTCTACCTGGATGGAGTCGACAAGGGCGTGGCCTTCACCAACATTCCTGAAGGTATGCCTTTCCAGAGGTTTGACTGTTTTGTCCCAAAGTTGTTTCAATATCATGTAAAGTTGGAACTAGAAAACAACTGGGTCAGTTTGCCTGTCCTGTTTTTGATTTGGGAAGGGGTTTGGATGTTGAGGCCGAAATGATTAATATACTCTTTCTAAAAATTGAGATGTTGCACATTCTGAGGAGATACTTTATTGTCATTTACAAGTCTCAAAATTATCTGTTTAGACTTAATGGCATAATCTGTTGACCTCTATGAAGAACAGAGCCATTATTGTATTAATGGTTCTGAATAGAGTTTTCCCTCTGTATCATTTTAAGTACATGTATCTGTATTATGTCATATTATTATTTTTCATTTATATGTATTGTTTCATTTTTAGATGGAAAATAAAATCATGCCATACCATATATCTGTCTATCTGCTCTTTATATATTTCTTTTCCAGATGTATACATATTTATATACTTGTACCTCTTTATATGTTTCTCTTGTATGTTGCAATAGGTCTTTACAATGTGCACAGATATCTGTCTATTGATTCTTTATATGTTTCTCTTCCAGATGTATATATTGTGATAGATCTCTATGGACAATATGCACATATACCTGTCTATTACTTCTTTATATGTTTCTCTTTCAGATGTATATGTTGTGATAGATCTCTATGGACAATGTGCACAGATATCTGTCTATGATGCCTTGATCGGACTCTCAGAAAATCAGCTCATCTTGCCTCCACCATCAGTACCTATTGAAACCATTCTAACAGGTAAGTAGTCTTTGTTATGTGAACACAACTTCAGCCCCCTTCAGTCTCCTTGGTGTAAACAAGCCGTAATACAGCCCCCCTTTTTTATCTGTAATTTTTCTTTTCAAGTTGGACATTTTGGGAACAGTTTGTCCCAATTTCTGATATTTGTTGGTAGTAGGCATACCTGGGGTGTTTCACCAAGTTGCTTTTAAAGTTATGCCCAACTTTCAACTTAAAGAACTCCTCCGGGCTGGAGTTTGCATTATTAGAAAAATAAAGTAAAATCTAAAAAGCACAACACTGAAAATTTCATCAAAATCGGATAAGAAATAGCAAATGCTTGTGGAATGTTCAAGGTCACAATTGCTTTTACTTATTTCAGTATGAGGGATAGATTTTCTGTATACGCAATGTATGAAAAAATGAGATAAATAGATTTTATATAATAAAATATACAAGAAGTAGGGGGACTGTGACATCATCAGTTTGCTCATTTGAATATTCAAATATTCATGAGACCTGTTCATGAGACCTGCCAAAGACTGTTTTACAAAAAAAATTCAGTACCTAAAAAATGCATGACTTTGTTATTTTTCATACGATTTTGATGAAATTTTCTGTGTTGTGCTTCTTAAATTTTACTTTACTTTACAAAACTTTTTAATTTCAGCCCGGAGTCCTCCTTTAACACGCAACTAAAAAAAATGCATGATGAGCAAAGTAGAATCCTAAAATTCTTCCTAAAGTGTGACTTTACTTCCCATAGTCCCCATCATATCGTGGTGCAAAATATTTTATGAAAACGAGCATAGAAAATTAGATTCCTAATGGACTGGAATCTGAGACCTACCAAATTGCTAGACCGGTGCTCTTAATGACTGAGCTATGGACAACACTTTATCTGTGGTGGTCCCAGAAAACGCTAAACCTCCCATAACGGATCTTTATCGGCTTCATTTCAGTCCACATGACATATGATCACTCAAATTCTTGTAAATTGTGCATGGAAGTTGAGCAAAATTTTCACGTTTCTTGACCTGTCCACTCCTACTTTTTGTTCTATTTTTGGTAGAATCCAGGTCTACCTCATAAATTCCATCACTGCTTCGACTGTAACATTTCTTTGTCTGAGGACTCCTCGAAGGCACCGATTCCTTTGACAGTGGTGATCTTTAGGTCCAATTAATCCCTTTGAAATATTTACACTAAAAATCATCAGTTTTCAGGCATATGTTTCTCTATGTTTGTTGACAATTTTCATTTGAACTTCTACTTTATTATTTTGATAGTACCTGGTCTCCCTCATAAGTTCCATCACTGCTTTGGCTGTAACATCTGCCTGTCTCTGAGGATTCCTTGAAGGCCACTGGAACAGATTCCTTTGATAATTGTGTGATCTTCAACTCCAACTCGTCCCTTTGAAATATTTACAGCAAAATTCACTGAACATCAACATATCTGGCATATGTATCTCTTATATAATATGTTTGTTGACAAGTTACATTTTAATATCTGCTTTTTTTCTTTTTTTTCGGTAGTACCTGGTCTGCCTCATAAGTTCCATCATTGCTTTGGCTGTAACATTAGCCTGTCTGAGGATTCCTCGAAGGCTACAAGGACAGATGCCTTCAACAATGGTATCGTCTTCAGTTCAAAACCACTCATCGAGGGAGACTTCTTTGAGGTAAGTCGACTCATAGGGGCCGGAATAGTCAATCAGCTTTCTTCCTGAAATTGGCATAAACGATATGTAACTTTTACGTTTACTTCTGTTTGAGCTCAGTTTGTGTTTCAATTATGCAGAATTTGCCTAGATTTTCTGTCTCTTCTTTTAAAAAATACAAGCTTGATTGATGTATCATAGCTTACCCAGGGTTCCCAGCCCATCAGGGAAATCAGGGAAAATTATTCTTTTTTCCAGTCAGGAAACGTCAGGGAATTTGATAAAAATGCCTTAAAATCAGAGAAAAGTCAGGGAATTTTGATTGGCCCAAAAGTCAAAAGTATGGTAATAAGTCTGACTAGAGTTTTATTCTGTGAATACTTCACTGCGACAACATAAAAAAACTCGAAATCGGAAATGGGTTTGAATAATTATCAGGAAATTTTGAGACTTCATCGGGGAAAAATCAGGGAATTTTGTTTTCGCGAAATGCTGGGAACCCTGTTATCTGAAGCAAGGATAAATGTAGACATCAAAAGACAGTGTCACCTGTTAATAAGACCAAGTTCTACCTTTTTTTGCAAGTCCTCCCTTTTAAAAATATATTCATCAAAGCTCATTTTTTTTACTGTTGAGTTCTTGCTTTCTCATAATCTTTTGTACTGTTCAATAAACATGTTTTATTTCAAACTGAACAACTATGCTTATATTATAGTTGAATTTATTATTAAATCCGTTTATATTAAATGTTTATATCTTTATGTTTCCTAACGGAAAACAAATTGAACCTTGAATGGAACCTCTTTGAAAATCTCGAAAATTAAAAATAAATAGGACGAGCAGTACTGCAAGAAAATAAATTTTTGTAACAGTGTTCTTGAAATTTTGAATTAACTGTATTATCATCGAGTAAAATGAATAGAAATCAGTAATTCAAGATTTCACTTCGTTATAATGGAGTTTCACTCAGGGTTCCCAGCCCATCAGGGAAATCAGGGGAAATTATTTTACTTTTTTCCAGTCATGGAAAATTCAGGGAATTTGATAATAATAATGCTTCAAAATCAGGGAAAAATCAGGGAATTTTGATTGGCCCAAAAATCAAAACTTTGGTAGTCAGTCATACTAGTGTTTTATACTGCAAATAGTTAACTGCGACAACAAAGAGAACATGCGAAACTGGAAATGGTTTTGAATCATTATCAGGGAATTTTTAGATTTCATCAGGGAAAAATCAGGGTAAAATCAGGGAATTTATTTTCTTGAAATGCTGGGAACCCTGTTCACTGTATTATCAAGTTAAAATGATCAACAATCATTTATCAACTGTTATCTAATTTCAGGTCCAAATTGACAAACTTGCTAGGCATTGGTCTGGCTCCCTATGTATTGGTCTCACCACGTTCCATCCCGACGACCCATTTCTCTCTGAGCCCCTGGTTGCAACGACCTCCGAGCTGAAAGCCAGGGGAACTTGGGTCATGCAGGGGTCAGAGGTCAGGAAGAACGGGGTCAACATCAGGTCAAACTATGGTCCAACGTTAGAAAGATTAGAGGTTAGAAACCTGACATTTTGTTTGATTTTTTGTCTTTTTTTTTTTTTTTTTGCACAAGCAAAGTTCTGTCCCCTAAGCATCGTTCCTTCAAACAAACAAAAATCACTTTATTTGCGAAAAGCATTCTTGCATATTGTTAAAGGCATTGGAACCAAACCGTTCAAGAATTTGTTGTGTTCTCCCCAAAATAGAAATTTTTCCTTAACACATGCTAATTGACATGGATTGTATTCGTTCCGTGGTTCATCTTTTGGTATTCTTTCTTTCATGTTTTTTTTTTCTTTTTCTGTCCTTCATACAGATTGGTCATAGAGTTGGTGTGAGGTTAACAGCAGATCGTTGCATGCACATAGTAATCAATGGAGAAGATTTGGGACAGGCAGCCGTTGACATACCACAGGTATAATGGTTTATATCCACTTAGTCTAACAGCAGTTAGTCCAATTCTCCGATTGTCTAATACCACATGGGCTAAACCCATTTGGTCTACTAACAATTTGGTCTAATTTCCCCCCTTTTCTAATTCTCACTTGGTCTAATAGCCATTTGGTCGAATTGCCCAATTTGTCTAATAACCAATTCATCTAATTGCAATTTGTTCATACAATGTATGTCCAAATGGATAACTGGTCTATTACCAGTCTGTTCT
The DNA here is from genome assembly GCA_940671915.1 of Paracentrotus lividus. Taxonomy (NCBI): domain Eukaryota; kingdom Metazoa; phylum Echinodermata; class Echinoidea; order Camarodonta; family Echinidae; genus Paracentrotus; species Paracentrotus lividus. The sequence goes on along the minus strand of CALNVZ010003431.1, from coordinate 706,995 downwards.
GTGGTGCTAGACCAAGAGGAAATACATATAAGACCAAATGGATATTAGAATTAGATAAAATGGTAAATAGGCGAAGTGGCAGTGAGACCAAAAGGTAATTAGGGGTTGTTTTACGATCAGGGTACACCGTCAAAAAATGGCCTTCTGTGCACCATAAAACGAAATCTGGGTAATGTCATATCAAATTTTTGATGGTAGGCTATTGGGCACTGTTAGAGCAACCTGCAAGAGAAAAATGAATTATTGACCATAACTCATTTTTCTAAAAATTGACCATATCTGGCAATTTAGGGCAAAATTGCAGTCTCATTTTATTTTTTCTAATTTTGAGCATGAGCATCTTTATTATAAGCAATCATTAAGCTTGTTTTTCCAATCAGAATTGAATACTGAAATGTGATTGTTTAAAAACTGAAAACCCCAGAAGCTACAGTTAATCTGAATTTTTGTGACCATTAACCAAAAATGGGGTGCCAATTCTGTCAAAAAATGTCCTCTCCGAATTTGGTGTTTTTACGCATAGATAGACATCACTTGATGAAAAATGCTTTTGTCTGTAAGAACACTTGTATATATGCAACAAACTTATAATGTTTACTCTGCCAACATCCACTTATTTTTCAGACAGTTCACGTTATAATGTTGTCAAATCATGTTCCGTCAAAAACTTCCTCTCCGAAAAATGAAGCAATTGACTTTACATGTAATACGAAATTTGAACCCCTATAGAAAATAAGTTGGTGACCTCATGCCTCAAAATTTAAAAGCAATATCATTTTACTTGTCTAGAACACATACACAAAAATTGGGGGGAAACAAAACAACTTTTTTTTTTGGTCCAGTGAGACAAAATAGTGTACCCTGATCGTAAAACAACCCTTAGACAAACTGGTTGTAGGCACAATGGACTTAGGTTATGTGGGATGAGACCAAACAGGCATTAGTCAAAGCGGGGTAAGACTTAATGACAATAACTGTCGGAATTATGGTATGTTAATTTATGAAGGATCTTAACTTTTCATTGCCCTTATCTTTTTCTTTTTTTTTTATCTTTGACTTTACTGAAACTGATTTAGGGCGATTACATGCGTTTGTTGTTGTTTTTTTCTTTGTTTTTTTGCTGCTATTTCTGTGTCCTGTATGACACAGTACTAAACCCTTAACAAAAAGTTTCGCAAATGGACTTTAGGCCATGATAACTTTTCCGGTATGCTCTAGTTATTCCTCATAGTTAGACAATTGGAAAGATAATTTATTCCCCTTTTTATTGATATCATATTTGTAATGATTGTGTCATGCTTCAATGCACAGAATGTCAAAATATGGAGAAAAGTAAAACGTCAAATGTTGCAAAATGCAGTTTTATTGATCACATTCAATTCCAAAACTCAGCTTTAAGCCCTGATAACTTTTCAGGTATTTTATCATTTATTGAATTTTATACCATTGCCAAGTTCATTTATTCCTCTTTTCAATGACACCTTAATTGCAACAATATTATTGTTCATGTATGCACAGAACACCTGAATAATAAGACGAGTCAGAAGTCGAATGTTGCAAATTGAATGCCTATTGCGACTGTTATTGTCTATTGCGAGTTGCTCGATTTGAGCAATAACAATGCATTTCGCAACTTTTTACTTTTTACTTCGCATTATGTTCGTGAATTATGTGCATTCAAGCATGATGTTACCATTGCAAATAGGATATCAATAAAAAGAAGAATAAATGAACTTAAATTCAATGCTACAAAAATTGATAATGATTAAAACCCATATTAAAATGTATCCAGGTTCAAAGTTGTGTTACAGAACATTTAAACTGGACATTATCTTTTACTTTGCTTTGCATTCAGTTGGTGTTCATGTATTCTGTGGACCCAGGCATGACATCACCATGGCAAATTAGGTATCAGTAAAAAGAGGAATAAATGAACTTGACAATGGTATAAAATTCAATAAAAATTATAAAATACCCCAAAAGTTATTAGGGTCTAAATTAACGTCGCAGAACTTCAATGTGATCAATTAAAGCGCATTTTACATTTGACTTTTTACTTTTTCCCATATTCTGATAATCTGTGCATTGAAGCATGACACAATCATTACAAATATGATATCAATAAAAAGGGGAATAAATTATCTTTCCAATGGTATGAATATCAAGAATAACTATTAAAACATACGTAAAGAGTTATCATGGCCCAAAGTCGATTTGCGGAACTTTTTGGGAGGGGTTTATTTTTCATTTCTATTGTACAGGTTGTGTAATCCAGTCAAGTTATGTCTTGGTTCTTGTGCCCCTTCTGGTACTACTTGAGAATCACCATCAATCACACAAATATTCTCGTGTTTTCATGTCGAAAAGAGGTGAAATATTATTGAAATGTCCCATACGACATAGCATGGGATCGCCCTTTATAAGAACTAAAATTTCAGAATCAGAATATACAAGCCTTCTTGTCTTGTTAACTTCCTTTTCCAGACTCAATCAAGAAAGTTTTCCTCCACTTTATTTTCTACTCCCTATCTCACCTCTCCATTTCTTCTCTCCTCAACTCTCCATTTCTTCCTTCACTCTCTCTAAAGTCCTTTTCAAGACTAATAACCACTTGGTGAACCCAAAAACTCATGACAGAAATTTGGAAATTCTTTTATGTTGACAGGGAGTCTATGCTATTGTAGAGCTGTATGGACGAGTGGAGAGCGTGCACATAATCAGTTCCTCAGTCAGCCTACCCAACGAGCCTCTTAGAGCGCCCTCAATCTCATCGATTAGCGACACTGAGCAAGACTCAGAAAAAGAGGTAAATAATAGTAATCATGAAGAGAGTTATAATACCTATGGCCTTTGATTCTTAGAAAATGTCGGGGGGGGGGGGGGGGGTGGATTCTACCTCCCCCCCCCCCCATAGGATTAGGGTTAAAAAATGCAATATCAAAACCATTACACCCTTCTGCAAGCAGCTTGACAATATATCCTGTATCAGAGAAGCTTGTAACATGTCAAATAAATTGTAGTCCTCGCTTTGAGGACAATTACCCCATAAACAAGAAACCTCATCAAAAATCCACCACCTAACCCTATTTCCGGGGTTAATTGTCCAGTGGGGTGTAACACAAAGACTTACGATTGATAAAAAGTTACGATTGATTTTTTCTCGGTAGCTTGATCATGGACAGGATGCTCCAAAGTTGATGATCTTATTCCTAACCCTAGCCCTAACCCTACTCTTAATCATATCCAAATCCCAATGTATGACTGTAGCTGGTTTCCAAATGAGGCTTCCGAGAAAAATCAATCGTAACTTTTAATCAATCGTAAGTCTTTGTGTTACACCCCACAGGTGGTAGTTGTCCTTATACGGTAGACTTGAACACTAGGTGTAAAGTTTGTTTCATATTACCTCAAGAATTCATTTCCATCATTAATTGAGTTCCAAATTTATTTTATTTGCAAATAATGTCATTCATTGCAACTATCTTCTCCATCTTGTAACTGAAGGATGCATCAACAACATCCGAGAAGTCAGCCTCCATCTGTTTCCATGACAACCATGGCAAGAACGCATCCCTGTGCAATAACAACCTAACGGCGAGACGGATCGGAAGCTACCACCAAGGCATCGTACTCAGCGCCAAACCCTTGCCTAGAAAACAGACATTTGAGGTATGATGATTACGATATGAGAGATAATGGTGATGATAATGACAATGATATATTGATCATGGTTATGGTGATGATTATGACAACGATAATGATTATGTGAATGATGATGATAATATTATTTATGATGCTGATGATGGTTATAATGATAATGATGATGATGGTGATGATGTTGATGATAATAATGATGATGATGAGGATGATGATGATGTTGATGATGTTGATGATAATAATGATAATGATGATGATGATGATGATGGTGATGATGGTTATGTGGATGTTGATAATAATATTATTTATTATTTTTTATATATTAGTGATGATGATGATGATGAAGATTACCGTGATGATGATAAGGATGAGGGTGATGATGATGATGACGGTATTGATTGTGATGATAATGATCATGGTGATGATGATGATAATGATGAGGATGATAATGATTATGATGATGATGATGATGATGATGGTATTGATTGTGATGATAATGATCAGGGTGATGATGATAATGATAATGAGGATGATGATGATGATGATGATGATGATGGTGATGATAAAGATGATGATGATGATGATGATGATGATGATGATGATGACGATGAGGGTGATGATGATGATGATGAAGGTATTGATTGTGATGACAATGATCAGGGTGATGATGATGATAATGATGATGATTATTGTGAATCTGCTGATGCTACCATCAAGGCATCATATTTAGTAATCAAGATGTTTTATTGTCATTTTGCAGGTTCAGATCGAGAAGCTAAATGAACATTGGACAGATTCATTGAAGATAGGCGTTACAGGCACACCTCCAGATAAACTTACATTCCCGGCCACAGCATCAGCCATCAAGAAATGCTCCTGGGTTGTACAAGGAGAGTCAGTCTTCCACAATGCTAAGAAGGTAAGAGGAGGAGTTGATAAGCGAAGTGATATTTAAGAGAAGGAGAGAGAGAGAGAGAGAGAGATTCCTTGAAGATAAGAGTGAAAGGAACATCTCCATATAAAGAGAGGAAAGAGAGAGAGAACATGAATGCTCCTGGGTTGTACAAGGAGAGTCAGTCTTTCACAATACTAAGAAGGTAAGACGAGGAGGGGTAGAAAAAGGGAGATTCAAGAGAAGGATAGAGAGAGACAGAGACAGACAGACAGAGAGAGAAAGAGAGAGAGGACATCTCCAGATAAACTTACTTTCCCAGCATCATCAAGAAAGGCTCCTGGGTTATGCATGGAGAGTAAATGATGTAGAGATAAGAGAAGTCAAATTCAAGAAAAGGAAAGAGAAAGAGATTCCTTAAAATTCAGTGTGAAAGGAACGTTTCCAGATAAAGAGAGGAAAAGAGAGACAGAGAGAGAGACGTGATGAAACCTATTAAAAGGAAAATAGGTAAGGCCAGCTGAATGAATATGAAAATGATCCGTAAAACTATAAAAAAAAGAAAAAATGTTAAAAAACAGATTGGCCCGTATTTTGGAGCGAAGACTGAATTTGTACGAGTCACAAGTCCATGAGAAGCTATTATACTGTGCGATCCTTTTGTCTGATGTTAACTGATGCATCAGACAAAAGGATTGCACAATAGCTTTTCACGAACTTGCAACTCATACAAACTCATTCTTCAGTTCAGAATATAGGCCATTGTGTTTATATGATTAAGTGAATAGAAATAAGAACTTTATTGGGCAATTCCAGCAGTGATGGAGCAAGTAAAAATATTACCTAATTTCATGTTGTACATTTTCTTTTAATTCAATTAATTTTATATCTATCTTTCAATATAAAATAACAAATAATTCTACAAAAAATACAGAAAACCTCACTCCAAAAAAATTAACAAGAATGCTTTGTAATTATGTTATTCTTTTGTGCTGCATAAACAGTATAATGTAACAATCAATTATGGTGTGGAAGAGAGTCTTCTAAAAGTGTATATGATATACGTAAAGGAATGTACGCTGTTGGGAAGTTAAATAGACGATTAATTTATTCATTTGTCTCCAACGGTAGAACCATCTACCGTTGGAGACAAATGAATAAATTAATTGTCTATTTAACTTCCCAACGGCGTAAATTCCTTTACGTTTGATTTTCATGTATATGGGATAGTTTGAACCTTAATCGCTACGGGCACTCCGGTGGTCTAGCGGTTATGACGCTGGTCTAGCAATCCAGAAGTCATGGGTTCGAATCCCGCCCGGGCAGCCTATGATTTGTTTCATAGCTGTCTGGTTTCAAATTTATCACACAGCAGTTGCGTGTGTTTCTACCAACATGCACGGTTCTACCGTTGGAGACAAATGAATAAATTAATTGTCTATGTATATGATATAGTTTGAAGAATTAAAAAAAAAATAGATAATGAGTGGTTGCTACAGGAAAATTAAGATATATTGTCATTTTCAAATAATTATTATCCATTAGGTGAAAGGAAACTACGGCCCCAATTTGGACAAGTTGAAAGAAGGAAGCATTGTTGGCCTGGTCGTAAACAATGAGGGCAGTCTTCATCTGCACGTAGACGGAAGGGATTATGGGATAGCTGCAGAGGATGTGGCCGCGCCCTGCTATGCTCTGGTAGATCTCTATGGACAATGTGAACAGGTAATAGAATGATGATGATTATGACAGCGACAATGATGATGTTGATGATGATGACAAAGACAATGCTTATCATAAATTACAAAATTCTGCAAGTCACGTTTTTAAATTTGAGATATATGAGCTTAAACACATAGCTCAAAACCACCGATGAGTCACAAAACATACAACACAGCAAATGGTGGGAGAAACAGGTTTTTCTGTATGAAAAGTAATTGAAGATGCTAGTACTAGATGTTCCTATGTTATAGTGCAGTCAGACTGGCCAGACCGACCTCAAACCAACTAACAAACAAACCATCTTGAAATTTTCATTTAATTGTAGTTGGTTTGAGGTCGGTCTGGCCGGTCTGACTGCACTATAACATAGGAACATCTAGTACTAGCATCTTCAATTTATACATGTAGTTCGTAATCTGAAATCATATTTGATATGGTTATACTTATTATAAACTACAAGTATTCATGTCATTGGAAATATTGAAATAATATGAAATCTCTATTTTTTTTCCAGAAAATACATGAAAGCACAAAAATTAAATCTGGTGACTTATTGGTGTTTTGAGCTGGCAGATTACATGTTATTAGCATTGATAGCAGAGCATTTAGAACTAAAAAGAAGGAAAGCTCTGCTTATATTGCTATTACATATTTATAAATACTCAATTTTTCACTATGTATTCTTTTCTGGCAGTGTAACTCATGCTGACAATTTCTGTATTTCATTGCTTCATTGATGTCTTTTACATTGTTTTTTTATTTTATAGGTAACCGTGGTAACAGAAGCCTTGGCAGCTTCAGGAGGTTTACAGGATGAGAGAGAGAAGGCGGTGCTGGAGAATGGTGAGTTATGCTCAAATGATAATTACTGTGTTGTGGATTACCTGAATTCTTATCTTGATACCTTGATACCATACTTAACACTAACACTGACCAAAAAAAAAATACCATGTCGCAACCCTTACAATATGTTAATTGTTGAAAATGTTGAGTAATTGTATCATCTTATGTACTAGTGTCAGGTTGATAGTTGATCCCTATATTTTTTTATGTAATATGCATTCCAATGATACTACGAGATACTGTTTCAGCCGATATTTTTGTGATTTTGGACAATATGGGGAAATTTGCAAGAGCTTGATTTCATGAGTTATGTTATGTTTTCATTCTTATGAATAACCGTACATTGAAGAGGAAATATTTGCGAGGAGTGATTCGCAAAAATGAAACCACTCAGGGCGCGACAAACCCGCTTGCCCGGGGCAAGTGAAAACAGCGGGCGGGCAAGCAAAGTTCAAAGTCACTTGCCCGATCGGGCCAGCGATAATTTCAGCACAGTGCAACACGAGGCGCCTTTGCAGCCAGCCCCAGCGGCCCAGGCAATCGTCGGTGCTGGGTTTCAGCATCAACGATTTTTCCCATAACATTTCACCTCAAAAACACAATAAAAGAGGTGTTTATAAACACAAACTAGACAAAATACTTACACAGGGCTCTCCTACTGTAGAAAACATTACCTTACAATTGAAATGAAATCCCTAAAACTTGTTAAATAAGCCAATTTGTTATTCTAAACATCTCGCCGGTCTGCACTGCAGAGCTTCCCGATGTATGGTGCTAGTCTTAACATACAGACTCATTGTAATATTTATATATGAGAAATTATTAAAATTCGGAAATATTTTCTTTCTTACCTTTTGTTAATGTTCATTTCAATGATATTTTTTCTGCTTGTTACATATAAAAATAAAGATGTTTTGGCAAGAAAATTATTTCACTAATTTTTTAATTAATATTTTTTTAATAATTTTTTTAAATTTTTTTTTATTTTATTTTATTTTTTTTATTTATTTTTTTTAAAGATCCAAATTTAGTGGTGCTTTTGTCTTTTAGGCTCTTTGTTCGTGGACATTTATGAGATGATATTGCTACTAAAAAATATCTTTAAACAAAGAAAATGAAAATAAAATTTGGGCAAGTGTTTTTTCCTCTCGGGCAAGCAAAAAAAAATTTCACTTGCCCAACAGGGCAAGTGAAAAATAAATTTTTTGTAGCGGCCTGCCACTTAACATGTTTATAGTATTTAACAAATGTGAATAACCTAATTATCTGTGTTGAGTTGTAGTTTGGACAAATACATGCAATGAAATTGAATTACTTCTTGTGATGCAATATGTATTGGTTTTGTGGATTGATCACTGACATGTTTCTCTAATAATTTTCTTAGGTATGAAGGAGAATTCTCCACTGCTGTCCTACCACCCTATGGCTATTACAGCTAGAGACTGTGACTATCAGAAACTGTGCAATAGATTCAAAGCATCCCTCGGCTTGCCAGGTAGGTGCTGAAGTGTAGTCGTTGTTAACATTTATTTCAGTCATTTTATTTTCCCCCTTAGGGAGGGTTTATTTTATTTTATTTATTTGATTTCCAGGCAGCAAAAATGAAACATACATTATAAAGCAATCATGACAATGTCAACAGATTTAAACATGCCAAAATATAGGGGAATATAGGGGAAAAAAGAAAGGGGAAAAAATGCACCTGCCAATGCATAACCTAAATGAATTGAAAATTCTGTCGGGAGGTTCTCCCATTGGCTGGTGCACATGACCAAGTTTTAAACAAACATATATAATACCTAAAACATAAAAAGAGGGACACAAATATTAAGTAAAAATAATAGAACTTATCAAATACTTAACACTGTAATGCAAATCATGAAGTTGGTTGTCACAGTTTTTACTTTACAGTAATGTTATTATTATTAAATTGTATTTCAATGTGGGTACAGTAGGCCTACAAGCTTTTTCACTCTTCTCCAAATAAGGTGTAGTTGCAGAAGGAACATCGAAAAAAATAATTATGTTCTTAATACATAGACAATAAGAATTGTTTGACTTTCATCGTCGCAACAATTGTCTCCCTTTCTCCATTTCCTCTCCACTATCCTTTTCATTCAGTCCTACTCAAGAAATTTCTCTTCTTACCATTCTCTTCTCTGTCTTCATTCTTTTCCAGATTCCATGCTCTCCTTAACTCACACCAGTGGGGCATTTCATCAAAGGACTTGTCGGACATTTATCCGACAAATTTGCTCTCAGCCAATCAGATGCAAGCTTTACAGTAGCTTATAACAGTTTGTCAGATAAAACGTCCAACAAGTCCTTTCATGAAACGCCCCCCTGTATCTCCCTCCTGACTCAGAACATACCCCCATCCAACTTACACTACTTTTCCTCTCCACTGCAATCAAACCCTCCATTTCAACCCTGTTACTCTCAATTCACTTTTAAACTTTAGTCATTGTTACACTTCACTTGAAAATTGACAACACGTGTGTTGAAAGGCAGTCCGGAGCATTAATAATGAAAGAGCAAATCACGAAAAAATGTCTCAAATTTATACTTATGGAATTATCATGCAGAATGTTTGTAATTTCAACCAGCAGAATATAAACATTAGTTTATGAACATTTGCCAGATGTGGCATTTATCAAAATAAACAACTGCGTAGACACCACATAGTGAGTAAGTTTTGAAAGGCTGTCTTTCGCTATTTCCTCATTTTTATTCGCCCATTGCCTAAAAGTCATTGTGCAGTCACTATCAGCTCGCACCTGATGTCACAGAATTAGAACTTTAAGCATTAAAAACTTTTTTTTTATTTTTGGGACGATTTTCTCACTTCACTTTTGAATTTGAGTCATTGTTATACTTCATCAGAAAATTGACAACACATGTGTGTTACAGGCAATTTGGTAATGAAAAAACAAGGCAAGAAAAAAAAAACTGACTAAAAGTCATTGTGCAGTCATCTCTGAAACTCTCATGTTCTTAATTTTCCATTATTACTTTTGTTTTTCCTCCTATGACAGCTGCCTACTTTGGAGCGAATGCCCGTTGCAGTAAATGCTACTGTGAGACCTGTCACAAGGTTCATGGTGAAGAGGCCTACACTACCAAGGGGGACCCTCCCAGGGGATACACCAGGCCCTTACGATGGTGCAAGTTTACTCTTAGGTAAAGATTCATGTATGGAATATTATAAAATAAGTAACAATTGATACCAGTTGAAACACCATTAATAGATACTGTAATTTTGGAAATATTTGTGGTACATTAATTTTCGCAGATTTCGCGTGAAGATCGGCAGGCGCGAATTAAAAAACCAGTGAATATATGAGCACGCTTATTTATGCATGTATTGGGAGCATTCAGTTGCCTGCTAACGAACATGCAGCGTGACTTCAAGAACCTATGAACATTCTTTGAGGCCGCTCAGCGCGAAAATAACAGCGAATACAGTATCCCATGCAGAGATACCGAGTAGTACCGATTTTCAGTATTTAGCAGAATACTGACAGTCTCATTAAAATACGGATTTCCCATTTTTATTTCTGTTTTGCAGATTACTCATCAAAATACTGCTTTTGAGGCCTGAAAATACTAGAAGGTTATTGTGCAGGTTGTAATATCTATCTATGTAGAATAACCTGGGTGGGGGTAAATGTGACGTAATGCACCAAATGATAACAAAATGCAGAAGAAGAAAAAAATGCTGAAACTGCTTATCTAATAAATGTAGCTGGGCTTTTCTTGTCTTTATTAGTGTCAGTTAAAAGTATATGTGTGTCATTTATCTCTGACAAAGATTCTGCTCGGATCGAAAGCTCAGGCTGTTGTTTGACTCAAATGATAACAAAACAATATTTCCTCAACACTTTTACTGCCATAGCTTCCAAGAAAACGTATGTTTTCCCAATTGCTTTGTATGGACGTGAGACCTGGTCGGTGGGAATGGCTGATAGGAAGAAAATATTAGCGTTTGAGATGTGTTGGCAAAGGATGCTGAGAATATCCCGGATTGAGCATAAGAGAAATGAATACGTACTTAACCAAATTGGGCAAAAACCTACGGTGGTTAATAAGATAGATCGTAGCAAATTGCAATATTTTGGTAATGTATGCAGACAATAGGATGATAACATTGAAAAAATAATAATGCAAGGTTGCATTGAAGGTAGTCAGAGACAAGGCAGACAGAAACTGAGATGGACAGATGGCATAAAACAATTAACAGGCCTGTCCCTAGTTGCAGCTCATTGCCTGGCACAAGACAGAGCTATTTGGAAAAGCATCATCAACAGGGTCACAAAGGGTCAGACATGACCTGTATGACATTGATCGATCGATCTTCCAAGATTATGTGCAGGAAATCATTCATTTACTTTCAATCACAGAACCTGATTTGCATTGTTCCCATTGCAGATTACACAACTTGGCAGAGGAGTTGAATGTGTTTGAGAGCTGGCATGTAGCCTACCATGGAACGTCGGTGGGAAGCGTGCGCAAGATCTTGGACAGAGGAACGTTACTTCCTCCCGGTAAGAACACACCTCTTAAGCCTACCCTTATTAAAAGTGAAAAATAAGTTAAGTGAAAATAGAACTTGTGCATAAAAATATATGGTTAATATAATAATATCTAATACTTAACCCTATTCAGACTGGGGGGGGGTCAATTTGACCCCCCCCTGAACAAAATCCGCGACTGCCGCGCAACCGCTGCGAATCGCAACCTGGCGCTTTATGACTTTTTTCTTTCAAGTGTCCCGCAACTTTTGACACCAAGTTCGAAAAAATCGGACACTCCGTTGTTGCGTTACGCAACATTATGTAATCGCATGTCAGGCCAAAATTGAACGAAAATCGTCATTTTGCATGCGTTTGTGTACAAAATACTGCTTTTTTCTAAATTGCTTTATAACACTGATAATTGTGTCTTCTGAGCCTTTTGATTAATTAAATTGGTCTTTATATTGATCAAAATACATTTCTCAAGCATAAAAAATTACAAAAACAAAGAAATACATAAGAAATAAAAACAATAGAATACATAAGAAATTCATAAAACAATGGAATACAAAAGAATTAATTTGAAATTTCTGAATTTGTCAATTCAATACTGTTGTCTATGCTACTCAGCAACTTTTAGAAAAAATTTGGGCTTCATAACTATATTTATTAATGAAATATTAACGATTTCAATAAAAAAGCATCTAATTTGCATACGTGAGTATGCATAAATTAGCATAAATTAAATATGTGAAATTTTTTTTCAAAAAAAACATATGAGCGACACCCTTTACATGTGCAGCGACGTTCGTGCAAAATTTCACGGCAATCGGACCATCCGCGGCCGAGTTCTCAGGGGGGGTCAAATTGACCCCCCCCCCAGTCAAAATCTCCTCTTGAAGATGCCAGTCTGAATAGGGTTAAACCCTGTCAGTCAAAGTTAACCTATAAATGAACATCATCATGATTATCATAAAGAATTTCTTATCATATGGCATTCACAAAGCAAAAAGGTCAGCTGGTACTCCACATTAATATTATTAATCAGATAACTCCGGAGCTGCTCGGAAGACTTACGACTGGAAATGATCTCTACTCCCGGGCAACTCCGGAATATAATTAGACTGTTCTTGCTTTTATAAACACCACTGTTGATAAAATTACATTAAGTTACCACAAAAGGCTTTCTTGTTATTATGTGATTGTCCAGGTGACACCAGCCTGAGCCGTCTGTACCAGCCAGAGCCGCAGGGGACTCTCAACAAACCATCCCAGGTGCCAGACCTCATGCAGATCTTTGTCTCCCCAACACTGAAATACGCTGGCTGTGACATCTTCTCACACAGATGCAAGTAAGTGGGATCAACATTCTGTGTTTGGGTGTGTGTGTGTGTGTGTGTGTGTGTGTGTGTGTGTGTGTGTGTGTGAGTCAGGTTTGTCCAGAGAGGAATATTGCCACTTGGTCTAAACCCACTTTGACTAATGACCATTTGGTCTTATCCCACATGGTCTAATTCCATTTCTTGTATAACCAGTTCATCTAATTACCTTTGTGTCTGAGTACCACTTCGCCTATTTACCATTTCATCTAATTCCCATTCCGTCTAAAGTCTAGTTTGTCTAATGTCCACTTGGTCTATCACCACTTGGTCAAGTCCAGTGACAAACTGGTAATATACCAAATATTCATTTGGACTTTAGACAAAAATGCAATTAGACCATTTGGCTATTAGACAAATTAGCAGTTAGATCAAATCGTCATCAGACAAAATGAGAATTAGACTAAGTATTTATTAGACCAAATTTTTAGTAGACCAAATGGGTTTAGCTCATGTGGTATTACTGAAATTGAGAATTAGACCAACTGCTGTTAGACCAAGTGGATATAAACCGCAAGTAAGTGGGACCCACCTTCCGTGTTTGGATGTGTCTGTGAGAGTAAAACCCGCCTCACACTGTGCGATTTGCTGCAATGCAATTTCTGGAAAAAATGGCAATTTGCATTAATTGTGACATTTGAAACATGTAAAAATTATCTTATGAGAGGTCAAACCTGTGAAGTAACAATGTTATAGAAATTTTGTTCCAATGCGAGCCTTTAATTAGGAGTAACGGTCAAATTTAACTTAAAGATAAACTTGAGTAGTAATAATGAAAAAATAATGTCCAACAGAATCAAAACAAGCTTACACTAGAATGAGTGGAACTGAATATAAATGATAATTGCCATATGATTCTGGTAGAAAATGTAAAATGGCTGAGTAATAAGCAAATAAAGGAAAATTGTCGAGCAGTCACCAAGTGGTCACCTCTCATAGCCGCGCGGTGACCATGTGCAAAGCATATTGAACAGTGGCATGTCCGAAGTTCGCACCGTGTGTGTGCGAGGAGTTTTGGCGAGATAGCGGCGTTACGAGCTGGATCAATTTAACCGTCCTGACCCCAATTTACTCTAAATTTCACCTGAAATCGTGCATGGAAGATAGACATATCTTGTGTAGGCATATGTATATGTAAATGGAGCAATGTGAGGGCATATTTATACAATTACTTCAAAATTTACTTTTGGCTACAACAACTCAAGTTGGGCTTTGATATCGCTATCGACGTGAATTACAATTTTAGTATTCATAGGAATATCCAGAACTTTGGACAGTATGAATTTCCTTGATTGAATTTTTATATAAAATAATATAACAGTTTTCCTCTAAAATCACATCAAAGCAAATTACACAGTCTAAGGCGGGCTTTAGGTTTGCCCAGATATATTAAAATGGCTCATGTACATTTCAACTCTTCAAGAAAACTCACACGCAAAAAAATATAGAAGACAATTTTTCTGCTATGGAACTTTCTTAATATCTGTTAAAACAATTCATGGACACCCTTGGTTGCACTTGTTAAAAAATTGTGTCCATTTTAAAGTTATCAGTTGTGTACCTAGACATTTAAGAGTCTATTAATATGAGGTAATAAAAAATTATTTTCTACAGCTAGAAATTCTGAATGGCTTTATGCCTACACGCTTAGGGTTACTAGCTAAGGAGTTTTGAAGAAATATACCATTTACATGTACCCATAACTATTATCAGGGTTCCCACAGTCATGGAAAATCCTAGAAAATCCTGGAAAAATTTGTGGTCATGGAAAGTCAGGGAAAAGTCAGGGAATTTGTGAAAAGTCATGGAAAAGTTATGGAATTCTGTTTTCAAATTTCTGTGGGAACCCTGGGATGGCTGTGAGGGGAGATGGAGGCCATCAGAACGTGTCTGATTTTGAAAACCATGCCATAAAGGAAGTCATGGAAAGCAGCAATTTAGTCATGGAAAAGTCATGGAATTCTGTTTTCAAATTTCTGTGGGAACCCTGTATTATTATTTTATACCTCAGAGGCCCTTAGAAGAGTAAATGAATGAAACTTAAACATGCTACTTTCATCTCGTTGTAGATTCATTGACTCTGTGACGCAGAAGGAGCACTTTGCACGGGTTGCTTTCCAGGTGCGAATCAGACCAGGATGCTATACGGCTGGTCCGCAGAGCATTGGAGCAAACCACACGATAGACCCGTACATCGAGAACAGCCGAATAGAGTGGACCACGAAAGAAACGGCATCTATTGTTCTGTGTGCACTACTCATATCAGTAGAGTAGTGGTGTCTATAGCCCCAGGTATTTATTTTGCTGCTGGAAAAGTGTGACTATTGAATGAAACTTTTCGATAGACCCAAACATTGAGAACAGCAGGATAGAATGGAACAATATTGCCCTTTGTTGTGGTACTACTGTACAAGTGGTTGTTTTCATGGTCGTTTTATTTTGGCGAATTTCACAAGTCCATCTTTGCCAAAATTTCCACTTCAATCTGTGGCTATTCATAGTAATGGAAGTATCAGAAAAATTGTGACTTTATCTTTGTTGAAAAATCTTTACATGAAAATATTGGCTTATACAATAATCCATTGGACCTTCCCTTGGATGAGACTTGAAGTTGTAGATCCCTCATCATTTTCCCTAATATCATTTAATATCTTTCTAAGCAGTTCTGTAAATGATGGGAAAAAATGACTAAATCTAGTCTAGACATGCTGCCCTAACTGTGGACATAATCTACCAGTACTTTGTCTGCCAAATTTAATATATTGCTGAAATAATTGATTTTTTTTTTCTTTTCTTATCATAACTTTTTCATTTAAAATTAAATAGATTTTTAAAAAAAGCTTGGGGACCTCACCCAAACTTGTGACCGTATGATGGTAAAACGGTCTATGTCAAGAATCACTGTTCCAAGGAAAATGATTTTGGAGTTTCTTTGGCAACAGATATAATTAAAAATCTGCAGTTGAATACCATGAAGGATAAGTAAAGAGTGATAATTGCCAAATTCTATGATATTTTTTTTTTATTTCTAAAAATAGACTGTTTTACCATAGAAGACAGACTCTCCCAATGCACGTCATAAAGTGGTAAAACGGTCTGTCTCAAAGATGGTTCCCTTTAACTCCATATGACATAAATGACAAGGTCCATACTTCAGCTTACTGTCACATCTGAAGAAAAATTCTTTCAAAAAGTGCGAAGATAGCAGATCAGTGCCCTGTAGCACAAAGACTTACGATCGATAAAAAAAAAAATCATGATCAATTTTTTTCTTGGTAGCCTCATTCGGAACGCATGTACAGTCATGGACTAGGATTAGGATATGATTAAATCCGGGGTTAGGGCTAGGGTTAGAAGTAAGATTATCATCTTTGGAGCACCCTGTCCATGATGAGGATACCGAGAAAAATCTATTGTAACTTTTTATCGATCGTAAGTCTTTGTGTTACTGGACACTTGTCTCCAAAACGAGATATGAAGGGTAATTCTCGATGACAATATTGGAAAGAACGCCCTGTTATTACATAAGAGGTGAATCAACCTCAAGAAGTCAAATTTTCAAGATAGACCATTTACCATCGCAGGGCTGAGCCAGAATTCCTTTTGTATGCAAATCCTTAGATAGGACGAAAATCGGGTCAGACCTGTAGCACGTTGTCCTTTTTTTTTACAACGCCCTTTTGCTAAACTTTTTTTCAGGGATAATTCTACATATTTTTCCATCTTCAAATCTCAAATGTTTTTATATCCCACCTCAAAATAATGCACTAAGTGCAACTTTGTAAAATCTTGGATATTTATTTTGAAAATTTACTTACTTTGATATTTTTGTATTTAGTTATTTAGATTATAAAAATATGGGTTGAGATCGTACAGACAGATTATAACATTTGGTCTACATTTCCTTTGTCTAATTCACAATTGGTCTACACCCATATCTTCAACTATTCATATGGTCTAATAATCATTCCTTCTATTTATTCTTTTGATCTAAAGACCATGTTCAAATGCTTATAGCTTTATGGTCTAATCAGTTTGGGTTCACATTTATTCTGTCTACTAGCCATACATTTGAAAGGATCTTGTAACTTTGTTGGGGCTTGATTTAATAAGTTGTTGAATTTTAATGTTTGTGTTAAAGCTCATCTGTAGTTTTGGGAGAACAGATTTTGTGTTTTACTTCCATAGCAGAATAGTATGAATTAATACCTCAAATAACCTCTGTGTACAAAATGATTTGTTATAAAATCCACTCTAAGACCTGAATTTAGCAACAAAACTGTATAAATCGATCTGTTGATGGGCAGTGCCTAAACAGGATCCCACCGGGATACATACAGAATTCACCCACGCTATACCAGTCAGCAGTGGTGTGGCATGCCTAGAGTTCTGGGGTGAGAGTGAAGGAAGTATGGCCTCATTTTGATGAACATCTCCCCATGTTTATGCTAACTATAACATATCATGGAAAGACATGCATGATACATGGTTGTATAGCTTGCCCATGTATTGATATGTCATTGGAACAATATGAGGACAAGTTGAAGAAGTTTTTAGAAAATGCAAATTTCTCTACCACAACTATACTTGGGCTTTAATTATGTTCAGATGGATGAATTAACAGCAAGGAATTTAAAGGCTTCACAACATATCTATGATTAAGATAATACAGCCATTTACTAAACTTTATTCTTTAGTCTAGCAATGCAGTCTATGGCAGAAAGAACACTCTGATATTTCCGGTCACTTATATATTTTAATTCTATTAAAGCATGCAATCATGCTTCATAATGACCCACTACATTTTTTTCCAATTTTACATAAACTGAATGCACTGTACGGTCACCGATGCTCAGAGGTATTTTAGCCTTCTAAAGTTTACCAAATACCTTTACTTTTCATGAGACCTGGGCCCATACTCATAAAACCTTTGTAGGCCTGGTTATCACCTACACTGTTCCCTGTGTAATTAGTTGAAAACTAGCTTTAGTAAGGTTTTATGAATATGGGCCCAGATGGGTTTAGACTTAACACTGTATAGTTGAATAGACCAAATCGCTATTAGTCATGATGACTAAATCTAATGGATTGTTGACAAGTGTGAACCAAATGGTAGTCCAATTGGGTTTTAGATGAACAGGTTGTAGACCAAATGAGATTAAACTAGAGAGAATTGTAAGAAATGCAGCTCTATAGAAAAAGATTTTGCTTTTTATTTGTAATGAAACATATGGTGCATTTGGTATTTATGATTGTAACATAATATAAGTTGTACATATTCAAAGCTTTATCATGTACATGATGCAAATATATTTATTTCCTTGGCTGACAGTTCACGACAAAAAAGTATTGAGTTTTTCTCCATCCTCCAATTTATACATAATTTGGTGTAATTATACTCAATAGTTGGATTGTCGTATTTCTCTTATTGTTGTACATATTGCTGAAAAGCAGTTGTTTGTGTGTTGTACATTTCCAAATGTAAATTACAAGATCTTGTGAATTGCAAACCCTGTGTCGCATATATGACAGAATGTGTTTATTAAGACATTTGCCATGCTTACTTAGTGCAAAGAAATATTGTGTTGTGATAATTGTGCAATACTCCATGTAATTGATATCCATTATGAACAAAGTGAAAAAAGTCAAATAAAATGCATAGGATAGGATGTGCATTTTGTAGGTACACATAATATATAAGGTATCTCTGTCATCAGTTGCTAGATAATGAAAAGTGAACAAGTAGAAATAACTTATTCAGTAGGCATATTCAGTTTAGGTTATCCATATGAAAGGATCTATGTTGGATATAGATATTGCAAAGATTAGTAAAATTCATGATACCAGAGTAAGATCGTAATTTCAATAGCACATTACAGTTTATCTGGTCTGTATTATGAATGCAACTAGCGCCATCTAGTGGTAATTTCCAGACAGCTTCATACTTTGTGATGTTTTGGCAAATTCCCTCTATGAATTTATTTTTATGTATATTTCTCAATTCTCTCACTCTCTTCCCCCCCCTTTTTTCCCCTCTTTTTTTTTTCCTCCCTCACTTTCTTTCACTTTTGGTCTCCACCTTCCCAAAGATCTATTTGACCTTTGTTTCTTATAATCTCTTGCCTTTATACATACATACATATCTTTATCAAACCCTTTCCCTTTTTATCTCCCCTTCTCTCTCTCTCTCTCTCTCTCTCTCTTTCCTTATCTCTCTCTCTCTTTCCTTCTCTCTCTCTCTTTCCTTCTCTCTCTCTCTTTCCTTCTCTCTCTCTCTCTCTTTCCTTCTCTCTCTCTCTCTCTCTCTCTCCCTTAGCTTTATTCTCGTTCTCTTTCTCCCATGCTCTATAATTCTTCTCTCTATCCTTCGGCCACATTTCCTTTTCTTTCCCCTTATCTTCCTCACTATCATACCTTCTGTTATCCAATAGTATTCATGTACTCTGCTTTCATCCTTGAATATGGACTTATGCTGCCGTCACACAGACACTTACGTATAGTTACGTTTTTGTTGTTTTAATCTTATTTCATCTTCTTTTCTATCAGTTCTTATGTATTTCTTTGTTTTATTGGATGAACGAAATTATCACTATTTCCACTGCTGACTATGATGGGAAGGCATACGTGGGGATCTGCAGAAAAAATAATTTTTGGACGCAACCTGACGTAACTCAACGTAAGTGTCTGTGTGACTACAGCATTACTTTAATGCAATCACGGGTTAAATATTTAATTGATCAAGTGTTATTTGTTTTCCTTTTAAAAGGCTACATGTTATATTCATATAATATAGATATGCAAGGTTTACAGGAAAAACAATGGTATGAAGCTTCTTGTCTTTTGGATGTACTATAGTTGCATGAATGTACATTCAGTTACGAAATATAAACATATAGATTGTCTGTTAAGAGCCAAGAGGACTTTAACTTTATTGTTAAAGTATGATATGAATTAATGCCTTTATGGCTTTTAACAGATGTCATAATCTAACAAATATAATGCATTGGACAGTTTGTCCTGCATCTGTCATGCACTAAAAAGAACAATGTCGGATTATTCCTGTGCATAAAATCCATCAAATTTTTCTGATAACAGTTTTCTGTAGCAAAAGACTTACGGTCTTATGCAAATTTGAACCAACCATACTTGTTCCATTCATTTGTACTCGTAACTTCATTCGTAACTTCAAGAACGACTGGGTGAAACACCCCTCAATTGTGTCCGTAGTATTATGTGTGTATAATGCAGATTTGGTTTTACACATATATCAATCTTGCCGGCTTGAATTGTTGTATTTCTTGTGCCATTGTATGATTGTCAAAAAGCTAAAAGAGTATGTCTTATCGGTGCCATATAGACTATTGTTGCTATTGATTAAAACAATGCTGTGTCTTTCCTAACTATTTGGTATTTTTGGTTTGTTTCTTGTTCAGTTTAAATGAGAAGTCTTCCCTGATCATAAGTTGGTTTGGATTCAGGCAAAAATGAGAGGAATTGATCATTGAAAGTTAGAAGAAAATCCCATAAAGAATAAAAAGTCATGAATTTTGAAACTTTTAATTCAGACACCTTGGGTATCATGCAATTCGAAGAAATGTTAACCATGTTTGCTGATTTATCGAGTTAGCGATTTATTGAATCTGCATACTTATCGATGTGTATACAGTCTGTAAAAAAAAAAATGGTACAGTCGGGGAAAAAATATTAAGGTATGAAATCTTCTCAAATGATGTGTGAATGTGCTACCGACTTAAAGCCAAAAGATTCTTCTTTCTGATGCACTTTGTTTTATATAATTTGCTTTTGTAAACGAAAAGTTATGCTAAACTTTGTGCGGCGATGAGCTAATCGAAATTGCACACGTCTATTGTCTGGTTCGAAGATTCATGGCTATTATGTGCGAAACTCATAGAAAAGCATGCGCAAAGCACATTTTTTCTTGATTATAGAAAACTGGTCATATCTCAAGATCTACTGCACAAAATGGAATGAAAAAAATTGCATAAGAAAAGCCTGATATTCCTTCTTTATGGAAATATCAAACACTTAGAATATGATTAATTTTTATACTTAAAAAAACGTTTTCCACTTGTACCATTTTATTTGACACAGACTGTATAGGGACTTCGGTTTTTACCCCCTCTCCCGTAGACCCACCCTTGAGCAGTTAAGGGAGCGCTTTCAAAACAGAAGCCATTTAATTATAGGGTGCGTTATCAGCTAAAAACGTAAGGATGCTTTTTAGCGTTGCGAAAAAAGGGCAATTTACGAGAGAACAAAAGTCGAATGACACAGATCTAAACATGGAATGATTGAAGCATGTATAATTGCATTATAGCAGTGCATGTTTTTCCCATCTCAAAGCTGGTCTAGCGGGATCTCAATAGTGGAATAGATTTTGGAAGAGAAGAACGAGGTCGAAAACTTATAAAGGGCGATGGCCTGAAGGCTCAATTTCCTCCCATTTCCTTGCAATTTAACTCAGTTCCACATGTAGCAAATTAAGTTGCACAATATCATAACGGTAAACAAATTGGACATGGAAGTAGAATTGCAAGGGTGATCTATCAAACGATAAAGTGAATCAAAATACTTCTCGGGCGACAACACACTTGCACAATAGGCTTGAGATTAGTTATTGGGTGCGTCTGCACTACCGCATCAAAGTGGTTGGTTCGGAATGCAATGCGGTGCACAACCTCTTTCTGTAGCTTTGCATTTTCATGATATCCTTGTGATTTCAATGACTGCTAAGTTTTACATTCAACCATTGAGCTGATATTTAGAGACAATAACGGTGTTAACGCCTATGTTGTGTGAAAGCGCTGCTGATTCTCGTCAAAAGCTACTTGGACAAATGTCTTTCGACAGACTGCACGAAGCGCCGAAAAAGCTTTCTTTTCCGAATCGCACCCTTTTACAAAAGAACTTCCTAACCCCAAAAGAAAAAAAAAATGGCATTGAACCGAAAATAAGATAAGGGTCGGGACGTAGGCAAAAGTTTTTCAGCATTCATCGCACAAGTTCAAATTTCCGTTGATCCGTTACGTTATACTTGCAAAAGCAACAAGCATAAGAAGAGCTCTGTGGAGAAGTGATGCCTCAAAAACACGCACTGCCGATTGTTCGTCATCGCATATAACCCAACAGGGTTGTGTTTCACTAAGTTGTCCGTAAGTTAAGGATAGCTTTACGAGTCTTTCAAGAACGACTGGTGATCAGTTCTTGTGCTAAATGATAGTGAATGTGATCAGTATAGCACCTAAGAACATGTTCCAGTCGTTCGAAAAGTCATTCTTAACTTTACGAACGGCTTGGTGAAACACCACCCAGGCTTAGATATATTCCAAGGGCCTTTTCTTCGTCCCTTCTTATTTATGACGTCGGTGTGAGGACAGAGAGAGAGAAAAGGAAAAGGGGAGTGGGTTTTAGTTACATGTTTTTAAGGATCTTTGTTGTAAGGAACCAAGGTTACGAGCACAAAACAAATGTAGACTAAACATAAATGACACAGTTTGAACAGTTCACATACACACGTCGAGAAACGAGCCAATATTGCCAAAATGGTGTCGTGCAATTTCTTCTTTCCTCCAAGACTTCAGGGGGGCGTTTCATCAAAGGACTTGTCGAATGTTTTATCCGACAAACTGTTATAAGCTACTGAAATGCTTGCATCTGATTGGCTGAGAGCAAATTTGTCGGATAAAATGTCTGAAAAGTCCTTTGATGAATTGCCCCCAGGAATCGCGCCGTTGAAATTCAGGTCTATATCCACTTGGTCTAACAGTTGGTCCAAGTTATTCTCTGATTGTCTAATACCACATGGGCTAAACCTATTTGGTCTAACTTCCCTTGGTCTAATACATAGGGCCTACTTGATCTAATTCTTATTTGGTATAATGGCCACTTGTTCTAATGGCTAATTCGTCTATTATCCGAGTTGTATAACTACATTTTCGTCTAATTCTCAAATGACTATTTGGTCTATTACCGACTTCCAGTCTGTTGCGGGAATTGACTATAAAGTGGTGTAAAACCAATTGGACATTAGACGAAGTGGACATTCGACCAAATGGGATTTAGAAAAACTTGAATGGTAAATAGGTGAAGTGGCAATTAGACCAAAATTATTAGAATAACAGGTTGTAGACGAAATGGAATTAGACCATGTGGGATGAGGCCAAACGGGCATTTAGTCAAAGCGGGTTCTGATCGATTGGCAATTTACCAAAATGCACGTACCGTTTAACCAGCCGGTTGGTTTAACCGGAAAAGCGCTATATAAATTACCAGATATTATTATTATTATTAAAGGGACTAACATGTCAAGACCCAAACGTGGAAGAAAGCACTTTATCTGTCCTTCCGGTTCATTTAGACCATTACACATCTAAATCAAGATTATCGAGTTCTCACAATTGAGAGATCTGTTAATAGGGGTAATTTCACTGTATTCCCGGGCGAGACATTATAGAGATACTTTAAGAGTCAAGCAAGGATAGGGTCGCTTTCCAATAAAATAGATACAATTGTTAGGAAACTTAGATGCCAGAAACTGATTGACTTGTTAATTACCCATGGGAATACTTGAATCGATTGAGTTAATTTTTTTTTTCATTTTACCTTGAGAAATTCGTTTAAACTCTGAAAACATCTATTGTAAAGGCGTGTCTTGTTTGAAAGAATTAAAACTTCTTACAATTGCCGATGATTGACTTATGACTAACTCATTTCTTAAAACTCAATTTATTTCCTGATTCACCATATCCATGGTTCAAACCTAAATTGCTTTTCGTTAGAATAATCACAATTTCTATAATCAATGTCTTTCTCTCCTCTCTCTCTCTCTTTCTCTCTCCTCTTTCTCTCTCTCTTTCTCTCTCTCTCTCTCTCTTCTCTCTCTCTCTCTCTCTCTCTCTCTCCCAAATCAGTGATCGAGTTATGTTTCTATCCAATGTGTGGTTTGGGGGCGGGCGGGGTTGCAACATGCACGCGCCTCCCTATTTATGATAAAGAACTAACTCTTCAAATCGGACAATTTGCCCCACCTATTTTTCACATTTTGGGGCGATGGCCTCCTATTTCAAATCCTGGATTCGCCGCTGCCCTGTGTGTCTCATCTTCCTTCCCCTCTCTCTCCTCCGTCTCACGGTCTTCCCATCTTTCAGTTCTGAATACTTGGAATGGGGGGGGGGGCTGCACCCCAAACTTTTCTAACCCCACCCTCACCCCTCTCAGCTGAAATGTACACACACACACACACACACACACAACACACACCCGCTGACGTCTAGAAAGTCTAAATAACTGCAATAATTGAAAAAGAAGCACTTAAAGTGGCTGCTGAAATAATTGTGTTTTTAATTTCCTCCGCAATTATTTGCTTTCACTTTTCATTGTCATTTTACATGTTTGGTCATTATACATGTTATGTAATGTACTTTTTATGACTTATTCAAAACTCAATTCGACTCTCAAGCTCGTTATTGGAAGACTTAAAGCTATATACTCAATTCATTATTTAACAAAATGGATAATGGCCGCTATTACTATTTTGTTAAAGTTGGTGGGGCGGGGGGGGAAATCAGATTTGAACCTTAAATTTCTTACATATCGAAACTATAAATGCAAAAATCCAATAGCTGTTATTGTCAAGTTGCAATGTGTAGAGTATCATTCTAATCTCATTTTACTAAACTCAAGCAAAATGGCTCAGCAATGGACCCCCCCCCCCACAAGGAAAAAAAAAAAAACAACAAACAAAACAAAACAAACAAAAAACAAAACAAATGCTCAACAAGCCGGAGCATTTGTCTCAAGAGCAAATCATTCAATGACAATGACCAACGGTACAGACCTGACCATCTTGAAACTACCCGTAGTGTTGACCTTTTTTTACAAGATCTATGCAACATTTTTGATTGCCCTATTCAGTTACAGTTACAACAATATTTTTAAAAAATGTTATATAATGCTAAGAAATTTAATGAGTTCTATTTGTTCTGTCAAAACATTCACTATTCCTATATCTGTTATGCAAATTTGCTCTCATTAATACAGTGTATGTTTTGTAAGTCGTTGGAGAACTAATTAATATACAGTGCGTGTAGAGTAAAATGTCATTATGCACGCCCAGTTCCGAGAGAATTAACCTCAGCTCACATGGTCACTCTTGGAAAGTACACTTCTAAAAAATGGAAGCAGTTAAAAACGAACCTATTCTGGATCGACCGTGGCCATACGTACACTCAAGCTGACCTGGGTGGGTGCTTTCATTGAAGTCGTTCTTAAAGTTACGAATGAATAATAATAATAATAATAATATAGTTGAAAAACTTATATAGAGGCATGCACACACCGTCCGAGGACGGCTCATGGCGCTAGCTCTGCCAACAGTTCTCTTTGAGGAAGGTTGTATTTACAAATCAATATTAAAAGTACTTAACAAATAAAAACCAAGATGCACATTTCATATAGTTTGCATCACCAGCGGTGGTGTTGCATAAAACTTTTTTTCTAACCCGGAGTTTTCTCGGTTTAAAAAACTCAGCCTTATGTAGACCTATTTCTTAGGTTATTCAACATGAGTTTTTAAAACTCCCTAAAAATTTATTGCATTAATACTTTTGAAAACCCTTGTACGTTTTTATGCCAATGTAAAAAACAGTAAAAAATCCAGAAAAATATTGTAACCGGAGTTTCGGACTTTAACCGGAGTTTTCAGATTTTAAACCGGAAAAAACTCAGGTTAGCAAGTTTTATGCAACGGGGTTCCAGTAGCATTGACTTTACGAACGACTGGAAAATGTTCTCTTGTGCTATGGTAATCGCATTCTAAATCATTTTCAGCATAATAACTGATCACCAGTCGTTCTTTAAGTTATTCGTTAGCTTGCCGAACTTACTTGGTGAAACACCACCCCAGCTTTAAATACTTTAATTCATTTATTAAGTCATGTTTTTACCCGGGAATTGGATTAAGCCACTTCCCTTCTACTCGTTAGGTATCAAGTCATTGCGTCCTCAGATTTGATTAGTAAGATTCTTTGTCAGTTCATCCCAGAAATATTCATGTCCTCTGACATCCTCGGTCCCAGTAAAGAATAGGGCCTTCCGTCGCTGAGGTACAAACCTCGCCAAGAAAGGTATCTCATTTTCTGGGATATCTTCAAGAAAGACCACGACTACCGAATTCTGTCTGGGTGTCACTGACATGGTCCATGCCCGTGCGGAACTTGAGCATGAACCATCGATCACGAACGGCAGCCTCTGCTGAGCACTATGACGGTTCTTTAGTAACTATGGCTCACCACGTAATCGACAGAATCCAAGTAATGCATCCCCAGTACGGAGGTCCTCATCACCAACAGAGATTCCTCTCTGAAACTGCGGAAGTCTTTCTTCAAGAGCAGGTCCGGAGCATGATTCCGCGAATCCATTCTTTGTCGTCATCGTAGAAGATGATAAATTCAAGTCGAACTCGTAATCGTTGTTGTCCCGAGCGTCTCGTATCTCCTATATACCCCAATGGGCTGCTAGCTTCAAGAGAAACAGTTTGTGCCTCCAGTGGCCATCGATTGTGATAAAGAAGAACGACGATGACAATCACGAAAATACCAGCAAGTGGGACCGAATAAATTAAGAGGGCAAAGTTGGGCTTGCACAATTCGGTCGGCGGTCAAAATCTAACAGGGGTTTCTCGCGAGCAGAAGGCAAAGAGGACGATGCAGCAAATAGTATCTTCTGCACTCCACTAGTTCAATTGACTTAACCTTTAGCAAATCGAAAAAACCACTTTAAGTCACAGCTTGCACACGATCGGGTTCACTGATATATCAATCGTTGATAGTGAAGATTTATCGGCCTAAACATGGTTTTGTTGAGACTGTTCAGTTTGTTATCACTCAAGGAAACTCTTTAAGTTTCGAGTTATTCGAAAATAGAACTTCATCAAGGAGAGCCTATAAGGCTTTTTATCCAGGTCTATGATTTCTACCTCATGCCAACATTTCCAAAAACATTGTAATGAAGGTACTTAATTTTATTCCCACTTAAAACCTCAGGCTTCTGGAGGGAATCT
>CALNVZ010003431.1:645143-671134 GCA_940671915.1 Paracentrotus lividus | reverse complement strand
AGATATATACACCTTAAAATCGTTACATTGTATTGATACTCCTTCCAGATAGTTTTGCTTGTCGGGCGTTCAGATCTATAATCCACGTTGAGTGCGATGGTTCTAGATATAGCGATAAGCGTATCAATTCTGAAATAAGTGAATTTAATTTGCTCTTTTAATTGGCTGTTACATCACCGCAACAGGTAACAAGCGCCTTTTTTTAAACGTCTTAATCTGTAGGAGATGAGTTAGAGCAGGAAGTGCGCTTTTCATTATTTTTTACCAATATTTAGAACTAAGGTGCGGTGGTAAAATTACTGTAGAAAGATAGAAATCGCTTTACCTTCTCTTGTTATATTTGAGGTTGCAGATCGAGTGTAATGCAAGTGTTCTAGCCTGAAGTTCATTTTTAATAGTCATGCGTAACGTCGAAGAGAATATCGAGATATTAACTAATCGTCACCTGCGTGCCACCTAATATCGCATCCTCATTCTTACGCCGAGGAGTCAAGTTTTAATGTCTATGTGGCCCATGGGCGTGATCATGTAATTGATGTGGTAATTTGCTGATTGCGCCCTAATAGCTAAATGGTTGCTGTTTTTCATCAAGCATAGTAAAGATTGAACCAAACGGTCCACCGCTCCTTGTGTTTTTGCGATGATTCATCCCAAACAAATATAGTTCACAATAGCTTAAAATTAAGCAACCAAAAAGTTTTGGGCAAACATATTGTGCAAAGATAAAACCAGATTAGGCAGCCGAGAGGGTTCAAATATCTAGGGTGTCATATTCTGGACCTCAGATAGTTGAAATTTATAACCTACTTGGTCGGACCTTTTCGCGCCATCTCGACAAGCATTCGGAATTTAATCTTATGTTTGGGTTTCATTTTTTGCATTACTCATTATATTTGATATTAATTTGTTGAACTTCTCAATTATCCATGATATAGCGAATTCATAATTTCTCAATTCTAGAGACATTAAATCTGAATGACCTAATTGAGAATGTGTAAGCGAAGTGGAAAGAGATGGAGTTCATCCATAGACCAGTAGTTCACCCCGTGTGCACGGTCGGCTAAATATTACACACTATTAATGCATAGTTTTAAAATGACCCTTCTCATCCTGTTGCTAACCCCGTGATTCGATTTATCCAAGGCACCACTGGATTTGTCCTCCAAGGGTCTTTCATCTATTTTGGGACGAGCACAGTATTGGGGAGATTTCCATATATTGAAATAGTAAACTGATGGAACACATGTAGAATTCAGATAAGGGGTACCTTTTGTGTAATCTCTACAGAATTTTCTGGTTCCCATCTCTGATAAGCTAAAAAAATTGTAAATTGAAAAAACATTCTCATAGCTTATCAGTAGTGCGATTCATGGTGTTTCAAAGGTAGTTCCTTAAATGCTCTAGTTACCTCACATATGGATCTTAGCTCACTAATTCTTTATTACATTGCCCCGTGTTAGTCTCTCTTTCGTATAATATTTAGTTAAATTCTTCAGAATATGCCACTTGCATTTTATTGGGGGGTCTTGATAGGTATTTATTTTTAATTAGAACGTATTAGGCATAGGGGGGAACTATAAGTTCTTTAATGGTCACGACTAATTATATACCGATGTGTTTTAATGAATAGTATATCTTCCGTATGGGATTTGCAGCAAACTTCAGCAATCTAATAACCGTTTACCGGGGCACATTATAGGCTTTTTTAAACTAGATGTATCATGATATTATAATGCCCAAGTAGATGGTCGCACCTTCCGTTCGGGAGATACTAAAGGGCGCTGTTCCCACAGGAGGCGATATGTTGGCCGAACAACCTGAAGAATAGTCAAATCGTATAGGCAAGTTTGGTGCGCCTAAAAAATGTAAGGGCGATCATAGACATAAACCTATACCATTCATTATTCCTAACTGAAACGCTAGGACTCACATACTAACGAACTTAGCTACGGCAATAAACAGGAACGCATAGCAAGACTCGGAGAAGTTTGTCGCAACTTTATGGTTACAGGCATTTTTACAGCCGCATCTCTTCTATTCAGTTTTTAAACCTTCAGGGGAGGTGTTACTCACATTCCCTATCATCGAAAAATCAACCTTTATTTGCTCTGGTAACACGGAACCGCATGCGCATAAATGTGTGAAACAAGTCTAATGGGTAAATTTATATTTGTCGTCTCCTCAAAAGAATATGGTTTTGAAAGCCACCACTCCCCGCCCCTTCCCAAAACTATGTGCTGCGGATTCTTCCTGACTAGTGCCAGGCTTGATAAATTGCGTTGATGGAGCGACCGACTAACTTGGTCGAGTTGATCCCCAAGAACACCCCATTAAAGTCTTTCTCCTACGATGTGCAATTCATGCAAATTGTGACGGACACGTGATGTCGAAAGGTCCAAAGTAGAAAAGGGGAATATTGGAGAAAGATGCATTAAAAAAAGTAACCTCAGACACATCGGACGTCTTGTTCTTTATTCGCAAAATTTCATTATTCCGGAAGGTTTATTAGTCCTGACTCCATTAATTTGATAACACTAATTTCACAATACATGGATGTCCTATGTAGTATCCGAAAGTAAATGAGGGTTTGTTTTCAGAAGAGATAAAACATTTATTTTCATGATTCTAGAGAGTTTTCTTAATCACGAAGAGAGGTTCATTTTTCTGCAAACTGAATAGGGTTTATAATATTCTAGAGGTTCTTACTTATCAGACAAGTGAAATTGGTTCCGTACACATCCCTGAAAATCCAGAATAGTTGACGTTAGATGCTAAAAAGGAAACAATTAAGGGTTCTTTTCCGCCGTCAGAACATGAGTGATGGGTGTTTTGGTTATTGTTAATTTGGTGGTCTTTTGGGGACATTCACCACGAACCGTAGATTCATTTATATGCGTATCGAATCCAAATTTTCTATCTTACAATATTTTGTGGATGAATTATTTGACCAGGGCGAGCTTCAATTACCCGTTCCATAAATAGGCACATACACAAGTTTTATATAAAATAATACATGGATGACGCGGAGCATAAAAACAATTTTACGTCATAATAGCACAACAGCTTTAACAATGGATAGGCGGAGCGACAATTACGTCATTTAGATTGATCAATTTGAATTTTTGTGAGATTCTCTGGATCAGGCAAGTTTGATACAGGTGAGTAAACCTTTTTCTTGTTTAAACTGGTAGCGTTGCTGTTGCCCATGGAAAATGGTTTGTATGTATATAATCATATATATATTGGATTTCTTCTCGTGTGCAATATTGAGATATATTCCATTCATCAATATGAATATTGCACTCGTCTCTGCGCTCTTGCATATTCAGATTATATGATGAATGGAATAATCTTCATCATATTCTCAAAGTGCATCCAATATTAATATAATATTTTCACGTTTAGGTCTCTTTTTCGATACATTACACCGTGTATTGATACTCTTCCAGATGTTTGCTTGTCGGCTTTCATATTATTGCATAATGTATGTCCTATGTATTCTACATTACCCGTATCAATGGAGAAAGGAGTGCATTATTGTTGCAATATTGCACTATGCGATGCCAGTAAAATGCTGCGCGCAACAGCTTATAACAATGGATACGCGGAGCAACAATTTAGGCCTACGTCATAATAGCACAACAGCTTTTACAATGGATACGCGGAGCAACAATTTTACGTTAATAGATTGATCATTTGCATTTTGTGAGATTCTCGGATCAGGCAGATTTGATACAGGTAGGTAAACCTTTTTCTTGTTTAAACTGGTAGCGTTGCTGTTGCCATGGAAAATGGTTTGTATGTTAATAATAATAATATTGGTTTCTATCGTGCAATATGAGATATATTCCATTCATCAGTTTGATATATTGCACTCTCGTCTTCGACTCTTGCAATATTCATACTGATGAATGGAATATATCTCATATTTCACTCAAGTGCATCCATATTATATAAGTATCCGCAAGCGCGAAGCGCGATCCTAAAATTTGGGGCTTTAAAAAATATATGAATAATAAAGGCGCACTTTCTAGTGTAAAAAAATTGTAGATAGTTGTGCATTATATACCCTTCTGAATTGGAATCTGCGAGTCGAAAGTTTTGAGGTTTTAAAA
Organism: Paracentrotus lividus; assembly: GCA_940671915.1. Taxonomy (NCBI): domain Eukaryota; kingdom Metazoa; phylum Echinodermata; class Echinoidea; order Camarodonta; family Echinidae; genus Paracentrotus; species Paracentrotus lividus. Next base: position 667,019 of record CALNVZ010003431.1, on the reverse strand, counting down.
GTTATATGGAATAAATAAAGGGGCAATTTCTAGTACTAGAAAAAAGTAGATAATTGTGTAGTATAGACCCTTTTAGTATCCGCGAGCGCGAAGCACGAGCTGAATATTTTTAAGGTAAAATTGGAGTTATTATTTGTGCATTTGATTTTGGTATCAGCGAGCGCGAAGCGTTAGCCGAAATTTTGGATAAATAAGGGGCAGTTTCTAATATCCCATGAGGCCGACTATTTTCCCAGGAGGCCGAGGATCCACGAGGCCTCTTTTCTTTGTGAAATTTTGAAACTTAAGTTTTAAATATTTTCCTTATTTTAATTTTCGTCACTAATGTATATTTTCTTTTTCTTTAAAAAAGGCGTTTGAGCAATTATCGCAAAATACAAATGAGAAAAATCGGCAACGTGGGCCCTCCATTAAAGGCCTTAGTTATCGTTATTATTGAATAGAGTTGGGCCAAAATTGTACAAGCATCGGGCCTTATTTCCCTTCTCTCTTTCTTTCTTTTCTTCTTTCTTTCCCTTTTTCCTTCTTTTTCCCTTTTTCTCCTCCTTTTTTTTTTTTTTTTTTTTTTTTTGGGGGGGGGGGCCCTGAATCCGCGCCTGAACAATTATAGTCGCCATTTTCCTTGGTGAAATAAAAAAATTAACAAGTAAAAATGGGCTTTGGTCGGGTTGGTTCTCATAACTTTCGTCAAATCATATATTGAATACGATACTAGTCCTTTCACAATAGTATTCGTCCGCAATCCGTTGTTATCAAGTTCAGACCGAGTAAATCGCCGTTCAGTTATGTTTATACCGTTCGTATATTTAAAAATAAAAAAAAAAAAAAGAATTCGTATATAGCACGTCTAAACCGTCGCTAAGAGTGTCCATTGTGTAACATGTTAAAACGTACGGCACCACGTCCGTCGTACGTCCTATTGCTCTCCCCACCCCCTATCTCTCTCTCTCTCTCTCTTTCTCTCTCTCTCATTTTTGTCGGGGAAAGATCTAAAAGTGGTCGCAGAGACGTCTCATGAATCTCCGCGACATCTCATGAGTCGAGGGAAAATAAAACATGCTTACGAATGTGTGTGTTTTTTTTTTTTTGTCGTGGAGACGTCTCTGATGAGGCATAAAACAATTATCGGAGACGTCTCCGAGTGTTCGAGTCGCAGAGACATCTCCGCGACATCAGATACCATCCATAAGTCCATAATTTCTACAGAGGAGAAAAACACCATTATCATTTACAACTGAGAATGTAAACTAATGTTTTCTTTCAAGACTACTGAATTATTATTTCAAAAGAATAAAACTACGAACAGATAATTTATTATATATTATATATTTAATATATATCTATCTTTTATGTTTTATATTGTTAGGAAAAAAAGTAAACTGCAGCAGCAGGTCAACCACTTAAAATTATGGCAATGCTTTTCTGATCAGAGCAAGTTTCGATCAGAAAAACACAAAAACAACAAAACAAAACGAACAAACAAAACAACCCCCCCCCCCGAAAAAAAAAAAAAAAAACAATCAAACAAACGATTAAGAAAAGCCTGGTCGTATCATTATTGGGGGAGTAACGGTCCGGATCATAATTATAGTCAATTAAGCCTGGGTTACACCAGAACAGAATCAGCTGCGAATACACTATTCGGGAGTATTCTGTTCTCCCTCGAACCCAGAACGAGCGAAAGTCAGGAGGGATTATATAATTCATGGAGGGATTCTGCTCGTTTTGAAATGTTCAAAACCAGCCGAATACCCTCGAAAATACTCCCCAATGTGCCTTTAAGGTAAATAATTTATTCAGAGGGAATAAAACCATTGTCCTTTTTCAGCTGAAAATTTCCAAGCCTGTTTATTGTTCCCATCCCAGGCCACTTGAATTGTTATATTGGAATAGGAGCGCGTATCAGGACAATTACCCCCGGATAATTACCCCCCCCGACAATTTCCCCCGAGGACAATTACCCCCCGGGCAATTACCCCCGGACAATTACCCCCGAGGACAATTACCCCCAGGACAATTACCCCCCGGACAATTACCCCCCCCGACAATTACCCCCGAGGACAATTACCCCCGAGGACAATTACCCCCCCCGAGGACAATTACCCCCGGACAATTACCCCCCGGACAATACCCCGAGGACAAATTACCCCCAGACAATTACCCCTCACAGCATTGATGTTGGAATCAAGTGGCGCCCATTGTGAGTCTCGCTCGCAGGTTTTCGAATTATTTCTACTCGATCTTATTAATGAATTCTCTTTCTCTTTCTCTTTTATATTCGTATTAGGACAACTACCCCCGGACAATACCCCGGACAATTATCCCCCGAGGACAATTCCCCCCGGACAATTACCCCTGGACAATTGCCCCCCGAGGACATTTACCCCGGACAGTTACCCCCCCCCCCTTCCACCGGCAATTGATGTTGGAATCAAGCGGCGCCCATTGTGAGTCTCGCCTGTGTCGCAAGTTTTTCGAATTATTTTCTACTTGATCTTATCTTAATGGCTTTCTCTTTCCCTTTCCCTTTTATATTTATCTTTCTCCTTTTCTCTATCTCTGCCTCTCTCTCACTCTCTCACACACACTTTCTTATTTTTCCTTTTTTTCTTTCCTTTAATTAATAATTTTATAATAATATCAATATTAAGCATTTATGCGCCGACTATCTAATAAACTATTCAGTGGCGCAGCTATATTATTACCCGGCTTTAGCCATAGCTGCCCTTATAAAGGGCGCTTTAGCCAATACGAGGAATTTTCTTCCTACTGGTACCCATTTACCTTACTTGAGTCAAGTCTGGCAAATTGCAGATTAATTATCTGCCAAAGGACATAAAGTGGAATGGACGGGATTCGAACGCGTACCTTGTGATCGTCAGTCGCCGACTAATCCATTCGACCACACCACCTCCACCCTCCTCCCCTTTTTTTGTTTGTTTAGCGGCGCCTTCTGCGCCATGAAAAATGGGGAGGGGGCGCTTGTACCCCAAGCCCCTGTTTGGATACACATTATATGCATCAGAAAATATGTAAACTGGCCATCATATTCCCAACGGTAGATTCTGCAAAATACGTGGTCCGAAACCATGGTTTCTATTGGCGGTCATCTGGCCATAACGAATAACTTATGTATGATATTTAATTTTACGATTAACCTCTATTTGCATAAATTGACATTAAGCTTAGTTATATATTCACTTAATTTGTTAATTTATGGAGTTATTAATTTGACCTTTATTGCCGCCCTAGAAACAATGGGTTCAGACCAAGGTTTATCATATTTTTCGTGAAATTAAACAAAAAATAATTAAAATCATATCAGTTGAATCAGAGATGAATCAGAGATATTCAACATGTGTGATTATTATGTGTATTTGTGTCCTTTCATGAATTTTCAAATGTTGTTCTATGAAAATAAAAGGTAATATGAGGGCCCGTTTACATATTTTCTGATGCATATATGAGTATCCAAACGGGGGGGGGGGGGGGCTTGGGCTCAAGCCCCCCCCATTTTTTTTCATGGCGCAGAAGGTGAGAGGGGGGGGAAGGAAAAAAGAAGAAAGTGAGAGAGAGCAAAGGAGAAAGAGAAATATGAAAGAGATTAGAGAGATTCATTATGATAAAATCAAAGTAGAAAATAATTAGAAACCTGCGGACACTGGGCGAGACCCACAATGGGCCGCCGCTTGACTCCAACATCAATGCCTGTGAGGGGATAATTGTCGTCGGGGGTAGTTGATCGGGTGTAACTCTCCGGCGGGTAATTGTCCTCGGGGGTAATGTCCTCGTGGGGTAATTGTCCGGGGGGGGGAATTGTCCTCGGGTGTATTGTCCTCGGGGGGGGGGGTATTTGTCCGGGGGGTAATTGTCCTCGGGGTGGAACTGTCGGGGGGTAATTGTCCGGGTGGTAATTGTCCAGGGGTAATTGTCCTAGAACCAAAAGGGCGTAATATTTAAAAGTGCATGACAGGCGACAATGCACAACACTCGGTAGTCAAAGGATAACTGGATAAAGCGGCCGCATACAAACAAAAAGATTGTTGCGTCATTATTTCCATGCTTTTTCCGGTTTTATCTTGTGCGTTCCAGTGCACTAGAAACTTCCAGCCGTACGGAAGTTGTACACGTTTGGAAGTTTTTTTTTTCGTGCTGGGAGTTTTTTTCTCGTACGGTGTTATTGTTCGATTATATTGTCAATTGCCGTACAACTCTAAACCCCGTAGCAGAATACGGGCCTATGTGTTTACACAGATTGCTCCCGGTCGCAATATTTTTAAGAACGTAGTGACAATAGTTCAGTGTTATACAGGTTATAGGGATATTACACGTTCAAAATTCTAAAACGGCTTGCCGTCCACGCTCGTCCAGTGAATTCGTAAACAGATCGTAATAGGTGTCTCCTACGTCCACTTCGTGTTTACACAGATCGAGTCCGTTCGGCAATATTTTCAAGAACGTTTACTAGTGAGAACTCGTGTGGAGGTGGTATTAATGAGCAATCGATACAGTTATTGATACACATCATGACTGTTTGAGGGATAATGGAAACCGCTTCACAGGTTTTGAATATTAATAACAATATCATTATATATATTTGTTTACTTATCTATATTTTATTCATTTAAATGTATTCATTATTATAATAATAGTATCATAATCAGTATATATAATTAATAATGATATTGTTATTAATATTCAATACCTGTGAAGTGGTTCAAAAGGCATAGTAAAAGACGAACACCTTCTCTATACAGTGCGTCCCAGAAAAAAAGTATACCCAACTTTGAGGGCCTGGTATAAGGAATTCATAAATCATGTGACCATATATTATATATCATGTTAAAGAGTAACTCATACTCTATTCAATGATATAAAATTTATGTCTGTGCTGTCACGAATGACCGAGTATTCATACTTATAAAAAAATCCGTCGAAAGTGCTTTGTACCAAGTTTGGGTTATTTTGGGTTTAGCTAATTTCAATTTACCAACTTCTTCAACGTGCCTACCTTCCCTCTCAATGCATAAATCGCAGCGTCGTTGCATGTCTTGGACAGCTCGTTATTGTAATTGAGCGCAATTATGCGATTACCAAACACCTCCCGAAGTCGATCTCGAACTGCTACACTCCGGTGTTGCAAGGGCACCATCCTCCGTGTTGCATGGTATCTGCTGACTACAAAAACCTTCTGCTCTGTTGTTAGCTGCACCATTTTGGTTGCATGAGGTATCCCGACACATGAAATCAATTTTTTACTTACTTCTAAGGCACTTGAAATTCAAGGAAGGACACCATGGAAGATCATCATACATACCGAGGCAATTGAAAGAGGACTTCATCAAGATAGCATCCCAAGTAACGCTTTATCCCTTGTGAATAACTCAGGAAGGCTTACCTCAAACAATGAATGATGATCAGGGAGCCAGGATTTCACTGACAATATACCATGAATATGATTAACATTTTTGGTCAATTCTCTTGAGCTACATTTCGCATATATGTTTGCTTAAGTAATGCAAACATATTTTGAACTTTCATCCACTTTGCATCATTTTCAGGCTAAAACAAAAAAACATGAGGCTTATTGAAATGAAAAGTTTACTTACGAAAAACTTGGTACAAAGCCCTTTCGACGGATTTTTTTCAAAGTTCAAGTAGGGCCTACTCGGTCATTCGTGACAGCATTGACATAAATTTGGTATCATCGAACAGAACATGAGATACTCTTTAACATAAAATGAAAAATAAGGTCACATGATTTATGAATTTCCAATACGAGACCCTCAAAGTTGGGTATACTTTTTTCTGGGACGCACTGTAGAGAAGAAAGATGAAGATGTTCATCAAAATGATTGATTATCCAGCAAAACCTAATGAAATTGCATTAAACTTGTTTTTTTTTTTTTTTTTCAATATAGGACTCAATTTAAGCAACGCTAGAAAGAAATCTTTCTTCTTTGAGTGTTGTTGTTGTTTTTGTTTCTTTTTACTTTGACATTTTCATGGTACAGTTTGGCTAGTTTTCATTTAAAAAAATGTATAAGCCAAACATCAAAACAGTTTCTGGAGAAACTTGAATCTGGTATGATTTTGTTCAGGAAATCTATTGACTGAATAGGCTCCCCCCCCCCCCCAAGGAAGAAAACAAGAAAAAACAAGAAAGAAACTTTTGGAAGTGGAATTTTTTATCAGAAAAAAAAAATTATCGTAAAATAAATATTATTTTTTCGTTTATTCGAATGCTGTTGAAGTGTTTCGCTTTTTGCAAATTAATATTGGATATAAGTTAACTTTGTTTTTACGATGCTGTGGATCATCGTGCTCTAATGCACAAACTTCAAAAGTGTGTTGATAAAGGACAACAAGTTTTTAAACATTATCATTATCAAAGCCAAATAAAAACTAGAACTGCAATCGTTGACATGAACGATGTGCGTGCATTGACGCCTTGACTAAAAGACTTCAAGGACTATTAAAATGTACACGTATATTTTGAAATATATAGGGAAACAGAAGTAGGCTTTACATATACAAGATCTGTATGTTAAATACGCTTTGTGTACTACAGTGCAATTTTGAAAACTTCGCCTTCCATATTATCCGTCATGCACATGGCTCTGTCAAATTTGCCATTATTAGGCAAGCGGTATAATGGCTCCTACAAAATTGTGATTTACTCAAAATTTTCTGTGACAACCTATATTATATTTGGTATCAATGGAAAGGCAATTTCGATGCGGTCATTATGATGTCAATTTCAGAAGCAAAAATTGAACGACAATGACGTAATACCTTGTTATGTAATGCATTGTAAATTCGCTATTTTTTGTCCATAACTTTGTGATGACGTCATCACATTTTACAAAAATTGGCGGATAGTTGTGAAATGTATTGATACATATGCCTGCCAAGTTTCAAGCCCCTATATTGAATATTCGCAATTTTAGGGGAAGTTAAATTTGATTTCCTGGTATCGATATTTTTTTTACATTCTACAACATTTTTCAGCAATTTGGTCAATGAATCGATTATTTTTCTTTACATTGCTGGAAAGGACATAGTCTAAAGTACCTAAAACCTAAAAAGGGTACGGTTTTAAGAAGGCACAACGCAGATGCAGCGTCTTGGATTTTAGCAAAATTTTGAAACTTTAGAGGGCGCTATTTGCATTTTGCGTATTTACTGGAGCATGGAACATGTGGAGAGTGTACACACTTATTAGAATAACATTTCCTGAAAATTTGAAGCAAAATGGAATTGATTTAAGAAAGTTATAGCCACTTTTGTGTGTTTTTAGTCCCAATTTTGGATTTCATAACGGGGTTGATTTTTTAAATTGATTTAAAATATGATGATGGTTTTGAAATAAAAAGTTGTTGGATGCATATAAAAGGCCAACTCATGGACTATTTAATGAATTTTATTAGAAGTTTTTAGCATCTACGATGATGGAGATGTTGATGCTGGTAGAATGGCTTTCAGGTGACCAGAAATGGACAAAATGGCAGATGGGCGGTCATGGATGAGTGAATGCAAAGAGGGATCAATAATAAGGGGGAACATCTTTTTGCGATGGTACTCGGATGATACGTGCCAAAATGACAGGCAGTCATTATCCAGCAAGATATAATAAAAATTGTAAAAAAAAATAAAAAATAAAAAATGGAGTGTTGTTGTAAACTACAACATGATTATGTAACTAAATTGGTTATGATTTGGTGGAATAAAATTGCATTAAACAGTATTTGCAATACAGAACTATATTTGTCTTTGTCAACGTTAAAATAAAATTTAATCTGTTGATGATGCTGTCTGCCGTATATGCAATCTCTTTTGTAAACATTTTTGGGAGAATTAGAAGTATGAAACATGTTTTTAAGTTTTGATGTATTGATAATGCCCACCTCCCATAATTTTATGTGACCACAGCTTTGTATTCACTACCATCATGATCGTTGAGAGATTTCAAGAAAATACCCCGTCAGGGTGGTATCTCCATTACAAAAATGTCCTGTGGTATTCCTATGGTATTTCTGAATGTCCTGTGGTATTCATATGGTATTTCTGAATGTCCTGTGGTATTCCTATGGTATTTCTATGGTACAATAAAATACCCATAGGAAAATACCACACAGGAAAAGGGTACCATAAGAATACCATACAGCAGTGCTGTGGTATGTGGCACAAATACCATATGTATGGTATTGTCGTATGTTTTTTTGGCACAAATACCATATGTATGGTATTGCTGTATGGTTTTTTGACACAAATACCATATGTATGGTATTGCTGTATGTTTTTTTTTTTTGGCACCAAATACCATATGTAGGTATTTCTGTATGTTTTTTTTTGCACAAATACCATATGTATGGTATTTCTGTATGGTTTTTTTTTTTACACAAATACCATATGTATGGTATTGCTGTATGTTTTGTTTTGCACAAATACCATATGTATGGTATTGCTGATTGGTTTTTGGCACAAGTACCAAATGTATGTTATTGCTGTATGTTTTTTTTTTTTTGGCACAAATACCATTGTTATGGTATTGCGTGTATGTTTTTTTTTGCACAAATACCAAATGTTATGGTATTGCTGTAGTTTTTTTATTTGCTACCAAATACCATATGTATGGTATTGCTGTATGGGTTTTTTTTTGTTTTGTTTTTTGGCACAAATACCATATGTGTGGTATTGCTGTATGTTTTGTTTTGGCTCAAATACCATATGTATGGTAGTAGCAGCGGTACCATACAGCAGTACCGTACAGCAGTACCATACAGTAGTACCATACAGCAGTCGCATCAAGAACGATACAAGCATACACAGTAGTACGAATGCAGCAAACCATCTAGCAGGTAATATGAGTAGTCATAAGTAGTACATACATCAGTACAATACAGCGTAATGGCGCAGTAACCATACGTAGGACTATAGCAGTAGTGCATATGCGCAGAAGTACATATCAGCAGTATCCATCAGCGTTAATACATGAGCGAAGCAAGAGGAGTTCATAAGCTTACCAGTACAGTAGTACATCGAGCAGTCCATACAGATGTACTAAGCGTACGATAACAGCAGGAATCATACAGTAGTATGTAGATTTAGGTATTCATTGGATATACTTTAGCAAAATACAGGCCTAATTTCTCAATAAGTGAAAATGACAGCCATGTCAGATATTACTTTCATGTTAGTACCACACCAGTTAATACCACACAGCAGTACCATACAGCAGTACCATACAGTAGTACCATGAAGCAGTACCATACAGCAGTACCACACAGCAGTATCATACAGTAGTATGTAGCTTTAGGTATTCATTGTTGAAACTTTAGCAAAATACAGGCTTAATTTCTCAATAAATGAAAATGACAGCCATGTCAGATACTATTTTCCTGCTCAAATTTTGTTTGTTTGATGTAGACAGTTCCATGAACCGTTAAATCTGCTTACACTCAAACGTCACGTGGAGCGATGAAATGCACATATTTGTTTGTTTGTTGTTGTTTTTTTTTTACATAGGTTAAGTTTGAAGCATGTTTCTGCTAGGGATGAGAGCCTCTGTTCCAATTGCCCCGTGTTACAATTGTCCCGGTCTCCCCTACCGTTAGGGGCGGCGATTTCATTTGATGATGGTCGGGGGTTGGGGGAGGGGGAGAACGGAAACCCCGGAATGGGAAATATTATAGACTCGAACGGAATAAGGCGTCCTAAATATTTGTATACACTAAATTCGAAATAGAATGATCTATTTCACTTATTATACAGAAACTAATGACAATTTTAAGAATATAACGTTGGAACAAATAAATCATATTCCACAAATACATTATATCGACCTGAAGACATAGTTAAATCGTTAAATCATTGTATTGTTATTTGTTTGTGAGCGCGAAGCGCGAGCTGTAAATTTTGCTTTATAATAACATTAATCATTATTTCATTAGCTGATAATCACTACCCTTACAGAAAATACAATTCCGAAGCGCGAGTGAAAATCTCATTAATCAACGTCTTACAAAATATATTATGTTTGTAATCCCTTTCTGAATATGGTCACTTTTTATAACGACACGGACCTGAAAACAAATATTTTAAAGTTTGAACGTTTATTTCCATCACATTTGGACTAGTGGGCAAATACAAAATCTATCCAAAATACTTAGAAAATAAAAACAAAATGTGAAGCTTTAAAAATCAAGGGGAAACGTCCCCCTGATTGCAGCCAATTTTGGAGGGGAATTAATTATACAGTAGATACACGTTGTAAAAAATAAAAGAATAAATGAATATAGGGGCCTGAAGAAAGATTATTAATTTGATTATTGTCTGGTTTTTTTTTTGTTTTTTTTGTTTTTTGCAAGCGAAGCGCGAGCCGAAAATTTTGCTTTTTAATGACCTGAACTTGGTACATTTTACGCACACTGTGCCTCGTCGTCTATTATATGTACATATATTTTTGTTAAGCTCTGAAAATCGAGGGTGGACGATCCCTCCAGAAAGCAAAAATCGAGGGGGGGGGGTGGAACTCGATCTTCCCCCCGTCCATCCGGGATTGCCGCCAATACCTACCGTTGTGTGGTATTGCCAAAGGATATTTTTTTTCTAAGGGATAGTTTCTTACAGGAATTGACTAAGTGGTTTTTGACCAAGTCGACTTGATTAGACGAAATGGGAATTAATTAGACCAAATGGTAATTTTACAAACTGATTGAAGACAAACATCCAACACGGATGAAACCAAACGGGCATTAGTCAAAGTGGACTTATGGTAGTTCACTGCTGAAGTTTGGTAGTCGTATGGTATTTGTGTGGTACTTCATGTGGTACTATGGTAATTAGCTCATTTGCATACAATGTTTTTGTATGCACAAATCAGTATTTTTGTGAAGCTTACCTCATTAACTAGTAATTCACTGCATATTAATATTTTTCTTTTAGGGAAATGTATTTCCTAAACACAAAGTAACATCAAGAGCGATAGTTTTGACATTTGCATTATTATCAAGAAATATAGAAAATAACTAACTGTGACCCAAAATATTTTTGCTAGATAGTGGTATATATACCAGTGTATGGCTTCCTCGTGTGTCTGCAGCAGTCCTGTGATACGGCATGTGGTATCCCTGTGTTAACGGCGAGTGGTGTTCCGGTCGTAACGGTATGTGGTAATCCTGGTACCTTTGTGTGGTATTGCTGTAGGCATACTTAGTAACTCCATGCTGTGGGGTACTATTTTTGCTGTATGGTACTGTTGTATGGTACTTCTGTATGGTATTTGTGCCAAAATACCATAGGAAATCCTGTGGTATTTGTGCCAAAAACCATAGGAAATCCTGTGGTATTTGTGCCAAAATACCATAGGAAACCCTATGGTATTTTGGCTGTATGGTACTGCTGTATATGGTATTTTATGTCGTATTTGTGCCAAAAATACCATAGGAAAATCCTGTGGTATTTTGTATGGTACCGTTGTGTGGTACCACAGGATATTTTTGTAAGGGCTCACTTCGCGGAGACGTCTCCGCGACAGAATTAAAAAAAAAAATCGTCTCCGCGACGGATAAAAAGTATTAGAGACGTATCCGCGACAATTTATAAACAAATTCTGTAGATAATCCCAAATCCGTCTCCGAGACGTCTCCGAGACGTCTCCGCGAAGTGAGATACCATCCTCAGAAAAAACATGCTAATGAACACCCCCTTTCTGAAGCAAGTTTGTTCACCGCATCCTTCCAAAATCCCACCCATTCATTCTTTGCAAGCTAATTTTTTGCAATCAATTTTCAAAGACTTTTTGTTCATTTATGCGTGGCTCCTTTCAAAACGCCAAAAAGATTAGATGCCAAATGAAAGAGGAATGGGAGAACAATGATGCTGATTTTAATATATAACTTTTATTAATTGCTTGTTCACTGAGAAAAAATGACTAACAATTTGGGTTCTGTCTTTTTTTTTTTTTCTTCTTTTCTTTTTTCTTCTTTTTTTTCTTTTCTTTTTTTTTTTTTTTGGGGGGGGGACGCACTATATATTATTTATTAACATTAATGGGAGAAATTTAAATATATGACAGTGGAGGTATGTACGGAATCAATCGAATTATTTTTCTAATTAATTTTTAAAGCTTCAAATATACTGTGAATGCCATTCATTGAATTCAAGTAAAGGCTATTTTTAAAGACAAATATAAATCATTTCACCTGAACATTCGGTGCATCATCATGAAAGAACGAAACATTAAAATGTACATGTATCGAATTTACATCACAGGGTAGCTAGCAAATGACATTATAAACAAACATCGACAGAATATGGTTTGTCATAGCTCAGTCGATAGAGCAACGGTCTAGCAATCCGGAGACTTGGGTTCGAATCCCGATGGAATTTCCGTTTGGTCTAGCGTCCATTACCTGATTACGTTTAATCTCCGCTTGGTCTAACGCGACTTTGCCAATTACTGTAACAAACTCATAATATACTAAACATTCATTTGGGAATTAGACGAAAAGGCAATTGGACAATTTTCCTATTAAACGAATTTGTAATTAGACCAAATTGTCATTAGACTAAGTAGGGGAGACCGGGTATGGACGTTACAAAATTCACATTTTGGGCCACATAATTCTAATGAAAGTACTCACACACTCCATTTTGGGTCTGTAGTTAGCCTATTATGTTGGCTAAAACCTGAGGCACATAGAACTTGAAAACATGTAAACACTAATTAACTACAGCTTAATTAATGAAGACATTTTTTTTGTAACAACCTACCCCGTATACGGGGTAGGTTGTTACACCATACGGGGTAAATTGTTACTATGTAAGCATACGGGGTAATTTGTTAAAATGTGTAAATCTCTTATACCATACTTTTGTTTCAACTTTCCACTTTCTTGGTATCGTTAACAGTACATCAAGTAGAGCTCTATCATAGACTAAAGTAATAATAGAAATATCAAAATATTAACCCCTGAAAATTGAAACAAAATTACTTTACATGTGTAATGTAATTGGGGTAGGTTGTTACATCGACATGAGGTAGATTGTTGTAACAACCATACCCAGGGCGATTTTACAAATAAAATCAACTGTAGCAAAGCCATTCGGCAGAATTACAGGGCATGGCTCAGGGGTATATTAGTGACATACATGTACTATATTCACAATACCAGACTATCATCATGTGCCTTCAGTTGTAAGAACTATTACAAATTTAATTTTTGTCAAAAATTCACTTGGAACTGTTAAAAATGGTTTTTGTTGATTTACTTTTTAATAAAACAACGGAGAAACCTCACGACCGGCAATTCATCACAGCTATGTGTAGGCTGTATATAGATGCCAGTTAGCACGAACTCTCTTGTTCCAACTTAGCACACTAAGACCTGTAACAACTGACCCGTGTAACTCCCATACCCGGTCTCCCCTAAGATTTAGACCAAGTTTATATTAGACCAAGGGGATATTATAAAAATATTTCATATCAATTCTAGTTGTAAACTTAATGGATAGAGGGCGCTACCATTCTACTCAAAGCTAACGCGTCCATAGACTTTTGCACGGTTTTTCACTTTATTTTCTTTATTGTGACGAGCAACTACCTTTTCAAAGAAATGTTCATTCTGAAGAAGTACGCTAAGAGTCTGAATTTTTCAAAAATATGAATAACGTATTGCAAAGGAAAGAAAAAGTTCTGTCACTTTTGTCAATTCGAAAGGGTAGTCAGATCAAATTCCTGTACAATATGGTATATTTTGCTCTCAAAATAGCTCATGCAATGCATAGTTTTGATCCTTGATGCCGCATTATTCTATTAAAGGACTCATCCGGGCTGGAGTTTGCATTATAAGAAAAATAAAGTAAAATCGAAAAAGCACAACACTGAAAATTTCATCAAAATCGGATAAGAAATAGCAAAGTTATGAATTTTCTTAGGTTTTGAATTTTTTAGGAAACAGTTCTTCAAATTGGCAAACTGATAATGTCTCAGTCCCCCTACTTTCTTTGTATTTTATTGTATGAAATACCAATTATCAAGATTTTCTGCCCCAAGGACATAAAAACACGGATTTATCCTTGTGGAATGTTCAAGGTCACAAGTGCTTTTACTTATTTCAGTATGAGGGACAGATTTTCTGTATACGCAATATAGGCCTACAGATATATGAAAAAATGAGATAAATAGGATTTCATATAATAAAATACACAAGAAGTAGGGGGAGATGAGACAATGAGACAATTGCCAAGAACTGTTTTACAAAAAAAAATCAAGACCTAAAAAAATGCATAACTTTGTTATTTTTCATCCGATTTTGATGAAATTTTCTGTGTTGTGCTTGATGAATTTTACTTAATTTTACAAAACTTTTTCATTTCAGCCCGGACTTCTCATAGCAATTAAAAGCTTGAATTCTCAGCTTTTCGGAGATGGTACATTAATTTTAATTCACTAAAAAAAAAGTCCTGTCATTTTGAACAATTTGATCAATTTCTTTCATCTTCCCGAGTTGTTTGCTCAAACGAACGTACAATACCATTCCACTGCGCGAGTTTTTGTTAGCAAATTATTGATAGTTGCAGCCAGGTGTATAAATTTCAGGGCCGCTCAGCCGTATTTCCAACGTCACTTTGTTGCGTCTCCCCTCATCAATAATGGACGCGCCTTGTTTAGTTACGATTTAATGCCACACAAAGGTATACGTTAACTTTACATTTTACATAGAGTAGAATTGATATGATATACAGTGGTGGCCAAAATTATTAGAACACCAAGCATATTTAAATGATTTTAATAATTTTCATTCAGTTGACCATTTAAATACCTATAAAATGGTTGGAATGTCTCCGAATATCATCAATATGCTTTAAAAACTAAATAACAAAGCCATGCGTTGGGAATTAACTCGCCCCCAAGTCGCCCTTTTTTATGTCACCCCACCAATTGCAAAATTAAAAAATCTTGCCCATTTCAGGATCAAAGTGTCATAACGTTAAACAGTTTAAGCCTCTTCCTACAAAAGTATATATATTCTGAAAGGAAATTTCATGAGGATGTCAAAAATGGCATTCATAACAACACAGGGTGAAGTAGTGACATCTTAAGAGGGGATTTTTAAATTATTTTTGAAGGGCCCCATTTTTTTTAATTCAGTGCCCCTATTTAAGTCCATTGTTCCAATGACCCTTAATATTTCAACATATTTGAATTGCTCATGAAATTTCCTCAAAAAAATTATACATTTACAAGGAGTGTCTTCGTTAAATAAAAAAAAATTAGTCTTAACCTTCAATGGGCATGGTTATTTTGGTCATCTAACCACCAAGGGTGGGGGCGAATCCACCTCCCCATTAATTTTTGACCAAATTTGCTGAAACTTAGAATGTATTTGAGGTATATTAGAATAAATAAGCCTGCTAAGTTTCATACTTGCACCTCAAATACTTTTTGAGCAATCGGCATATGTATTTGGAATTTTACTTTTTTGCATTTGGACTACATGTTTAATACACAAGTCTATGGGGAAATCAAAAGCGCATAGCGCAACTATTTTTAATGCTGCGCATTACCAAATGGTCGAAACTATATAAATTTGGTATCAACATATACGTAAGACCCTATGCTAAAAAGTCATGAAAGCTCATGGCACACAAAAGATATTTTTAATCTGATTTCGGCAAATGAACTAGGGCTTTGATAATCCTATAGACTTTGTGTAGGTTCAGGTTTTTTAATAATTTTGGCCACCACTGTATATTTAGCCCATGTGGTATTAGACAACCAGAGGATTGGGCCTACTGCTGGTAGACCAAGTGGATATAAACCAAATGGGAAAATTTAACGATACAAACTCCTTGAATGGACCCTGGAAGCCCCAATAAAGTAGGAAAATACGGCATGTGATTACTTTGGCCTTCTCTGTAATGCTATATTTATTTGAACAATCTGCACATGGTTCCCATAAATTATATTCGAGGTTTGGTTGTGGATAAGTAGCCTGAATATACATTGGATTAGGTGAATAAACTAGAAAATGAAATATCACCCTGTAATGCACCAATCCAAGGTCTGTGTGGAATACAAATTTGGAGAAATATGGAGAATTTGAAGATATTAAATAAAGACATAATAGTGGTCAGTAAATATGATAAATGAAGACTGCACGCCACACTAAGTTGTAGCGTAAATCATTGTATTACTATCGTTTTTTAAATGAAATTAAAGAGTTTTAAGTTGGGGAATATGCAAGAAGTATTGTTTCAAATTGCCAACCTCTATATTGTGACTAAAGTCGACCATGGTAATCAAAGAGTTAAGGGCGAAGTTAGCCCTGGAATTTAAATGATAAAAAAAATCAGAAAAATAAAGGAAATGTATTAGTGAATGTTTGAAGAAAATTCACCAAAGAATATCCTAGTGATGATCGATTTTTATTATTATTATTATTATTTTTTTTTTTTTTGGTTGGGGGGGGGCGGGTGACGTCACTTACGAGCTGCTATTGACCCTGTTAGCATGGAATTAAAAGCATACTCCTAAACGAACTAGGGGAAATATAATGACAAAATAATACTATAGGGGTTGTTTGTTCTCGTGTTGTGGGTGTTAAAACTAAATTTTGTTTATTGGTCTTCAAAACGGAAGATGTAAGGTAAACTAATGACACATAATACCGTGCAACTTTACGCAAAATCGATGATGGTTCTTATCCGTGGGTTGTATTTGGCGTTTTTTCAAAGCACAAAAACCTTACTCAACCATTAAAACGCTTTACTTATAATTGACTTTTACATGCTCATCCAATAGTGTTGTCACTTTTCTCTTTGATCGCACCGCTTAAAGGTTCTTTTCTTCCAGAATCCGTTTTCGCTTATTCACCGTAACTTTTATGGGAAGCAACTAATTGGGGTACTGACCGTAATATCCCTGTCCCTTTTTAAAAGAGTGATAAAGAGTGAAAGGTATCAATTCGGCTTAATAGCCCGTAATCCCGCTTTAAAGACCTGTTTGGTGTCAATATTGAAAAGGATGACTGATGAGTATATCAAGCTATTATTTAAAGATCATTAAACAAGAGTGCCTTAGCGCGCGTCCAACTATCCTTTTCTACTTTTTAATTCTTTTAAATTGGCATGAGAAAGGAGTGAAAACGCACCTCTTTATTTATCCGTATCACCCTCAAACTCCCTTTATTTGGTGTCTTAAAAAGAGTCAAAGGTTAAAGGGGTTGTTTTCTATAACAAAAGAGAAAAGAAACGAGAAAAAGAGGGAGAAATCGAGAGCTGGGAGCCGTATTCAGTAGAACTTAGAAGGAAAACACTTTTAAGCTATCCTTTCTATTTTATGTTCGTATTTTCGGCTCTCGCTTTTTCTCCACTTCTCTTTTTGGTGTGTGCGATATAATTCTCCCTTGACAAAAATAAAACATTTGGGAGTGAGCAGGGTTGTCCGTGTGATATAGCGTCAAGCAGAACAATAACCCGGCTTGGCTATCTATTGCACGTTTTGTTAGCTTCTCTGTGGTTGTTATTGTATCTCCTACGATAGTTTTCTTGCCTGAAGAGTGCAGTTACTACTCCTCTAGGTCCATAGTCTCTAGCATAAGCCCCCATTTAATTTGATTTGATATGGATATAAATGATTACGATAATTTCTGTAAAGTTAATTTATTCTTATATTTCATATGGATTTATTGTTACATTTCTAGTTTGCTTATTATACATATCGTATTTCATTTTATCCACTATTTTGTATGTTTAAAGGATGCTTGTTTACAAGTTTTTATTTCTTTTTTTAAACAATCTGGTATTCGTGCCTTCTTTGTTATATTAATGATTGTATCTTGATTTTTTTTTATCTTTTACCAAATAACTGTGAATCTAAATCTGAAGGATTTAATAATCGAACACAATATAGAAGACCATTATCTTCAGATTAGGTAATGACAGAAGATGACATATCAATATAACAAACAATATAATTCACAAATAAATCAACGCTTATACAAAAAAAAATTATTTTAAAAGGGAAAAAAAAGAATATAAAAAGTTAAAGTTAAAAATCAAATTCTCTTAAATCAACAAACAGTACTAACAAGTTAAGCAACACGATAGAACATAAACAAAGTAAGTTATAGAAGGAAGAGATAAGAACATAAAAAGTTAAGAAAGCAAGGAAAAAAACAAACGAAACAACAATGTATAGGGTCTATACTGCAGCTAATCAATAGGAGGAGAGATACTTGTGCAGTTATCTCCATCATTATCATCATAATCATCACCAACGTGACCACCACCATCAAGCACCTGCCACCACCATCACCAACACCACCTGAAGCACCATCGTCACAACCACTATACCACCAACATCATCACTCGACAACATCCCCACCATCACCACCACACCACCAATACCATCATCGTCATCATATCATCACCACCATCATCACACCACCACCACCACCACCACCCATCCATCATCATCATCACCATCATAACCATCTTCACCATCATCATGACCATCATCATCATCACCACCACACAACCACCACCCCCCCACCGACCACCGTCATCATCATCATCATCATCATCATCATTAACACCATGATCATCATTACCCAACATGCAACCACCACCACCACAGTAAACATCATCATCATCTTCATCATCGTCATCATCATCATCATCATCATCATCATCATCACCCACCACCACCATGATCATCATTACTCGACATGCAACCACCACCACCACCACCGTAAACATCATCATCGTCATCATTGCCATCATCATCATCATCATGCTCATCATCATCACCATAATACCACCACACCACCACCGTAAACATCATCATCGTCATCATTGCCATCATCATCATCATCATGCTCATCATCATCACCATAATGACCACACCACCACCACCATCATCATCATCATCACCACCACCACCATGATCACCATTACCAGACATGGAACTACCATCGTAAGCATCATCTCATCATCACCATAATCATGATCATCATCGTCATACTCGTCATCATCATCATCATCATCATCATATCTTCGTCTTGGACAATATTCGATAAGGAAGGTTTCATCATCTTTTGGAAGTTCCATACATCACAATTTAGAGAGTGGAAACAAACCAGTTATCCACCATTTTCTATTTGAGTCTCCGATCCGAGCCTAACCCCGTCTCCTTTCGTAAACTTCACCTTTCATTTCTTTTCTCTGAGGGGGCCTTGTAGCCTAAATTGACTTAACTCGCAATACAAGAGCCGACCATGGTATGAATGGCAATAAAAACATAACCAACATTGAAAATGGGCTCGAATGCAAACGATCAGGGGCAAAAACGGAAGAAAACAAAACAGAACAAAACAATGAAATCACACCCAAATCGTTTGAATGGTATTGAAACGTCTCTCAATCGCAAATGTGTCGCCCAGATTTGACACATTTTGAGGGATGTGCGGGTCCGCACAACCTCCCTTCATTTGCTCACTCCAAGTGAACTTGTTTAATCACGACTCTTAAGGTCAAATCATTCGCTTCTTTCTAGATAATTCCATTTTAACGGAGTCACACTAAATACACAAAAAATAACCACAAATTAAATGAAAAGGGGCAAAAAAGAAAAGAAAAATCCATACAAACAATCAAACAGACTATTTCACAACA
The DNA here is from genome assembly GCA_940671915.1 of Paracentrotus lividus. Taxonomy (NCBI): domain Eukaryota; kingdom Metazoa; phylum Echinodermata; class Echinoidea; order Camarodonta; family Echinidae; genus Paracentrotus; species Paracentrotus lividus. The sequence continues at coordinate 647,336 of CALNVZ010003431.1, read as the reverse complement.
TTTCGCTTTGCAGCGATTGGGGAACCCCAACAATTATAAGTTAATATATTGATTAAATAAAAGTATTCAATGGAACATTCATGACATTAAAATAAAGTCTATTAGTCGCTCGAGCCATTAGAGATAAATTTGAATTCAATGAGGGTTTTACCTCTAAGAATTCTCAAGATATTCTTGATCACTACAGTATCTAAAGATCATTGATTGTCTTTATGATATATTATTGAAATCAAATTCCCAAATAACCTTGCGTTGTTCTAGGACAAACTACCCCCTGGACAATCACCCTCGGACAACTACCCATGACAATCACCCGCGGACAAGTACCCTCAACCAAAACTCTACCACGAACCCTGCACTAACCCTATCCTATATCTAGGGGTGGTTGTCCTGGTAGGTAATTGTCCGGGGGTATAGTTGTCCTTATACGCCCTTGCATGATAAGACATGTTTCGTTTACTGCATGGGCTTACTTGTACCAACCCGTTTCGCATTTCGAAATTGTACATTTCAAATTCAATTTGCCACATTCTGGAAGGTATGTTACCATTAATGTATAGTTATCACATAACCTACGTATCATTCTGTGCAGCCACTATTACATAATTATTTCAAATATTTGAACATACTGATATTGCTCCTGACTATCTAGTCCCGTATTTACTCACCCATCAATCAAGCAATTAAAAGCTATTTATCTACTTGAAAGTCTGCGATTTGTTTTCCTCTCATTTCAGTACGACGATCAGTGCTATTACTATGACATGGTTATCGTCATGATCATAAACACATATTTAAATGTCGTCCCCACCGCTAAACGTTTCAGAGAGATCTAGAGAGAGAGAGAAGAGAGAGAGAGATAAACTGAAGGGGAAAGGAATAAAAGAATGGGAGGAGGTAGGCATAGAAAAAAATGACAAGTGATATAAGGAAGTAGGAAGAGAGAGACAGACAGACAGACAGAAAAAAGATGAAGAAAGAGAAAATAGAGAAGAGAGAAGAGAGAGAGAGAGAGAGAGAATGAAAGACAGAAAAAAGAAGAATAAAGAGAAAATAGAGAGAGGAGAGAGAGATCACAGAACAGACAGTCAGACAGGACCACACAAAAAAAGAAGAAGAAAGAGAAGGAGAGTATTGATAGAGGAGAGGGGAGACATCCTTGCATTGTTGTCATCTTGTGTAGCAAGCAAGCTATTCGCTCGATTGACGAACATTCAATTCTGACGAAGGACCAGAGGACAGTTCTGCTCGCCCCGCGTTCATTCACTCATGCGACCTCTTCAACCATCAGCACCCGACCTCACTCTTCTCCCCGTACTCCCCCGGTTCGGACCTGACCGAATTGTCCTATCATCAATGAACTTTTCGCTTCTTCTGTGATATTATTAATCTGGAATACTTCCGCACTTTATCAAGTTCAGTGTGACTCGTTCTTACAATTGCTTCCGGATATTAATTTTTGTGGATGCATTTTCTTCAATGGTCTCAAACTGAAGAAGCTTACAGATATATCAATTTTTATTGAAACTCTCTGATCAATATCATATGACATCGGATCGGTATGTTCTTTCGTATACTCGAATTTGTGTTACTTTATTCAAGTTCAACCGTGCCGCCTGGACACTAAATTGGATCTCTTAATGGAATTAACAACTCTTGAATACCTGTGTTCCATCTGTGGAAGTGCTACTGTGAGTCTGTGTGGAATGCACTTGAATTGGATCTCAAAGAATCTGCTTATTGCTTGTAGATATTATCTATTTGAAAAGGACGAAAGTTTTGACGGCAAATGCAAACGACAATAATTTATGGTGATTTTGACGTCGTTGTGTTTCTTCATACATGTGTCGTCTGTGGACAAGCAAGTAGATGGCTGTAAGTATTTAGAAAATATAGTAGGTTTTTATATTTTTATTAAATAAAATCAATTCTTTAAAATAACGTCAATTTATAGATTACTTTTGCTCAGGACACATTAGACAAAATGGGGCGAATTGGAATTAGACCAAAAGGTAATTAGACGGAACTGGTGTGTAGACCGAAAAGTAATAGATCACGTGGGATGAGACCAAATGGACATTAGTTAAAGGGGTTTAGACCAATATCGCAGTTTCCCCTAAATGCGTAACATAAGAGAAGTCGTGAGAGGTCGCAGTTGTGGTAAGATACAGTGCAAGCCTGCATCTCTCTGCT
>CALNVZ010003431.1:547251-644319 GCA_940671915.1 Paracentrotus lividus | reverse complement strand
GTTGTCACTTTTCTCTTTGATCGCACCGCTTAAAGGTTCTTTTCTTCCAGAATCCGTTTTCGCTTATTCACCGTAACTTTTATGGGAAGCAACTAATTGGGGTACTGACCGTAATATCCCTGTCCCTTTTTTAAAAGAGTGATAAAGAGTGAAAAGGTATCAATTCGGCTTAATAGCCCGTAATCCCGGCTTTAAAGACCTGTTTGGGTCAATATTGAAAAGGAGTGACTTGATGAGTATATCAAGCTATTATTTAAAGATCCATTTAAACAAGAGTGCCTTAGCGGGCGGTCGCAACTATCCTTTCTACTTTTTAATTCTTTAAAGATTAGGGCATGAGAAAGGAGTGAAAACGCACCCTCTTTATTTATCCGTATCACCCCTCAAACTCCTTTATTTGGTGTCTTAAAAAGAGTCAAAGGGTTTAAAGGGGTTGTTTTCTATAAACAAAGAGAAAAGAAACGAGAAAAAGAGGGAGAAATCGAGAGCTGGGAGCCGTATTCAGTAGAACTTAGAAGGAAACACTTTTAAGCTATCCTTTCTATTTTATGTTCGTATTTTCGGCTCTCGCTTTTTCTCCACTTCTCTTTTTGGTGTGTGCGATATAATTTCTCCTTGACAAAATAAAACATTTTGGGAGTGAGCAGGGTTGTCCGTGTGATTATAGCGTCAAGCAGAACAATAACCCGGCTTGGCTATCTATTGCACGTCTTTTGTTAGCTTCTCTGTGGTTGTTATTGTATCGTCCTACGATAGTTTTCTTGCCTGAAGAGTGCAGTTACTACTCCTCTAGGGTCCATAGTCTCTAGCATAAGCCCCCATTTAATTTGATTTGATATGGATATAAAATGATTACGATAATTTCTGTAATGTTAATTTATTCTTATATTTTCATATGGATTTATTGTTACATTTCTAGTGTTGCTTATACTATATCGTATTTCATTTTATTCCACTATTTTGTATGTTTAAAGGATGCTTGTTTACAAGTTTTTATTTCTTTTTTTAAACAATCCTGGTATTTCGTGCACTTCTTTGTTATATTAATGATTGTATCTTGATTTTTTTTTATCTTTTACCAAATAACTGTGAATCTAAATCTGAAGGATTTAATAATCGAACACAATATAGAAAGACCATTATCTTCAGATTAGGTAATGACAGAAGATGACATATCAATATAACAAACAATATAATTCACAAATAAATCAACGCTATACAAAAGAAAAAGTTATTTTAAAAGGGAAAAGAAAAGAATATAAAAAGTTAAAGTTAAAAATCAAATTCTCTTAAATCAACAAACAGTACTAACAAGTAAAGCAACACGATAGAACATAAACAAAGTAAGTTATAGAAGGGAAGAGATAAGAACATAAAAAGTTAAGAAAGGCAGAGGAAAAAACAAACGAAACAACAATGTATAGGGTCTATACTGCAGCTAATCAATAGGAGGAGAGATACTTGTGCAGTTATCTCCCATCATTATCATCATAATCATCACCAACGTGACCACCACCATCAAGCACCTGCCACCACCATCACCAACACCACCTGAAGCACCATCGTCACCACCACTATACCACCAACATCATCACCGACAACATCCCCACCATCACCACCACCACCACCAATACCATCATCGTCATCATATCATCACCACCATCATCATCACCACCACCACCACCACCACCATCATCATCATCATCACCATCATAACCATCTTCACCATCATCATGACCATCATCATCATCACCACCACCACAACCACCACCCCCACCACCACCACCGTCATCATCATCATCATCATCATCATCATTAACACCATGATCATCATTACCCAACATGCAACCACCACCACCACAGTAAACATCATCATCATCTTCATCATCGTCATCATCATCATCATCATCATCATCATCATCATCACCACCACCACCATGATCATCATTACTCGACATGCAACCACCACCACCACCACCGTAAACATCATCATCGTCATCATTGCCATCATCATCATCATCATGCTCATCATCATCACCATAATGACCACCACCACCACCACCATCATCATCATCATCACCACCACCACCATGATCACCATTACCAGACATGGAACTACCATCGTAAGCATCATCATCATCATCACCATAATCATGATCATCATCGTCATACTCGTCATCATCATCATCATCATCATTCATATCTTCGTCTTGGACAATATTCGATAAGGAAGGTTTTCATCATCTTTTGGAAGTTCCCATACATCACAATTTAGAGAGTGGAAACAAACCCAGTTATCCACCATTTTCTATTTGAGTCTCCGATCCGAGCCTAACCCCGTCTCCTTTCGTAAACTTCACCTTTCATTTCTTTTCTCTGAGGGGGGCCTTGTAGCCTAAATTGACTTAACTCGCAATACAAGAGCGACCAAAACCATGGTATGAATGGCAATAAAAACATAACCAACATTAGAGAATGGGCTCGAATGCAAACGATCAGGGGCAAAAACGGAAGAAAACAAAACAGAACAAAACAATGAAATCACACCCAAATCGTTTGAATGGTATTGAAACGTCTTTCAATCGCAAAGTGGTCGCCCAGATTTGACACATTTTGAGGGATGCTGCGGGTCCGCACACCTCCCTTCATTTGCTCACTCCAAGTGAACTTGTTTAATCACGACTCTTAAGGTCAAATCCATTTCGCTTTCTTTCTAGATAATTCCATTTTAACGGAGTCACACTAAAATACACAAAAAATAACCACAAAATTAAATGAAAAGGGGGCAAAAAAGAAAAGAAAAATCCATACAAACAATCAAACAGACTATTTCACAACATTTCGCTTTGCAGCGATTGGGGAACCCCAACAATTATAAGTTAATATATTGATTAAATAAAAGTATTCAATGGAACATTCATGACATTAAAATAAAGTCTATTAGTCGCTCCGAGCCATTAGAGATAAATTTGAATTCAATTGAGGGTTTTACCTCTAAGAATTCTCAAGATATTCTTGATCACTACAGTATCTAAAGATCATTGATTGTCTTTATGATTATATTATTGAAATCAAATTCCCAAATAAACCTTGCGTTGTTCTAGGACAACTACCCCCTGGACAATCACCCTCGGACAACTACCCCATGGACAATCACCCGCGGACAAGTACCCTCAACCAAAACTCTACCACCGAACCCTGCACCTAACCCTATCCCTATATCTAGGGGTGGTTGTCCTGGGGGTAATTGTCCGGGGGTATAGTTGTCCTTATACGCCCTTGCATGATAAGACATGGTTTTCGTTTACTGCATGGCTTACTTGTACCAACCCGTTTCGCATTTCGAAATTGTACATTTCAAATTCAATTTGCCACATTCTGGGAAGGTATGTTACCATTAATGTATAGTTATCACATAACCTACGTATCATTCTGTGCAGCCACTATTACATAATTATTTCAAATATTTGAACATACTGATATTGCTCCTGACTATCTAGTCCCGTATTTACTCACCCATCAATCAAGCAATTAAAGCTATTTTATCTACTTGAAAGTCTGCGATTTTGTTTTTTCCTCTCATTTCAGTACGACGATCAGTGCTATTTACTATGACATGGTATCGTCATGATCATAAACACATATTTAAATGTCGTCCCCACCGCTAAACGTTTCAGAGAGATCTAGAGAGAGAGAGAGAGAGAGAGAGAGATAAACTGAAGGGGAAAGGAATAAAAGAATGGGAGGAGGAGTAGGCATAGAAAAAAATGACAAGTGATATAAGGAGAGTAGGAAGAGAGAGACAGACAGACAGACAGAAAAAAGATGAAGAAAGAGAAAATAGAGAGAGAGAGAGAGAGAGAGAGAGAGAGAGAGAGTGAAAGACAGAAAAAAGAAGAATAAAGAGAAAATAGAGAGAGAGAGAGAGAGATCACAGACAGACAGTCAGACAGACACACAAAAAAAGAAGAAGAAAGAGAAGGAGAGTATTGATAGAGGAGAGGGAGAGCATCCTTGCATTGTTTGTCATCTTGTGTAGCAAGCAAGCTATTCGCTCGATTGACGAACATTCAATTCTGACGAAGGGACAGAGGACAGTTCTGCTCGCCCCGCGTTCATTCACTCATGCGACCTCTTCAACCATCAGCACCCGACCTCACTCTTCTCCCCGTACTCCCCCGGTTCGGACCTGACCGAATTGTCCTATCATCAATGAACTTTTCGCTTCTTCTGTGATCTTATAATCTGGAATACTTCCGACTTTATCAAGTTCAGTGTGACTCGTTCTTACAATTGCTTCCGGATATTAATTTTTGTGGATGCATCATTTTCTTCAAATGGTCTCAACTGAAGAAGCTTACAGATATATCAATTTTTATTGAAACTCTCTGATCAATATCATATGACATCGGATCGGTATAGTTCTTTCGTATACTCGAATTTGTGTTACTTTTATTCAAGTTCAACCGTGCCGCCTGGACACTAAATTGGATCTCTTAATTGGAATTTAACAACTCTTGAATACCTGTGTTTCACATCTTTTGGAAGTGCTACTTTTGAGGTCTTGTGGAATTGCACTGAATTGGATCTCAAAGAATCTTGCTTATTGCTTGTAGATATTATCTATTTTGAAAAGGGACGAAAGTTTTGACGGCAAAATGCAAACGACAATAATTTATGTGATTTTGACGTCGTTGTGTTTTCTTCATACATGTGTCGTCTGTGGACAAGCAAGTAGATGGCTGTAAGTATTTAGAAAATATAGTAGGTTTTTATATTTTTATTAATAAAATCAATTCTTTAAAATAACGTCAATTTATAGATTACTTTTGCTCAGGACACATTAGACAAAATGGGCGAATTGGGAATTAGACCAAAAGGTAATTAGACGAACTGGTTGTAGACGAAAAGTAATAAGATCACGTGGGATGAGACCAAATGGACATTAGTTAAAGTGGGTTTAGACCAAATGGCAGTTTTCCCCTAAATGCGTAGACATAAGAAAGTTCTAATTTCAATTTATAGATACAGTTCAACCTCCAGTAAAAATGAAATAAGATTCATATTTTGCCATATGGGTTAGCGAACCCAATCCGATTTATTACCCTCAATGCCGTAGAACGTATGTTACCAATTATCATTAAAGGGTTGTCACCGATCAAAAGAAATTGCTTGTACTAAAAATATAAATAAATATTATGGATTTCCAAATCGCTTATGCATGCATGTAACCACATACCTATATTGCATGCCATCTGACAGTTCGAGGTACAGATATATGATGTAGGCCTATATTGTGTGCACATTCTCCACTCCATGTGGTACACTAGCTAAAAGAGAATCATATTTAAACAAAATGAATATTAACCAGTCCAGTAAAAAAAATAGACCAAATGAAGTTTCAGGATAAGTGAAAAGTGACAATATAATGTTCATAATAATCCTATTGATGATTGAATTTCTGAAAAATATTTAAACCCATACTTTCTTTTAAATTGAAGTATCATATGACAACACCTCTGTAAAACCAATCACCTCTTCTGTCGCTAAATTTCTTTTGCATCTATTTGTTTTCTTCATATTTATGTCTCGTTTTCTTATACTCATGTATATTCTTATATTTTGTTGAAACACCAGTGGAGTCCAAATTTCTATGTAACTATGTTTACATAGAACTTATACGATATATTGTTTCTTATTATCTTGTAGTATATACATGTATATAAATTTAGAAAGAATATAATCATACATGTTAATACTACTGTATCACTGTGTCATACAGTATGAAAACATTATTATCCATCTTGCCTGTATAATATTTGTGTGGTATATTATCAAGTTAATTGTTGGTATAGGTCCTGTAACAGTTTGGAGCTGTTTTATAGAAACAAAATACTTGTAACTATACATAATAGAAATGTTAGTTTTGCATGCAAATCTTAAGTATAACATTTCTTGATGTTTCCAACGTTTCCTTTTTCTAATTTTCGTTTTGATTCATTCCAGCCAAGTTTTAAAAAATGTTTGTCTGGGCTTTCTCTCAAATCAATTTGATTCCTGTAAGTGTATACTCACCGTTAATACTATAAAATGAATGACTGATATTGTAAAACCATATGAATAACCTGGGAATATTTAGAAAAAGAAAGTTTTCTTAGAACCGAGTATTAATGGCGAATAGATGACGGTTAAGACTCCTCGTAATATATTTGCCTCCCCTTAACCTTTAAAATGCATTGTACTTGTAAAAAATAATATAATTTTGGTGTTACAGTATTAAAGGTGCGAGTACCGTATAGAGAAATCTTGAACTTTCTCTAAGTAAAAAGAAAGGGTATACCTTAAAAAATGAATCGGTTGAATTGAAATGTCATACAGAACACTGGTCGTTCAGCGATATGACTTGTATCAATAAGTGAAATTTAGAAAAGCTTGGAAAACTCCAACCCTCCTATGAAAATGTTTAACTTTTGAATCGAATTACTGTCATTGAAATGTAAGCGAAAAGCATGGAAAAAAGTTTAAACAGATTTGTCTTGTTATGATTTAAAAAAACATATCATTTTCAAAGATAAAATCTTTTATGACGGTTCTTTGAAAAGGCTATAACTTGAATTATTCTACATTAAGTATAATCAAGAAAGCTGTAACGAATTTGTATAATGCCCAGACAAGTTTTGTATTTTTGCCGACCATTTCTCTTCCAATGACACATTTATTACTTCCATTTTTAAGGGTCTGTATATTAATGTTGATAGCATAAAGCTATAATGTTCATAGCCTTGAACCGGTTACCCCGTCTTTCCTTCACTTTCCCAATACATACGCTGCAGAGGTTTTCATCCACTTGGTCTAACTTAGTATCTCCATGGTCTAACAGCAGTTGTTCCAATTCTTTGTTTGTCTGATACCACATCGGCTAAACCCATATGGTCTACTATTTGGTCTAATTTTCTCTTGGTCTAATACGTACTTAGTCTAATGACCACTTGGTCTAATTACGAATTCGTCTAATTTCCTTTTGGTCTAATTGCTTTTTGGTGTAAACCGAATGTTTGCTCTATTACCAGTTTGTTACAGGAATTGATCAAGTTGTTTTAGACCAAGCAGCCAAGTAGAAATTAGACGAAATGGATATTAGACGAAGTGGGAACTAGACAGAATGGCAAATGGACCGAAGTATGGCAATTAGACGAATTGGTTGTAGACCAATGGAATTAGACCATGTTGAATTTATTATAAGCATGATACCATTATATTCTGAAAAGTATAGGCCTACTCACTTTCAATAGAAGGAAAAGTACTCGAAAAGGAGTGAAAATCTACCAAGGGGTTTAATGAAAAAATTCAGCTTGCAACTCGATATTGAGCGGAAAATAGGCTCACTCTGTCCTTGAGTGAGACGGTTGAGCTCAAAATCAATCATATCTCGGTGTTTTTTCCACTCGAATTCGAGTGAAAGAATTCACTCCTTTGTATTTCCAGAGTTGTATGATACTTCCTATAAAGTTTTGTAAAGTTCACTCTTTGCAAAAGTGGGAAACATAATAATGAAAGGTATGTGGAATGAAAATGGGTAATGCATTTTCTTTGGTATCAGTGGCGTCATCAAATCTAAACTTTTCAAAAGGAAATAATGGCAAAAGTGAGGAAAGAAAATATCCCTTTCCCCAGATTTTAAAAATAAGATTGAAATTGTAGCACCATAGACGCCCTTCCTATGCCTTTGGGATGTTATTGCTATTCGGTGCTTGTATAATGTCCTCAGATCCACTGGAACTTTCAAAATACATGAATATCTTTTCAGAAGCGGTCACATTGGACTATATTCTACATAAATTGGGCAGGATGCTAGACTAAAACTTGCCTTACATTATACTCTGGATTTTTTTCCTTCGTCAGACCAAAATAGAAATATTATTGAACGTCCAAAATAAAGCCATGATAGCAAGGGTCCCGAAAAGTGAAAGTGGGGACAATAAATTCACGGAATTAAAGCCTGAGCAAAAAGATGTTGCTGCGTGAGCACACATATCAATTCTAGTTGTAAACTTAAGGGGAAGAGGGCGCTATCACTCTACGCAAAGCGAACGCGGCCATAGACTTTTTGTATTTTGCACAGTTTTTTCACTTTTTTTTCTTGATTATGGCGAGCAACTACCTTTTCAAAGAAATGATCAACTTGAATAAGTACGCTAAGAGTCCGTATTTTTCAAAAATAGGAATAACTTATTGCAAAGGGGAAAAAAAAGTCCTGTCACTTGAGTCAATTCGAAATCCTAGTATGATCAAATTCCTGTACAATATGGCCAATTTTGCTCTCAAAATTGCTCATACGCTGCATAGTCATCTTCCTCGATTACGCATAATTATATTACACCTTAATGATCAAGCAGTTTTTAAAAGCTTGAATTCTCAGCTTCCCAAATATGGTACATTCATTTCGATTGGTTAAAAAAAAGTCCTGTCACTTTGAACATTATCACAAACGAATCTTTACTCGATGGGTCAATATTTCCGCATATCACATGCATATCGAATGTGGACGGCGTCTTCGCAAGATGTGACAAGATCACTATTTATATCAATAATCGTTAGGAACATCAATTTATGTGAAATAAAGATTCTGATTACAACTTTAGCACAATGGTGTTATAGGCTTGCCAAAATGTCTTTTTCTCCAATCTGGTCTGAAGTATCTACCTACGAAAACTATGATAAAAGTTCAATTATTTATTTCATGTCCATGACTAATTTCCTCGAACGGATCGACTGACAATACCATATTACCGACAGGGAAGTTTTCTTAGGCGAGTTTTAATGCGCTAAGTAATAATTGCATGCATTTGTCAATCGGTCGCGTCCCGCCGTTAGCGCGGGTTTAGAGCCGTATAATTTTCTGCGTCGCGCTCAGCTGCATGTATTTCCACTAAACTCATGAATGTAATGTTGCGTTTCCCCTCCTCAAATAATGGACGCGTCTTTATGTTAAGATTTCATGTCATACGTTAGATTTACATTTCACGTGGAGTAGAATTGATATGAACAAATAGGCTATCCATCCTTTCTAACAGAAATTCTTTATCTATTAGTCACAGTGAAAGTTCTGGTCACGTCATGTTAATTTTCATTTTAAAAAGGGCTTTTAATTCAACCAAAAAGAAGGAAGAAGAAATTTGGTTAACCCCCTCCCCCCCCCCAAAAAAAAATAATAATAATAAAGCTGATTATGGTAAAAGCTCTCTATTAGGATGTTCTCCCAATTATGATGCAAACTGAACTAAACTGCATCGTGCATCGATCCGTATTGTATCAAATAACAAAATGCCAATGTATAGTACACTATCCTAACCCGAATCATCGAAATTCGTCACTTTCCTTCTTACTCTAAATAAATTTTCTTCTCCAAAAATTCTAGGTCAAGATTTAAGTTAAAAAACCTTTTATCGTCTTCCAGTTCCACACACAGAAAAAGTATAACCTAACTCGTCATTTGATTGAATTTAGATCCAGTTATTCTTTTCTTTGAAACATTAATTTGTCAAAATTCATCCTTCCTTTGTTGATTTTCTCATCTGTTTCATATCAAGAAAACTACTTCACATCCCGAAAAAATTTGACTCAGAATATCGTGTTTTCATTAATACCCCGTCAAACTAACTAAATATAAACAAACGTTACACAGAAAATACAGTACGCATACATGTTAACTTTTTTAAAGTTGACTCTAGGTCCTGAAGTGTGACCGTTTCTGAATTGGCAAAGATGAAGACAAAGGAAACAATTTCAGCTCGGTTGAAGTTATTTTCGTTCTAATACACAAAAATATCATACAAAGTGTACGAAGATTATTCGACTGTAAGATAGTCGCCCGGGATTGAATCAAGTAACCGGGGTAATCGTTTTAATCCGTTCTTAACTGGAAAAGCACCATATAAGAAAATATTTTTTAATTTATATTAAATAATGACATTGTATAAATTTTATATTATTATTACTGATTAAAGAGAGTACATTAAACAAATGAAATACATACTTTTTCAAAACATATTAAGATATGCGCAAAAAAAGGGGGAATCTATCATTCTGTATAAAAAAAAGTTTGAAAGAATTAATCCTCTGCTTTAAACAAAATGTGGGCTCCTTCTAAATTAATCAATTATTGTTCAGTGGCGTATCCAGTATTTTAAACTGAAGGGGGAGCCAGGCTCGATAAAGGGGTAGCCGCAGAAATTGAATTGTCAATGAATAGTTTGTGAAATATAGAAATTATCAGATGAAAGGATACTGCCCTTTTTAAGAGCAGGAAGTCATATTCCTCTAATTACCTTTTGGGCTATTTGCCACTTCGCCCATTTACCATTTTGTCTAATTCCCATTTGGTCTAATCTCAATTTGGTCTAACATTCCACTTGGTCTAACACCACTTGGTCAATTCCTACAACAAACTGGCGATGACCAAGTGGTCGTTAGACAAATAATGTGTTAGACCAAGGAGAAATAAGACCAAATTATTAGTTGACCAATAATAATAATAATGATAATAATAAGTTTTTAAAGGATGTGAATAAAAGTGAATTGAATTGAATTGAATTGAATAAGCATTCATATAGCGCCTTTTCTTTAAAAAAAATACAAAGCGCTTTTTCGGTTTAGCCGAAGTTTATTAGACAATAAGAGAATGGGACATCTGCTGTTAGACCAAGTGGAAATAAACCGTTCTAATTAGCCATCATACATTCTTCAAATCAAATCTTTGAATTTTAATTACTGTAACATGCAAGAAAATGTTGAATATTAAAGGTGAAATAATTTACTCCCAAAACTACTTCCATTAAACCACGATAAATAAAAATCAATTTTGTACAAATGCATTATAAATAATATCGCAGTGTGATACATGTTTTTAATAAGGATATAGGTTAATTAAAGTCACGCAGTATACATTCAGTATGTTCAGGCTGTGTTTAGCAATTAAAGGCTTGTAAACTATCATAAGACCCAAATTAATATAAAAGTGAAATAAGACCTGGTTTATTCCTTTAACATGTTTAGTTAAAAGTGCTTTAACCCGAGATACGTACAGACGTGATGTCTGTAGCCACCAAACTCGTAACAAAGATTTCTTTTTCAGATAGGGGCAGCAGTCAATTTAGATCCAAATTAGTTGTGACAAATTACAACGTCGCTTGCTCGGTTTCTGATAAAAACACGACTGCGAAACAAACAAACAGAGATCCATACATGCAAGGAAGGTGAACTTGGGAGAAAGGTTGAAAACGAAACTTCCAAACGTAACTTTCAATTTGACTCAGCTACTACTTCTTCTTTATTATACTGGATTATCAAAATGTGTATGCGTGTGTGTGGGTGTGTGTGTGTGTGTTGTTGAATTTTCTTTGTATTCTTTTGTATTGATAATAATCCGAAAATGCGGATTTTTTTTTCTTCAATAAATTGATTTGATTGGATTTGATTGATTGATTTGATTTGTATATTTTGTTTACCCATTAACTAATACGTCTAAATACTAACCCTCTTATACTATCCTCATTACATATTTCCCCCTTTTTAATATTGTTTAGTTACTGTTTCTCTCGCTTTCCACAAGTTCCCAATTTCCTTTTTATTAAACCATGCCCGCAACTTCTTCATTTGATTGGAAAGTTACCATGGTTACCGTTAGTTCCTATTGCATCCTATGTTTATCCTGCTGGCTTGCTGTGCTTCTGATCCCATTAAGTTGACATGTTTTGGTAAAACCCTAGTTTTATGTGATATTTTTTCCTGTTAATCTTTACGATGCGGTGTGAATTAGACTTAAAAGCTTGAATCATTACTTTGTGGTAAGCATTATGAAATCCACACCCCAATAAACTTGACAGATTATAATCCCCTCAGTCTCAAACTAAATTTGAGGATATATAACTTTTAAAGGAGAATGAAACCCTAGGATTCAGTTGAAATGTATGAAACAAAAAAAAAAATCAAAGAAACAGATTAAAGAAAGTTTGAGAACAATTGAATAAATAATAAGAAAGTTATGTGCATTTGAATGTTGTGATCACTATAAACGCTATGGAGATCCTCACACTGGCAACATGCCCAAGATGTGTGATGTCACACATGAACAACTCTCCCATATGACATACCCCAAAAATACAAAAAATACTTCTTTTTCCTCATTCTAATGGTAGTACAGACTCTTCACCCATGATTATATTTTGTGAACCTGTATTACATGTCCTCCCATGAAAAGAATCTCTGATCTTTTAACGGAATAAGTAAAAAAGACAATTTGAGTGAAATATGTACAAAAGTAATGGGGAAGTTGTTCATGTATGACATCACACATCTTGGGCCTGTTGCCAATGTGAGGATCCCCATAGCGGTAGTGATCACAACATTCAAATGCTCATATCTTTGTTATTATTTATTCATTTTTTCTCAAATTTTCATTGATCAGCTTCTTTGATTTTTCTATTTTGTACATTTTAATGAATTCCTTGGGTTTCCTTCCCCTTTAAGCTCGGATATGGGAGGCTGGGGGCTTTAAATTTAAATTTCTTAGAAAACGTTGCACTGACTTTTTGAAAGTTTGCCAAAATTATAAGAACATAGTTGATTTACTTGATTTATCGAGATTTTTAATCCAACATGAAGATGAATTTATGAATATATAACATTATTTTGTGTTAAAATAAGAGAAAAAAGAAGAAGTTCCCCCTGATCAAAACTTTGCTTTTTCGAATTGTATTCTGACCCGATACTTTCCCCATATCGGGACAACTACCCCAGGACAACTACCCCCGGAAATAGGGTCAGGGTTATGTGTAATGCGGCGGTCACAACTCGTCGTAGGCTACGGGGCACGTGCCATCGACGTAGCCTGCGTTGCATGTGCAATGCACGCACAGGTCCTAATTCAACGTCTGCGATTCCTGCAATTCTATAGTAAGGGTATTGTAAAAACTTTCTGCACATCGTACATGCATTGTACCTGCGAGGTACCTCCGCTGCACGAATTTTCTACGAAATCCATCGTAGGGAGTTGCACGTCGAAGGTACGGCGAGTTGTGACCGCCGCATTAGGTTAGGTGGTAGATTTTTGGCGGGGGTAGTACTAGCCCGGGGGTAATTGTACAGGGGGTAGTTGTCCTAGAACCAATTCGGCCATCTCCAACATAGTTACGAGGAATCAGGCGCGAATCCCAAGGGGTGGGGGAAGCTTTGGGAAGGGGGCAACGGACCCCAAACTCCTAAAGTTATATTTAAAAAAAAGTGCCCCAACTTGTAAAAAGCGGTATGAAGTAAGTAACCTTCGGATCGGGAATCAGGAGTTGGCCGAGAGGCAACGCTCATTGTCAGCTCTGAATCAACCCAAGGAGGTTTCTCCTACCTCCTTGATCAACCTAAACCGACTATGATCGGATCGACGTTCGAATCCCAGTTACGTCGTTTGGATGGTAACGTTAAAGCTCGGTCCCAGACGTACATGTAGATGTAATAATTGATTGACACGTCTATCAAAACCCAATGAACTAAGTTCCAACATTAATTGCGATAATTAAAAATTAAAAAAAAAATTAAAAAAAATCTAAAACAACATTCACTTCTTCCTATTCATTCTTTTCATCTGTATCTCTGTTTTTGTATTCAATTTCGTCTAATTCCCATTTCGTTCAATGTCCATTTTGTCTAATGTCCAATGGTATATCACCACTTGGTTAATTCCAGTAACAAACTGGTAATAGACCAAATATTCCTTTGGGCATTAGACGAAACTGAAATTAGACCAAGTGGTAATTAGACCAAGGCTAAATTAGACCAACTGGTGTTAGGCCACATTATGAGATAATCAGAGAACTGGGGGGTATTTCATCAAAGGACTTGTCGGACGTTTTATCCGACAAACTGTTATAAGCTACTGAAATGCTGGCATCTGATTGGTTGAGAGCAAATTTGTCGGATAAAACGTCCGACAAGTCCTTTGATGAAATGCCCCCCTGATGCAAGCGCTGATTGTTGTTAGACCAAATGGATATAAACCTTGGCTTATGGCTTATATCACCAGACAACGTTTACAGTGAAGCACAACTTACGATAGTTAACAAACTGATAGGCCTATCAATTAATTTATTTGTTTTTGCTTTATCTCTCTCACTCCATACATTTGTTTGTATTCCACCTGACCGAGCAATAAAATGTTATACCTTACATTATGGAAAGTGTTGTTTTGTTTTCTATCGTTTTTCGGGGATTTGTGTATAGGAGTCCCAAGGATTGTTGACCTTTGCTCCGACAGTGCGAAGAATCCATGGTTTGTGTGAGTGAGAGCGTTGGGATAGCGGGTTGGTAATATGATCCATGCCATAGCTAATACATTATTTCTCTGCAGGGGTAACTTGCACTCGGAGGGGTTAGGGATAATATAATTATATGTCATGTTTGATATCTTTTATGCTTTCATTCACACATTACTCATTTTTAGATTGAGTTTTAGAGTTGAAACGCAAACATAAACTGAACCCATCATAATTATGTTCTCATAGTAAGAGCCTGCTCATCTCCGTATTGCCTCTCTCTCTCTTTCGCCCCTCTCTCTCTCTCTCTTTCACCCTATCTCTCTCTCTCTCTCTCACCTATAGTCCATGCTATCTTCTTCTCTCAATCCCTATTCATCTCATGTTACTTTTTTACAATAAATATCAAATACTATTATACTTTTTATTTCAGGATAAATATACGAACTCAGTATTCAATTGCCATATATAATCCTACTCACCTGTAGTAGAGTGGTACGTTCCAATCTGGTTTCAGCAGGAAAATTTTCACGAGCTAGCTTGAAATCCGGCACAAAATCGTCTCAATCGATCTGATAACATTCTTAAATGGGTTAATTACTTCAGCACTAGCATTAGTATTTATTATTTTAGAGGTACAGCCGATCCAAATGAGGCAAGAAAAGAAAAGACACGAGAAATAAAAGCATGTAGATTCACCACTCCCTTCGAAAAACTCCTCTTTCATGTTGGGCGCGGAATTGTAGCGCTGGTCACGTGACTCGGGGTGCCGTTAATGGCCATATTTTGCAAAACTATCTCTGATTGAACTATAATTCTTCCAAATGCATGCGCACTGGATATTTGACCAATCATATCATATTTTATGTGGGAGATGTGAAATTTATCTGGTATCCTGACCCAATTTGCCCCTGACTTTTTGAACTTTAGTTTTTTTTAGTCAGCGGACAAAGCAGACTGTGTCTGATATTATGACTGGCTTTGACACGTCATAATTCACAAAATCACAGACATTGATATCTCCCAAAGAATGATCATTCAATATTGATTAAACTAGAAAATATTATACCCCACTTAAAGGGAGATAAATTTACTTTTCATTCCCAGCTTGCCCTTTTTGGAAAGATTAAAGAATAAAGAAAATATGCCCATTTGGTGCAAGTTTTTATGTGCTCTAGCGGGGCGATCACACGCTGTAGCGTGTGTATCCCTACCCCCTACTGTCAGACGCGCGCCGCTTCCACAATGAAATAGTGGTGCAAAGTTTTACAAAACAGTTGGGTTGTTCACTCCTTATACAGAGTTTTGTGTTATTGTGTAAATTTATGTTAAAAAAAAAAAAATAAATAAATAAAACACCTTTTTACACAACTATTCTAGAGCGTAGGTTTTTATTTTCCAACCACCTAACAGAACCAACTTCAACATTCAATTATAGTTGCAGTAAACTCTGCATAAGTCGACATTTTATAAGTCGAATAATCCCTAGCAATTTTCAGTCCAGCTTATACAAGACATGTGTTATTTACCATCTTAGGTCGAAATCTTCTAAGTCGAACAGATTTCTAAGGTCCCAAGAGATTTAGAGTTAGGCAGAGTTACATTTTATTTTGTTTTCTCTAAACATATCCTGTATTCAACTGATATAAACAACTAACAGAGCCAATCTTCAACATGCAATATATAGTTACAGGCAAATCTGCAGAAGTCGACCTTTTATAAGTCGAATTTATCTTATCCGAACAGATTTCTATGCATGGTCCCAAATATCGACCTAGGCGGAGTCACCTTTATTTTGCTTTTCTCATACCATGGACTTATAACCTCTGACAGAGGTTATAAGTCAATGCTCATGCTTACCAATCTTGTATTCCAACCACCTAACAGAGGGCATCTTCAACATGCAATGATAGTAACAGGCAAATCTGCATAAGTCGATATTTCTCCTGTAAGTCGAGCAGATTTCTATGTTTCCAGATTCGACCTAGGCGGAGTTACTTTTATTTTGTTTCGTCTCATACCTACCTATCTTGTATCCAACCACCTAACAGAGCCATCTTTAACATGCAAGCCCTCGGTATCAGTACATCAAATCACGCGGACAACTGCGAAGAGCTACCTGGACTGGTTAACAAACAGATACAGATCTGCAAGAGAAACCTGGAAAGTTATGGACAGTGTTAGCATAGGAGCAAACCTCGCCATCCAAGAATGTCAGACGCAGTTTGCAAACAGGAGATGGAACTGCTCAACCGTGATGGGCTCGGTGTTTGGCCACGTACTCGACAACGGTGAGTTTCGAAGTCAGTGATTTATTGTCAGTGGTGATCGTCGATGTCGACGTTTGTTGATAATACATGCATTTTTGGGAAGTTAACTATGGCTATAATAGCCTGTAGTCATGGGTGTCGATTGTGGGGGGGGGGGGGATGGGGGGGGGATGCATCCCCCCCAATAATTTCAGTGGGGGGGGGGGGATGGTGTGTACAATCACCCCCCCCCCCAATATTTTGATGTTCAAGAAAATAAAAAATATATTATTATATGCATATAAATCTACCCATTACAAATTTGTTATCATATAAAACACTTTTATGAGATTATTATATTATTTTGCAGTCTAAAATGCATATTTCTGACAATCAAAAATCCAAAATTTTCTCACTCTTCGTCATTCTTCCTCGTGTGTGCCTGAAATACTTTTGTAATCATGTAATACACAATACATAGTGTAGATAATGGAAGCGCAAATGTTTTACTATTCACAATTGAAAAAAAAAAAGAAACAAAAAGACATTCTAATCGATGATAATCAGGGGGACCGATCCCAGGGTGCATAGGGGACAGATGCCTCGATAAGTAAAACTGAAGGCATAAGTATTCCCCTCAAAAATCCATAATGGTTTTGATAAAGTAAATAATGAATTGAAGAGTCTGTAACACTTATCTCGGCTCTTCATCGACAAAGTGACATTTTTGGACTCGGACCATTGATTATATAATACACTTCCACTATTTTTCGGGGGCTAAATGCCCTCTTTTCAAATTAGTTGCTACTTTGCTTTCAAATTTCAGATAACTGTTAAAAATTGCCTAAAAATTTTCAGCTCGCGCTTCGCGCTCGCATAATATAAGGTACTGCACTTGACTTTGTTCATCTTTTATGCATGTATTAACGTCACGATGGTACGTTTAAAACAAGACCCCCCCCCCCGTTTCGTGCTCCCATGAGGCTACAAGTATCTTGTTTCATCAGGTCATTGATTATTGAGAAACTTTATTGAGAAACTCGCGCTCGCACAATATTGCCCTAATTGGAATATTTCGTTTGTTGGCATTACGTCATGATGTTCCGCTTCTAATCACCAGTTAAAGCCCCCTAGCCCTCCATCAATTTTGCTCTTATAGTCATGTAACGCTGCAAATACCATGTTTGAGTTCAATATTATTGAGAAAATTTTAAGCTCGCGCTTCGCGCTCGCATTAAACCCCTTTAGAATTCGCCAATATATACTAGTACTCATATGCATAATAATGTGCACGTGGGTATAATTATCTATAGACATACCATCATGATGGCCCCCTTTCATAAACCAGATAAAGCACGTTCCCCCGTTTCGCGTTCGCATTATTCTACAATATATGTCCCATTTCATGTCACTATTATTGAGAAAATTTTCAGCTCGCGCTTCGCGCTCGCATAATGAATTTGAAATATATGTACTAGTAGATACTCACATGCATATATCTGTAGCCATATCATCATGGTCCCCCTTTAACAAACCAGTTAAAGCTCCTTCCTCGTTTCGCGCTCGCATTATGCTACAAATGCCCCATTTTATGTCACTATTATTGAGAAAATTTTCAGCTCGCGCTTCGCGCTCGCATTAAACAATACATTTTTGTTTGCATATTTATATGCATGTGTGTATACAAGCATTACCACACCCCCAACAATATACCATCGTATATGTGTCACATTGAGGAAAAGAGGAAATATCGACGATCATCCCCCCCCCCCCAATCGCCAAAACAAATCGACACCGTTGCCTGTAGTCATTGCCATTTTTTATGAACATGTTGATGACGAGGAAGGATAATCATAATGATCATGATGATGATGATGATAAAGTGTCACATTATATAATGACGATAATGAATAATGGAGATGCTGGTAATGATGAGGATAATGATGATGATGATGATGATGAGAAGGAGGAGGAGGAGGAGGAGGAGGAGGATTACAATGATGATGTTGATGATGATGGTAGTGATGGTCCTTCTTCCGAACACTCATATTTCATATATCAGAACGTTCGTTAGTCCGAAAATGAAATCAGGTTCGTTTATTCGAAAATTTGATGCAGTAATCCGAAGGTTAATTATCCCACAAGTGCGATATAGTCCGAAAATGATACGCTTCGTTTATCTGAAGTGAAATAGCGTTCGTTAAGCCCAAAATTAAAAAAATTCCTGTGCACAAAAGTGGTATTTGAAGCTTTTTTTAAATTTATTTATTTGATATGAAATATGATAAATTGGGACTGATTAGTCTCCTTTCGAAACACCTGTCTTCCCCTTGAGTCGAGAAAGTGTGTTTCAGCTCTCATCATAAATGTCAAAAATCATTGATACACTGTTTTGAGAGTGGTGACGAAGGCAATGACGAAGGCGTGGCTGCCATTGCGGTTCACCAGCGATGCATGCCAACCAACGCCAAACACCAATTCAGCGGTTTAATGCCGAACTGTCGCCATAATTTGGTTTGTTGCCTTTCGTTTATGTTGAGGTTCGAATCCCATTAGGTTTAGAGTTTCGAATCCCATAAGGTTTCTTGTGAATCTAATCTCTAAAATAAAAAAAAAAAAAAAAAAAAAAAAAAAAAAAAAAAATAAATAAATAAATAAATCACTCTTAATAGTGTAAACTTCAGAAAGAGTGAAGTTCACTCGAAATACAAGTTAGGGATCACTCGGAAACTTTGGTAACTCCAAAATGAGTGAAAATGGAGGGAAATGTGTATTTCAACTCCAAATTCAATCAAAATTAATTCTAAATTCACTCTTTTTCTGAAATTAACTCCGTCAAGAGTGAACTATGAGCCTGAGCCACTACTATGAAATATTAAAGGCCGATCCTTGCAAATGATCACACAGGTCGAATATCCCTCAATACCGCTGCAAATTCCGATTTTGTGATATTTTGTGAAAATATTATTCCTGATTAACATCAGATGTTGTCGATATTTCCAAATATTTATGCTCATAAAACTGTGGCAAACGGTTGATGAAATATCACTCGATTTGATGACACCGGCCAATCGTTTACGTCACCACCCACCCATGGTAAATGATCGTAAAAAACATATGTTTAAAGGGATTGTTTAACTTCATACAAGATCTAAAAAGAAATACTCTTCCAGCTAAATTTTTCAAGGAATTGCTTCCTACCGGTACCCATTCACCTCACTTGGGTCGAGTACGGCAAATTGCAGATTGACATCTTGCCGATTAC
Organism: Paracentrotus lividus; assembly: GCA_940671915.1. Lineage (NCBI taxonomy): Eukaryota > Metazoa > Echinodermata > Echinoidea > Camarodonta > Echinidae > Paracentrotus > Paracentrotus lividus. The sequence continues at coordinate 624,502 of CALNVZ010003431.1, read as the reverse complement.
AAAACTTTAGGTCAGACGGGAAAGCCCGAATGGCCTGAGATTTTGAAGCTTATTGGTCGCTTAATTTCCAAGATATTAATGACTGATTATCATAACAGTCAAAAGCGTTCCTATGTATGCTAAACAATAGCACTACAGTCTATTGAGGGAAAATAATCACTTTTTTTTAATACTTATTGTGAAGCATGTAATGATGCTTATAAAGTAAAATTTTCAGGTTTTTTTTTCTTGACACATTATTACATGCACTAAAATTATGTCGGGCCCCACAGCTAAGATTTTTGTAAACTTCCACAAATTTACTCAATCCCTTTAACGCAAAACGTGTGTAAGTATTATTGTCAGCAGACGACACTACTCGTTTAATGATTTCATCATTATCGCATCGCTCGGTAGCTCTCCCTAGACGATGTATCAACTCCCTCATGTGTGATCGCGAGCAGCAACTCACTTGACCTTTGACCTGACCCGAGCATGAGGTCACGGGTCAAACGAGGTCGGGATGACGGATCGGGAGGGTGTTTCGCCAGCGCCAAAGTTCTCGCCCAATCGTCCAATGATTGTCTGTAGTAGTACATTATACGATTGTCAAGTTCGATCTTCTTTTATTATTAACAGGCGGGAGAATTGTGTGGTAAAAAGTCGAGGCACACATTATCATAAAAATTGTGTCGGGTTAAAGATGGACAATGTGTCCATCATATGGGTCTTTGACTAAATAAAGGGAAAATAATGTTAAAGTGTGTTTGAAATTCCTTGATTACGATCGATAAGAAGGCAATTGACATTTTGCAAAACTTTAGCCCCTCCCCAACTTTCCACCTGTTTTACCTGAGAATGTCGAAAAATGACAAGGGCATGGCGAACTTCAAAAACGTCAACACTGTAATCCGCCCATCATACAATGTCATATCCCAATTGTTCGAGAAAAACAATTTCACTCATCTACCAGTACCACTCGTCCGCTGTTCACCCCTACTTCTATGTCCACTCCTATCCTTACCTCTCCTATGGATGAGAAAAGAATGGGGCACATCCCCAATGCAACCCCTAAGGACTTCACTCAGAAAAGAAAGTTTCAAGTGCTGCGACTATCGTTTTCAAGCCATCCCCTAAAAAGAATATAGGCCTCATATTTTATATATATAACGAGAGAGAGAGAGAGAGAGAGAGAGAGAGAGAGAGAGAGAGAGAAAAGAGAAGCCCCGAAGCTCATAAGTTGTAACATTTTCATGTATACTAGCGATCACCCCTTCCCCGAGGCCCTCTATAGTGACACCCCCTCCCCCCACAAAAATCCCATCCTTAAGTTGTTTCATCAGCCACTACCAGCTGGCTATACCCCTATATCCTATACTCGTAAGTTCACCCAATACATAGTTCCAAGTATAGCGACACCCCCTTTCCCCTTTTAGTGACCCGCCCCCACCCCCAACCACCAAAAATCATCAGCAACTATACTAGGGGCCCCTACCCTTAACTCCTTATAGTCCGCCCTAAATATTGTCCCTCATGCCCTCCTTGGGATAATCACTCAGAAAAAAACAGTTTCAAGTATATGATCGACCTGTCTCGACCACCCATAACGGGCTTGCTGTGCTTTGAAAATCAAATTTCCGCAGTTCATTTTTCAATTGGATATAATGCAGAAATTATTATGTCCATGCGCCTTTGGTCGGTCGGTCTCGATTCCTTCATCTGAGCGATGGCACCGTTCTCTCCATCTCTCTCTTCGTCTCTCTCTTCAATTCATCTCTCAGCTCTCTCTTCATCTCTCCTCTCCCTTCTCCTCTCTTCTCAAATTCCTGCGTCTCTTTTCTCTCTCTCTCTCTCTCTCTCTCTCTCTTCTCTCTCTCTCTCTCTCTCTCTCTCTCTCTCTCTCTCTCTCTCTCTGCTGTTCTCTCTCTCCTTTTTTTTGTTGAAATCTCCATCTATCTTCCTCTTTCTCTCCTTCTTCTTTTTACAATTCTCACTTCTCTCCATCTTCTCACGATCCCTTCACCCCTATGCTCCCCTCCCCCTCTCCCTTTTCCCTCTCTCTTTCTTTCTATCTTTATATCGCTATCCCATTCACAAATCTCATCTCTCTGTCTCGTCTATCTCTAGTCTTCCTTTTTAAATATTCTCTCTTCTCTCTCATGCCTTCCACCCCTACCATGCCTAGTTTTATAAGGTCATCACACTTGACTTTTAGGAGCACATTTTCGCGAGAACATGATGAACCCGAATAAAAATGAAGAGCTTGTTTCCAAAAGGGACTAAATCCACTTTGATGAAAATTGAGTTATTGATATCAGGACATTGTTCAGGTACGTACCCATCTGTGAGCCAAAATAACTTACCTAAATTTTGATTGCAACTTCCAGAAATTGCAACTTTTAATTTCAATTTTCCATAGACGCCTGTACAAAATCCGGCAAAGAAAAGCCATTTACTCTGAAGTTACAAAAGTGGATTTAGTCCCTTTGGAAACAAACTCTTCAAATATAAACCTTTATAAAGATTCATTTATGATACACTTTCTATCGACAACCCCTCAAGATATGAGAGTAAGGAAGATAATTTACAAATATCATAGTTTGAAAATAATTCTACTACCATAAAATTATTTGCATAATAAATACAAATATGAACATGTAGCCTACTAAATATGTAAAATGATTTTGTTCTGTTGATTGACAAATAACGCTGTTAAATGTAAAGATTCAAAATCGATCATTAATAGAATAATACACCATTACACTTTTCTTTACATTAATCAGTAATCTAAAAAAGGGAACAAAATCTTTTGTTCTATCTCATTGATATCTGTCTTTAGTATGTTTCTTTCAATAAAATTCTATAAATCACACTTTTGCCTCTAACCCTTATTTTCTGTCGCCGATTCATCTTTTTATTTCAAGTAACGTGGACTTGTTAGTGACGGCATCGTAATAGGTTTTGTCATACATCCCACCGGCTGGAGACCCTACACGTTAACCACAAAGGCGGGGTACCGCCGGGGAGAGAAAAATTCGATATTAATCACTTGCTTACTGAGACATAGCGGTGGTCTTTGGCCGAGCGACAAAGAATCACCACCGGGGAGTTCGGCGGGATGTCGCGCTAGCAAACAGGCAAACACCTACCCTGCGGTGCTTGTTTGCTGGAAGTAATGCCTTAAATGGAATTGTAGCAGATTTTTGTCTGTGAAAAAATAGAGAATCTCTTCATGTATTAAGAAGACTTACAAACAAAATCTGTAGTTTGCCAATTATTGACCTATATTGTTCTAAAGGATTTCAAAGCAAAAGAAAGTAAAAAAAACCCCCCAAAAAACAAGCAAAAAAAAAACAACAACAAAAAAACACACACGTTAAAGTTTTGTAAAAATGTCTTTAAGCAACGCATAGTTCGTTTTATGTCTTATCGGGATTCGTGCTTCTGAAAAGTTTGAAATTTTCTTTAAAACTTGAACACATCCATCATAATCGAGTTGGAGTTGTTTCACATCTTATGACGTAAGCAGCCATTGTGACGTCATAACTAATTCGATTCGGGAATTTGATTGCTCGCTACCTCTCCACCCTTCACGATAAAAACACAGTGTCCCACAGTGTGAACACAATGTCCCACAGTGTGAACACAATGTGGGCACATAGTGACACAGTGTTTACACTGTCTGTGAAAATGGGTCAAATCGACACAGTCGACTTTGTGAGCACAGTGTCCGAGTCCTTCACAGTGTGACGACCGAGTGGATTTGGCCCATTTTCACAGTGTTTCCACAGTTTCGACACACTGTGATTGACTCTTTGTTTTTGTTTTGTTTTGTTTTGTTTTGTTTTTCTGGCAGGGTATTGTGCATTCTTATTCGATGACTGACAAAAGGAACAGTGGTTTCGTCACCGGGGGTACCGGGTTCGAAACCCAATCGATGCTCCACTTCCTTTTGTTTGTAAATTCGAAGTAATGATTAATTATCATGTCCATAATACCTGGCACTGTTGTGTCCCATTGTGGATAAAACCCTTTTAAGCATTCTGCTTGCTTGAGTAGCAAAACAGATTAGTTTACAAGGACTCTTATAGATTATAGCTCATGCTTATACTTTTGTCTCTTTGGCCATGTTGGCAATTCTTGTCAAACCTTATGTTCGAATAACATATCTTCTTGACAATACAAAAAAGATATATTACTAAATATTTTCCACCCCTGGCCTTGGCAGCCGTGTATATGCACTTTGTATAGACGTGAGTGTCTCACACACACATTGGCAGACGATACAATTTTATATTGTTTGGTTGTCAGCCTGTCCGCCTTTATTTTACGCTTTTCAGTGTCAAATCTGACTCATACCATGCATACAGTTAACATCAACCATAACAGAAATGAAAAATTGTCTGTCTATTACATTTTGTGTGTGTGTGTGGGGGGGGGGTGGGGTGCTGTATAAGTATTATCACACTCTATAGGCCAATATAATCTCTCTCCCTCTGTCTTTTTTTTCCCCTCTCTCTCTCACTCTCTATTTATCTCTCTATTTTTTTTCTCTCTTTCTCTCCTTCTCTCTCTCTCTCTCTCTCTCTGTCTCTCTGTCTCTCTCTCTCTGTCTCTCTGTCTCTCTCTCTATCTCTCTTTCTCTTCCTCTTTTTTTCCCTCTCTCTCCGCCATTTAACGAAATATACATGTATCAATTCCAGGATTTTCAAATAGTCAACTTAAACTCTTTTTCTCATTGTGTGCACACATCTATTACACATAGTCATTATTGTGAATGATTGTCGTATGTGTGTTATGCGGTCAAACGAACTAACATTGTCAGGGATTGTATTTTCAAGTTTTCTAACACCTCTATATTACTCACCACAAAGCAATTTGCCATGATGCCGATTGCGAGCAAGGCGATTGAAAAGAACCAAATTGCATTTTAATAGCAGCCCAACAATTTAATTTAGAATTAGGAGAATATGACCGTGAACTCGGCTAAGCTACTCCGCCATCAGCTCGTTAATTTTACCAAGATCAATTTTCATTTTTCTCCCCTTTGTGGCTGAATCAAATGCCTGAAATAGTTGATTTTAATATACAATAGCGTCCAATCGCCTGCGAGAAAAACTTGTTACATTCCATTTGACGAGCTGAAGTGTTCGCACAGCGGGTGTTCTTCAAAAAGTAAATTGACCAGACGCTTTCTCTCGTTTTCTTACGACCTCGTTCACATTTGCAATATTCCAGCTTTTTTTTATATGTCGATAATTTATGCCTGAAATATCGTCTATCATTTGAAATATTTTAGCTGTGTGAACTTGGAAAAATTATATGCAGTTTTTATACACATAATGATACCCTGATTTCTTAGAAAATTATTGTCATGTAACCAATAGGTACCGGTTCCTTTCTCTTTTTCTACACTATAAAAAAAAAAAATATTTTTACAGAAATAAAAATACAGATTTGCTAAATAAAAATACAGATTTTCTCCGTTCTAACTAAATACAGCAATTCTGATTTTTTTTTTATCACTCCCGGTAATCTGTCTTGGAACAAGTAACAGAATAACCGTGTTTTTACATCAGAATCAATGGCGACGCTGCTGCCATCAGATTTGCTTTAAATTTACGCTTTATTTACGTTTATTTTCCCAATGTCTTGAAAAATATCAATGAATTCTAAAAAATATTATAAGGGGATTAAAAATTTTGGGGAAAAATCCATCAATATAGGAAATAATGAGAAGGGTTAGGTAGTGAGATGAAACAGTTCAGTTTGAATTCAAGAAATTTAAATTCCTAAATAATTATGATGAACCACATGGTCAAGGGGTGTTAACTTAGAAAAAGCAGAAAACGAAAGACTCAAAGCAAGATATATTATACATTTTTTAAATGATACTTCCCATTCACGGTTGACATAGCAATTTATCATTATTGCCAAATAATTTTAACTTTAAACTGAGACAAATAGTCGAATAATTATCTTTCATCTGAAATGGCCAATCAGAAGCAAGTAAATATGATTAAACTAAAACTAAACTCGTATTTTCTAAGATGATAAACACCAGTGATGGGACATAAAATTGAACCCAAGAGATAAGGTACCATGCAAAATGTTTCAACGAGGTAGCGACTACAGATTTTTTTTTTCCATCTTACTCAGTGTCGACCTTTTGGACAACGTTTCAGAAAGTACACACGTATGTTTTTCTAGTCAACTTTAAATTAGTTTAATTTTTTGTGCGCGTGCCTGTCTAACTCAAAGTATTTACCGCGAATCTTGCAAGACTTTCTAGACTTGGGAATTCGTCTCTTCATCATTTCTTAAGACATGCGATGTTTTGATGGGCTTTTAGTTGGTCGAGACAGACAGATATTGCTTGTTCTGTAAAGTGCTCCGCAATAACTTTAATTGGATTTGATCTATTGGACATACGTTATAAAGCGTCAGAAATAAAATAGAACATTATTTCTTTATCTTGCCTCGTAATCTCTGTCTATTTCTCTCTCTTTATTCCTTTTTCTTTCAATCTTTCATATAAATCGCTCTCTCTCTCTCTCTCTCTCTCTCTCTCTCTCTTCCCCCTTTCTCTCTCTCCTCTCTCCCTCTCTCTCTTTCTCTTCCTCTCTCTCTCTCTCTTCCCCCTCTCTCTCTCTTCCCCCCCTCTCTCTCTCTCCTTCCCTCACCTCTGTCTCTCTTTAGTACATCGACTTCTAAATGATGTCGTCAATTTAATGTTTTTCATGACCTAATAGTAATACAATGGATACGTTCTTCCATTATCAAGAAGGTGAGTAACAAGGTAACAAAATATCAAAAAGGAAAGAAAGTAGAGAAAATGACACAATGTCTCCAGTGTGTACATGTAAGTTGTTTTCTCAATAGAAGCCTTACGTTTGTGCTGATTTTTGTTGGTTTTGTTTTCGAATTTAAACACTATCAAAGGCTTGACCGCTCGTACTTTTTTTTATTAATTAAGTCGACTCTAGACTTAAATTTCTTTTGTATTCATATTCCATTAATTACTTATTATATTAAACATGTTTGAGGCTGCTAAGCCATTATGCACACAGGCCTATGTCATATCCCTCCTCTTCTATCATATTGAAATAATGATTTGTGTGATTTTTTTTCTAAGATATTATGATGGAATTTTCATAAAAAATATATTTGACAATTCAATTCAATTCCGTTCACAGGAATTCAAATAATATCCTGCTCAACTAAAACCTTCAGAGGAGAAAAGTTGCAATATGTGTGATAAGTTTGTGACCGTTATTTCGTTGCATTCTGACACTTTGAAAACATTCATAAGTTGCAGAAATGGGAAAAAGGTGAGAAAAGAGGACAAAATACGAGTCCGCCTTGTCGGAAATGTCATTTGATGTGTTGTTGCTACTATTTCCCCCAAAACTCTGTTGCTCTAGTTTTGACAATCGGCGACAAAAACCTGGTGCATGATATAAGCCCTGAAAACGGTAAGCAGTTAGACAACTATTTGTATTAAGTATTGCATGTATTGGGTGATAGTGTCTCGCTGTGGGGGCTTTCTGGCAATGATTTTATTGTGACGAATAAAAGGGATTTTTGAACTTGATATTCACCTTAAATTGGCAATCAAGTCCAAGGGTATCACGTGACGGATTAAGGACAAGATGTGGGGTCGCATGCTAAATATTGCTACAGGTTATGTATGGATACTGGGGTTGGTGAATATAGAGTATAGCGTCTCACGGCTTATAAGTTACTTTAAAGGGAGAGCGAACTGAGCAATACTCTCATTGACTGTGTGTTATAAATAGCTAGTCTTAAAATATACCTTTTGAGATAACTATTACCAAAAATGGTGTCAAATTAACCTATAATTTAATTTGTATTGGGAATCTAAAATGCTTTGAGGGGAAAAGTATGTGTTTTGCTACTTCGCAACATAATTATCACGGTGTGAATTCATTGAGAAGTGAAAAAGTATGTTATCATTCAAATGAGCCTGAATTATAAGACTACACTATCAGGATGTTGTATTATGGGTTAGGAATCGGGGCACAATCGAGTAGTTGAGGACTTGAGATGGTGCTATACGAGGTTGTTAGTTCGTACTGGCTTTAAAGGTACTAATCAATAGTGACGTGTTGTGGTCTCGTAGAAAGTTGTCCATTATTGGCATAATTGGTTTGAGGGTATAACAATCAAGTCCTTTGGTAAGATAATAATATAAATAGTTCCTTATTTCACAGCACAAATAATTCTAAATAAAAAAAGACTACAAAATATAACTCCAAATTACAACGAATACAAAATAGAAATGCAGAAACAAGAGGAATACAAATGAAAATTGAAAAGGAAAATGAAAATCCAATACAAGTGCAAATGCAAATGCAATTGCAAATGCAGCTTTAATACAAAAGAAGGGGGAAAATGTATATGTGCCCTATAAGCATGATAAGCAAATGCAATTCAAACGCAAATTTAATTATACATTTACCTACACTATGTCACTATTGTATATTACAATCAAACCAAAAACAACAATCAACAGTTATCGTAATGGGAAAACTAAAACAAAATTAAATTGTCCACTCATGACTCATAGCCAATAACCGAGCGGTCATCAATCCCGCCTCCTTGATGACCCACGTAGAACGATAACAGGTGTATTTAAATGAAGACAGACGACATTCACCATCAAATGTGATACCTGTTACCATGGTAACCATTAATGAACCTCTATCCAAATTTATGAATGGTGTAAATCATTGTTTCAAAACACTACGTATACAGTCTGTGCGTCCCAGAGAAAATGAAACCGAGATTGAGCAATGTTTTATCATAACTTTGACTTCATTAAAATTCATAAATGACCCATCAATTTAAAGCTAAGGAGTCTCCTCTTTCATTTAACAAAATCTATATGACCAATTTGTCACGCATGAGTGAGTAAGAACAATTTAAAGAGAGGAAACCAAAACTTCGTTTGGCGGGTGGTATCTGACATTTTCTTTAAAATCTACATATTTAAAAAGTCCATTCCCTGCCCTTTCATATGACACCCCAACCAAAAAATATTCTTCAGAAATCAGAAAGTTATATTTATTTGAAATAGTGCCTGCATTTCAATAATTTCATTCATGACAATCACTTTCAGCTAATTGACATTGACTACACAGTTCTTTTCATTGGCAATCATCATGCATGATTTCTTTAGTTATCTCTGCCTAAGGGTAGGATGGGAAACAGTCAAACAACTTTGTCGAATGAAATTATTAAAATGCAAGCACATTTTCAAGTGATCATATCTTTAATATTTCTAAAGCATTTTTATTGGTTCTGGTGTCATATGAAAGGCCAGGAAATGAACGTTATTATGTAACTTTCAAAGGAAATTTCAGATACCACCCGCCAAATGACTTTTTGGATTCCTCTTTTTAAATTGCTCTTTCTCACTCATGCGTAACATATGAGTCAGTAGTATAAATTTTATCAAATTGATGGGTCATTTATGAATTTTGATTATGATAAAACATCGATTAATCTCGGTTTCGTTTTTTCTTGGACGCACTGTATAATAATGTCATCTGTCCGCTTTTGATATATGCAGAAGACATCCCCATATAAAAGCAACTCTGTTTCCATGGAAACCATTAATGATCCTCCATTATAAATTTTGACTTGTTTAAAATCATTTCTTCTTCCTTGAACACTCCAAGTTTTCTCCCTCAATAGATAGGCCTATATGCAAAAATAAATACACACCAACTTTCACCCAAATCAATGTTATATAAAAGTGGACCTTGCTGTATTATACGCCAATTTAAAATCGCTCGAATGTATATATTTCTAGATCGTTCAGCTCGAAAACATCCACTTTTAAAGTAGCTGTATTCGCGTAACGTGAACATTTTTTTTTTTTTTTTAGCTTTACAAGAATTTAAAATGGTAAATTACGGTAATGATATATATTCCCTAAATAGTTAAAGAACGAATTGAGAAGCACCAGCCTTTCTGAGCTGTCAATGTTTGTTTCTCAGTCTGTATTTTATCGTTTGACTCGGAAACGGAGAGGCAGAGATTCACGGAATCGTCATTCTACACGTCATTGAGACCTCATAACTCATTCATAATGGTCCCTCTACGGTTCATCATTACCCCCCCCCCCCCAACTGAGGATTCGATCAGCAGAATGCTTAGAACAATTCAAATTATATTTCAAATCACATGTTCCCTTCGTATTTTCGCGTAACTTTATATATATTTTTGCATTTCCCATTCAAAGTATTCTTTTCTTCCGTCCTTTTCCCTCTGCACCTCTGAGCCCTTCACTAGATCGATGGCGCAGTATAAATGATGTATTTATTAATATCATTGTTTATCAGCACCGATGTTACCATGGTTACAACAACATAATGCCCATCAGAACCATATAGGCCAACTACATTCCCCGAAGGTTAACCGCTTTAAACTATGGGGCTCAATCACAGTAAAGATACACATTACAGAGTCAAAGAAAGAGTCAAAGTCAAACGAGATAGGAGATTTGCTTCAATTTCCAAAACCATTTCCGGATGGCATTTTGAGAGGGGCTCGAATTTGTCTCCTCTCTCTCTCTCTCCATCCCCCGATTTTCCGCATCTCTGTCATCATCAACGTGTGGCAAGTAGACCCTCTTATATGTCGAAGTGCGTCGCTCCGAAGCATCTTTTGTTTTGTCAGTTTTATTCGAAGGATCATTCCCAAATCATGGCAACATTTTCGCATCCATCCTTAACCATGCAGCTGTTACATTGTCGTTGATGACATTTTAAAGGACCTCCTTCCCGAAACTGGTAAAATGCCACTTGGTCTAAAACCCTTTTGGTCTTATCCCACGTGGTCTAATTCCATTCCGTCTACAACAAGTTCGTCTAATTACCTTTTGGTCTAATTACAACCTCACCTGTTTACCATTTCGTATAATTCCCATTTGGTCTAATGTCTAGTTAGCCCAATGTCCACTTGGTCTACCACTACTTGGTCAATTCCAGTAACAAACTGGTAATAGACCAAATAATTCATTTTGGCATTACACGAAAATGCAAATAGACCATTTGGCTATTAGACGAAATGCCAATTAGACCAAGTGGTCATTAGACCAAGTGCGAATTGGCCTAAATATGCATTAGACCAAGTGTTAATTAGACCAAATTGTTATTAGACCGAATGGGTTAAGCCCATGTGGTATTAGACAAGCGGAGAATAAGACTAACTGCTGTTAGACCAAGTGGATATAAACCCTTCCCTAAACCCTATCCCGATGATTTGTGGAGTTTTCAGGGAAAGATAAAACTTCAATCCCTTCCTTCATCTTTACAAACTTTTGGTGCTTTTTTTCTTCGTCTTTGTTTCTAATCGTTTTTTTTTTTTCCTTTCTCTTAAAGTTAAAAGGAGTGTGGCACTAATAATGATTAGAACATAATTGCTTTTCACATAATTTCTGAAATTTTAGTTTCTCTGTCAATATACCAGTGATGGACGAACAAATGATAACAATCAGTGGCCAATGACGTCACATCAAAAGATGCCCAGATTAAGATTCTACCGCCTAACTGAGTGTCTTTTAACAAGCCAAAAAAAAAATAAAAAAATAAATAAAAAATAAAATAAATAAAATGTAGGCCCTATCTTTTTCGTCTTAATCGTGAATGTTGTGGTTCTCTTCCCTTTTCTTAGGACAAAATAACTACTTGGCATAATTATTAGCTATTATTATTTCTATCCCAAACATATGTCATTCAAACATTCGGCCAAAATGTTCAGCAATCTATTTTAACAATAAAGTGGACGAAATATACTATATCACGTCTCCTTTTGGATCGAAAACTCTTCTGAATAAGGCTCAAAGGAGCATCGGACCCCGAGGTCCAACTAAAAAATTGAGAGAGAGATCATTTTCTGATGAAGCGAATTCTAGCCCGTCTCTCATCGCAAGTGATATTTGTTACGGGTCTGTGGCCCCGTACGCCAATATGCTAACTCGACCAATGTGTGCCGAGGAGAAACGTAACATACCAATTCTGATATCGATGAAAAATGGTTTTATTTCAAGTAAGCTACACCCTTCTCTCTTTCCTTCTTACCCCCCCCCCTCTCTCTCTCTCGCTCTCTCTTCTCTCTCTCTCTCTCTCTCTTCTCTCTCTCTCTCTCTCTCACTCATCCAACAGGCTAACTCAACAATGTGTTCCGAGGAGAAACGTAACATACCAATTTCTGATATCGATGAAAAATGGTTTTATTTCAAATAAGCTACACCCTTACCTCTTTCCTTTCTCCCTCCCCTTCTCTCCTTTCTCTCTCTTCTCTTCTCTCTCTCTCTCTCTCTCTCTCTCTCTCTCTTCTCTCTCTCTCTCTCATCAAAAGGCTAACTCAACCAATGTGTTCCGAGGAGAAACGTAACATACCAATTCTGATATCGATGAAAAATGGATTTACTTGAAGAAAGCTACACCCTTTTCTCTCTCCATCTCTCTCCCTCCCTCTCTCTTCTCCCCTCCCACCCCTCCTCTCTCTTTCAGTCTGTCTCTGTCTCTGTCTCTATCCCTCCTATTCTCTTTTGATATTTTGTCCTGCCTACTTAGGGAATATTGCTGTATTCTTGAGTCATGTGAGTAGGCCTCCATCTCGTATTTAAATTCCAAAAGGCAATATAATAAATTTATACTTTCAATCATCCAGCCTTCATATTCTCCAACAAATTTTAAGAATCTGATGACTCATCAACATTCTTGTGACCAAATTGTTTAGGTGGTATCAAATATTAAAGTTCGTTTTAAGTCCGTCGCGAGTCACGTTCGAGTAACATATTCCAAGAATTTTCAGCACATACCGTCGTTTACGTCACAATACGTGAGCACCTCTCACGCTTTTGATATCGATCAAATAGATCGTTACTTTTTGACGTATCTGTCGTCTGCAAATGAATGGACTGCGTGCAGGAGCGGATCCAGCTTTAGGCCACACAATTGAATGTTTCGGCCAATGCCAAACACAATAGGATTGGACCTGCGCAATCTTTTGAAATCGCGAATCCTGGATCCGCGCCTGGCGTGTACATGACTGTGAGAAGCATGTAAACCAACCAAATTGCTAGTCTTGATGATGGTACGATACTTAAAGGGATGTAGTAACATTGAATGATATTGAATGACATTCTATTCGATTTAGCTTATTTTGTCAACATAATTATAAACACTTAGGTCAGTCTGTTATCTCTTCAAAATTGCAAGCTAATTGCTTGCTTTACCTTCGAGATATCAATGATTTCATACTCAAATTTTATAAACCAACCCCGGATGGTTTATAAAACCATGTACTTTTCCACATAGCACAACATACACCCATTTCCTGTTGTATAGTCCCCGTCCCCAGCGGCCTGCTGAGCCACCAACAGAGGGTACTGGTGTTCGGCTGTATGCTTTGCATTGTTTGTTACACTGTTTTAAGGTAGTAAATGACTTCCATTTGATCTGAAACTTTCAGTAGTTTGTTTTTACTGTTGGAACAATATAATTTTATTAATCTTGATCTAATTGCTCTTGTTTTTGAAAGTTACCCAATCCCTTTAACATGTTTAAAGTGTTTTGAACAGAAGTGGTACAGAATACTTTGTGACGACATCCATGCATTTGCCTAGATGTAGCATTTTTTTGGTTTGGGGCAATGAATACTTTTACGCGCAAAATTATGGAATGGAATATTTTTCTATATTCGTTTGCTTATCTCGTGTACCATTTGTTGCTCATTAATGCATTTGAAGGAGAAGAAAGAAGGAGGAAACAAAAAGAAAATGTTTATATTTTCTCGTATTCATATTTCGTTTTGATCACCAGGATACTAAAAATACCACAGGGACATTATTTTGATATGAAGTATAAAGTACATTTTGCTGTACCTATACAAGGGATATACTCTACTTTTTATAACGTTTTCCTCATTGGAAGTTTAAAACATTGTAGGAAAATAGTTAAAAGGCGAAATTGATGCACATCTTTGCCATCGAATATTTACATTATTTGCGTACTCTCTTCTTTTCAATTTACAGTTTAGTGCAATGATATACGGTCAATTCAACAGTGACAACGACTAGATAGAATTTGAGAACTGAAAACGAATAGATGAAAATTGCAATATTTATACATCATGGTTGAGCAATGCTGAGGGGAATAACCTTGGATTTTAAATGGAGAGGAAATTGAATTCTCTTCTCAATTCTACTGTAAGGTTTTTCCCCTGATATTTTTATCCATCTCAATTATAGAGCGGGCTCCATGCGAAGGTTTCTTTCGAAAATTGAGTGAAATTATGGGCTACCCAAATTATATTTCAATTTGGATAGCTCAGAAGCCTTTTAAGCTAAAAGGCACTGCGCACAAATTAAAGGTAAAGTCAATGAATAGAAAGATACTTTTAGATGGTGGAATTCACGTATTTTAAATGCAGTATTTCACTTTGGTGGATGAAGTTATTTATATCCTCTTTTTTTAGATACCGAAAATTATATTCTCAGTCAAGGACGCTAAAATATGGTTCTTGAAATACCGTACATTCACCTTTAAATATTTTTAGAATCCTAATTATTTTTGCAACGAATATTTGGATGTACTATCTTGTTGAAAAGACAAAGAAGTTATTTTCTGTATTTGGGCACTAACTTCACTATTATTATTATTATTTTGTTAAAGTTTTGTATAGTTGACAGTTGGATAATGAAATATGGACTATAATCTTAAAAAGTGTTTTATCAGGTATGTTGAGGAAAGGACGGATTTCACACTTCAGTATCTGGAATTAAACATTGTCACCTGATTGTATTGAATATTCTTTATATATAATTGGTTGGATCTCTTTCAACACTTTATGGCGTGACATTTTATGCGGGGTCACAACAATTTGTTGGCCAATTTTAGCGATTGCTATATTTCTGTAGGAGATGTGTTGTAGAAACCTTCTGCTTGTCGTACCTGAAACCTGCGCTTCTGAAAATATAAAAGTACGTGCGAAATAGATTCTTTTTCTAAGAATTCCATCGTAGAGAGTTGGGTAAATTGCCATTTGGTCTAAACCCACTTTGACTAATGTTTATTTGGTCTCATCCCACATGGTCAAATTCAATTTCGTCTACAACCAGTTCGTCTAATTATCTTTTGGTCTAAGTACCACTTCCCTTATTTACCATTTCGTCTCATTCTCATTTCGTCTAATATCCAGTTCGTCTCATGTCAACTTGGTCTAACACCATTTGGTCAATATACTGTAACAAACTCATAATGGACCAAACATTTATTAGGGAATTAGACGAAAGGGAAAATAGACCATTTGGCTATTAGACGAACTGGCAATATGACCAAGTAGTCATTAAACCAAGTGAGAATTAGACCAAGTATGTTTTAAAGCAAGGGGGGAATTATACCAAATTGTTAGTAGACCGAATGGGTTTAGCCCATTTGGTATTAGATGAACGGGGAATTAGACTAACTGCTGTTAGACCAAGTGGATAAAAACCGTTGTGACCCCCGCAATACGTTCATCCCTGAGTATGAATATTTGGACGCGTTGAGAGACACGTTGTGATGAGGCATGACAAGACAAAAGATGGCAGAAAATTGCCGTATAATACACCAGTCACAATGCTAAACTTACTCCCATTCGACGGTAGCCAATCACAATCCTCGTTGCATGAGCTTTTTGCATAAAAGTCTCACTTTGAACAAATCAGAATTGTTGTTTCAAATTTTACCCGGTGTCGATTTGGAGTCAGTTTCTCCGGTATGCCTGAGGTGAATGAAAAGCGTTCGGCGAACGAAAATAGAATCTACAGGGTGTCTCATGGAAAATACAAATTTCCATCACGATATTTCAATAAGAATAGACTTATGATATCGGTGGGAATAGAATACACTTTGAAGGGTAAAATTGACCCCCCAAAAAGAAGAAATAATCACAAAAACCTTCATCATCTTTATCACCATAATAATAAACATCATCAATAGCAACACCACTATACCTTTACCATCATCACCATTACAATAATTGTCATCATCATCATCATCATCATCATCATCATCATCATCATCATTATCATCATCATCAACATCATCATCATCAACATCACCATCATCATCATCATCATCATCATCATCATCATCATCACCATCATCCCATCATTGAATTGAATTGAATTGAAAAGGTTTATTGAAACATTCAAAGTTGCAGCTAACAGCTGATACACATCGAATTTACAAATAAAATTTACATAAACATACAAACTTAAGAAATACATGTATATAAAACGAAATTAATTCAAAATTACATACCAAAATCATAGTACAAAATACAAAATACAAAAATTAACAATGAAAATGAAAAAGCCGAAAAAGAGTGAACATGCTATACTGCTTTATGTGGAGTATGATTGAGTGAATTAATAGTATACAATAATTATTTTGGGGCAACCTTGGATTAACAGTTAAATCATTCATGGTAGGAAATGCTTAGAAAAGATCAGGTATCAATTAATCAGATATTAATCAATTAATCAGATATCATCATCATCATCATCATCATAACCATCACCATCACCACCATCATCAGCATCACCATCATTATCATCATCATCATCATCATCATCATCATCATCATCATCATCAACACCACCATTATCATTATCATCATTATCATCATAATTAAGCTTCTTTTTCTTTTCTTTTTTTGAGAAAATTGTTTAAAGGTTTCTTGTTCTTTTTTACTTTTTTTAAAACACCCTCGCATTGCATCTGCACTTTTTGCGTCTTTTAACCTTGCCATTTCTTTCAACCGTCCCGAGTAGACGACGATATGGGGCGATCTTATCTTGGTTGTTACCCGTTGGTGGTCGAAACTCTCTTTGGTTGAGCTATAGTTAGCCGAAGGGGTTTCGCACGGAACATTAGTAATTATTTTGGTGAATGTCGTTTTCCTTTTAAATATTGAAGAAAAAAAAAAGTATAATGAAATTCGTTAGATTGAGAATTTTCATGGAAACTTATCATTTCTTTTCTATAAATAGTCGTAAAAAAGTTGAAGGTTTTAGTAAAGGGAATGGGAAACTGCCAGACCCCCACCCCCCCCCCCAACGTAGGCCTAACTTGCATGACTGGGTTAACAAAAAATAAAGAGATTTATATCGCAAAAATACCCCATTCTTAACACGCTACAATTTTCAATGAAAAAAGTAGGGCCTCCACGTTCTCTTTTAAATTTCGCAAATAATATGGATAACATGGATACGGTTTGCATGGTGTGTGAATGACTGGCAAGCAATACGTATTGTTCTACATTTTTGTTCGCTTTCAATGCGTGTACTGGCAGCATTAAAAATAAATTATTACTATTACGTAAATAATAAATACAGAGCGCACGAAAGTAATCCATACATGGTCTTTCGGCGTTTTTAAAATGGTCTATTGATATTCAAACTTTATTAAAATGTATCAAAACATGTACGTTTATCTGAGTATAAATGATTTAGTCATTAAAATGAACGAAATTTTTATTTTCTACCCTGCCCATGCAGGTACCAGGGAAGCGGCCTTCGTGAACGCCATATCTGCGGCAGGGGTAGCTCATGCGGTGACGAGAGGATGCAGCAGTGGAGAGCTCGAGAAGGTACGTTTTCAATATTTTTTCCCTCTCATTTTACAGAATAATAATAATAAAAAACGATATTGCAAGTCTTACAACCTTGAATAAAGAAGGAAACTGACTACTTTCCTCGGTTCAAATTTATATTCAAAAAGCTGCATCACTTCACCGTGATCCCTCGCATATATTATATTCCTAAGTTGAATTCTATCCTTCGAGTTTCAATAGCTTCTGACCTCTAGAGCATTGGAGAGTTAACGGGTTTCGGGGACGAATGTCAGCGTGGGTTTTCTATAACTCAGCTGGTAGAGCGCCTGTCTAGTGAGGTCACAGGTTCAAATCCCGATGGAACCCCATTTTCTCTGCTCATTTTTTTTTCATATGATATATGTATATTTCTGATCGGTCTCTTTCGTTGTTCAAATTTAATCTGTTATATCAATACATAATTCAAATAAAGATAAATATTTTATGTTAATACAGGTAACTCTGCCTAATTTGAATCTCTTGAGACCATCAAAATCATTTTGGAAAATTCGACTTCGAAAATTCGACTTAATAATCTGAACTGAACAATCGCTTTGACTTATGGACTTATGCAGATTTGACTGGATACGGAATGAATTTATTGTAATGAGACGGGAAGGGGTGGGGGGGGGGGGGGTTACAGTGACCCAGAAGTCAAAGAAGAGAGGGGGATGCATGTTTTTAGAGGAATAATCTGGGGAGCATTTCATGAAACAAAAATTCACTGATTCTCACTGACAACTGTTATAAGCTACTAAAATACTTGCATTTGACTGGCTGAGAGCAAATTTGTCGGATAAAACGTCCGACAAGACCTTCATGAAATGCCCCCCAGAACTTAACTTTGTGGATGCTTGCAACCTTTTGAGCTATGGGGCCCTACATTTTGTTTGCGTATGCTTATGTCAAGATGAAACCCTGAAAATTTCATTTTCATGGCTTCATTACTACTTCAAATATATTTATTTTTTTTAAGTGTAAGTTACTGGAAATACATGATTATATTTCACCCATAGACTACCAGTGCTATTTTGAGTGTCCCTTGGTACGCTTATAAAATGGTGATTTTCATTCATCAATATCTCGACAATTAAACGACTGATTGGCTTAAAAATCTCAGGCGATTCCTGTCTGACCTAAATAAAGGTTTGCAATAATGATGACAGCATTATCTGGAAGAGTGATTTATTTTCAAGATTTCGAATGAAATTAAACAATCAATTTAAATTCGTACATTTTCTTTCTCTCCATACAGTGCGGTTGTGACCGGACTGTCGGAGGTAACCAGGCCGATGGGTTCGTGTGGGCTGGCTGTTCGGATAACGTTGCGTATGGTGTCCAGTTCTCACAGACATTTGTCGACGCCCAGGAGAAAAAAGCTCGAGCCACCCTGGAACGAAGACTAATGAACTTACACAACAATGAAGCTGGAAGAAGGGTAAGGATCGTAAAAATAATAATAATAAAAAAAAAAATGATTAAAAAACGACCCCAGAAACCAAACAAACTTTTCTATTTTAAGGAACACTCTAAAATCTGAAGTGCTAATTTATGGGAGCTCGTATAGTGACTGCAATTAAAGTGCTATATCAGCACCTGAAGTGCTATTTTAGCACTTGCCCAAGTGATAATTTATCAACAAATATGTTCAATGTCGGTATGGGATTCGAACCGGGCTCCACCTAGACATGGAAGAGTACCGCTGACGTTACCAATAAACCAATGGAGATCTCCCTAACTTGCTTGAATTATAGCAGCATAGTAGATTATTATGCCATAATAATCTACTATGCTGCTATAATTAAAGCTACTACTACTGTGTACTTTTGTAGTTTGTCACAACCTGGGGGGGGGGGCTTTCATGGAAGAACTTGCTGGACGTTTTATCTGACAAGTCCTGATATATCCGACAGTTACCATAGTAAAACTGCTTCTCAGCCAGTCAAAATCAAGCAAAGATGTCAGACTAGAAAATATTGATGAAACGCTCTCCAGCTCTTTAATTATGCCATGGATTCGAATCTCCGCACAGGAGTTGGACGAGCGGTAGCGCTCATTGTCAACTCTCTGCATCAGCCTACAAACTGACATGGAGCGGACCCTGGTTCGAAACCCAGTCACGTCTCCCGGATGGTGACGTTGAAGGTCGGTCCCATACGTAAATAATCATATCTGATTGATACACGTCTGTCAAAACCCAATACTCCTCCTCCTCCTCCGCCCCAGAGATCCTTCTAGAATAGTTACGCCCATGTTGGGGCCTACAGCTTTACAAGCTCGCTTTCATGTAGGTCCCATCAGGTTTTCTATTTTTTACTCCATATTGGCCATTTATACCTTTATGTATTTTACATATAGTATTTATTTCGTTCATTGAATATGTACACCGATGTAACATGAGAAATATGAAAATAAATAAAAATGGAAGAAAAAAAATGAAATGAAAAAATGTTGACAAAGACAAAGTACAATGAACAGTAGTGCAGAGTCGATACATTTTGGTTTATATAAATCTATCTGGTAGCAGGTGTCCTCACCATATTTTCCATATTCTTAATAAATCCTTCCTCTTCCGAATTTTTCTCATTCATCAAATTTCCGCTTCCCTTTTCTAGCTTTTATACACTGCATGCCATAAATCGGCTTCATTTGTCATTTGTTCTCTTGGGGGTATTTTCTGCTTGGCGTCTTCTCAAAGAAAAATAGAAAAAAGAAAGAAAGAAAAAGTTAAAAAGGTAAACTTAGCATGTGTTTTCGAGTGGCCCATCCAGGAATTTAAAAATGGGGGAAGGAGGGGGGGGGGAGGTTGGCACCACGTATAATTTTCCGATTTTAACATGCAGGTTTTCACATTATAGCGGCCTGGATCCACCACTGGCCATTTTCTCTCTTTGTTTTTCCATTTCTGCTTTTCCAAATATATAGTTTTCCTCGTTGTTTATCACTTTCATCTTTGTTGTTGTTGTTGTTCATGTTCTACTGTTTGTTTTGTTTTCATTCGTGCTTTTCTTCGTCTTTATTTTTATTCGATAAAATGCCCTCTATTCTCCATCTTTAAAAACTATTACACTGTCGCTCATAAAGGTTGGATATTTTTTGTGTGCTCCAGTAACATCTTTTTGCTCTAGCTTTTCTTGAAATTATTTGTCTCCGTTTTCACTTTTCGGAACTCACGACATATTTTGGACGTTCCCCAACCATTCCCGGGAGATGATAAATAAAATAAGTTTTGTCAACCCCCACAATGCCCATTTTTGCCATTTTTCTCATTTTGGGGCCCCTTTTTTGTCTACCAAGCTGACCATGGCCCCCTCCGTCCTACCCCCGCGGAAAGCGTTTGAAGTGTAGGCCTGTTATTGTTCTTTACGTTAAATCAAGATTTAAGGTCACTGGCTTTGATCTCTTGTCTAGGGGAGGGGTTGAAGTAAAAAGTGAGATTGGTAAAAAATTGAAATATGTTATCCTACCTTTATGGCCAAAACAAAGGTAATAAAAAACAGTCAAGAACCCTTAATTATTCTTGTTTTCCCTCCGATTTTGTTCCAGCCTTAAAGACAAGGTTGTAAATGGTAACCATAGTCTATTTTTCATTAAGATTTATGTTTGGCTGAGATTCTAAAATACATTTTTGGGAAGACAGAAATTACCATGTTGTAAAAATGAATTAATCAATTTTGAATCCCAATCAAAATTAACTTTGACCCTCCCCCTAGACCATAAATCTAAGTCTGTCACCATAAACCTAGATTTAACTTAAAGAACAACAACAACAACCCTATACTTCACAAACATTTCTTGAGGGTAGGGCGAATGGGGCCTTGGTCAGCCGGGTGAACAAAAAAGGGCCCCCGAAATGTGAAAAAAATTGCAAAAACGCCATTGTGGGGGTTCACAAACTTTGTTTTATTTTCTAAAACCCAGGAATGGCTTGGGAACATCCAAGACATAGCATGGGAACCGAAAATTGAAAGCAGCCGGACAAACAAGTTCTTGAAAATGAAGCTGGAGTAAAGAGATGTGGCTGTACCGCATACAAAAAGATATCCAACCTATATGAGCTTGTTTCCTCTATCTTCTTCCCTGTTTTCAGGACTGTCATTGTGTCTTTGTTTTTGAAATCTCCCCATCGAGCGCAACAAAATGACATATATTGCACTCAGTCAGTTACAAGGGCACAGAAACGACCCCGTCTATTTAGAATAAATCAAACTTTCTGATTTACGCATCGGAAACAGTGCGTGCATAAATAACCACTGATTGAACACTCTGACAATCTGCGTACCAATTTACTTTTTGATTAATAAGCATTACTCGCGGGGAATATTGATCGAGTTTGGGCGTTTATTTAGAAATGTTTGGTAAATACAGCACTTTTTTGGTCTAACTTGATTATTGTATACCCCCAATGACAGAAAGTCGTTTCCCCGTGATGAATCTGTAACATTTGAACTTTTAAAAATGTACATTAATTGTGGAGGAGGGACGGGTGGGTGTCGGGGTGGAACACTTGGTGTGACAAGCGATTTACAGTATAGCGACAGAAATCTACAGAAAACTTTTGGACAATCTAGAAAAAAGTTCTTAAGTTTGAAACACATGAAGGTGCAAAATCTCATGTTATTTAGAAATAAGTAAACGTAAGCGCACAGCTGAGGTTGTTTATGCGTTTGTCATCAATATTTCATCAAGACAATTGGCTTTATACATGTATAGTTTTTCACAAGTAACTTTTGGCAGATAGTTTTATAATCATAAGCGGAATGAAAATGTTATATTGCATAACCGCTTTCCCCTTCTAATTCAGCGCAGAAAATATTTCATTAATACATCATGCCTGTGGTATCCCATTTAGTTCGCGTGTAAAGCTGGCATTGCCAGAATAACGTATCGCTATCCATAAAAGCTCCGTTTGTTTTTGGCTGTCTAAAGCGTGACGAGCACGTGACGGTAAAGGCAGGTAACAGACGAACTGAAAATGTCATCAGAGAAGTATATTATCGAAGGAGTCTGTCATCACATACCATGTCACGCTAAAGCAGTCTGCAAGCAAACATCCAGTCTGAATTATAAGACTATTGCCTTGAGACATAAAAGATCGATCTTACGATTGATTTTAATTGTAATGTAATACACTCTAAAAACTGAAATGCTAATTTATGGGTGCTCGTATAGTGACTGCACTTGAAGTGCTAAATCAGCACCTGATGTGCTGTTTTAGCACTTACCCAAGTGCTAATTTATCAACAACAAAAATGTTCAATGTCGGTATGGGATTCGAACCGGGTTCACCTAGACATGGAATGCCGCTGACCTTACCAATAGACCAACGGAGATCTCCCTAACTTGCTTGAATTATGAAAGCATAGTACATAATTATGGCAACTTTGAAGAAAGTTCATCTTGCAACAATATGATCTGCTAGCAATCGTGAGATGTAAATTGGTCTAACGTGCTCGTAAGCGCTTCTCATCCAGGGGACCCAGGTTCGAGTCCCAACGAAGTCACACCATTTTTTGCCCATTTTTGCTGAAAGTTCAGCTCACGTGAACGTGCTAAAACAGCACTTTGAGTGCAGTCACTATAAAAGCTCTTAAAAAGCGCTGATTTCAGCCTCTGAAGTGCTAAAAACAGCACTTCAGTTTTTAGAGTGTACTAAGAGTTAAAAATCAATAGTAACTGATGGTATCTCTTTTGTTACAAGCATAATCAGACATGTCAGATATTTCACCTATTAATGTACGCATGAAACTAAAATTGGAAATTACTTTACTTATGTTCACTGTGACAATGTTACCAATAATAAATACCAGTTTGTGATAATGATTTTATCTTCTGAGAAAATGAGAAACTGTATCAAGGTGGAGTGTGTTATGAAGAGAGAAGTAAATGATGTTGAACATGAAGGCCCGTATTCTCAAATCTGTTGTTTGACTATTGCTTGCTAAAAGGGAATCAATATATTTATGTTGCATGTCCCTATCGCCTTCACTGAATTCTGGAATCATGTTTTGATAAGTTATTGTAACGGAAACATTTGTACTTATTATTCCCAAGCAGTTTTTAATTGTTTCAGTACCAAAAATTATGATAAATTGAACATCTGATTTTCGGGATTGAGTCCCTTTTAGCAAGTTAAACCACAGATCTAAGCTAAGCTTAAAGTGAGGCAGCTTTTGAAAATACGTGCCGATGAGTGGATGGAGGAGGGGTATAGGAGGATGAATTTGTGGGGGCGGAAGAGAGGTGGGTGGGGGGAGAAACAAACAAGTTGGCAAGTTACAAAACTGACTGATAGGCTAGCATCTTAGCATAATGAACTTAAATTAGGTCAAATGATAATGTTGATTTTTTTTTCATCCTCTTCTTTCAAGTATTTCTTTCCCATATATACGTGTCCCCTTCTTCCTCCTCCTCCACTTCTGTACGTGTATGACGACGTTATATACAGTCTGTGTCAAATAAAATGGTACAAGTGGAAAACAATTTTTTTTATAGTATGAAGATTAATCACAACCTGTTATTGTTTGGTATTTTCAAAAAGTAGGGAAAACAGACTTTCTTCTGCAATTTCTTTCATCACATTTGATGCTGTAATTTTTGAGATACGACCAGCTTTCTACAATCAAGAAAAATCCATTTTCGCACGACGTCCCATGCCTTTGTGTAGGTTTCGCATGAATTCAGCGCTCCAGAACAATAGAAGTGCGTGATTTCGAATCGTTCCTTGTTGCACAAAACTTAGCATAACTTTGGTTTTACGAAAGCAAATCATACAGAACAAAGTGCATCAGCAAGGAAAATCTTTTGGCTTTAATTTGGTACCACATACACACATTATTTGAAAAGATTTCGTACCTAAATAATTTTTTCCCCGACTGTTCCATTTTTTTTGACACAGACTGTAGTGGGCACATTGATTTCTGAAAGATGCATACATTACCCTACCATATCATCATCATTAGGTCTATATATTTTTTTTTCATCGCTTGTTTAACTTGGTGAGGTTTATTTAAGTGTTGAAAATATAGGTTTTTCGCGGTCAATTTTAAAGTGCTTGTATAAGAAATGTCAAGTTAATCGGAGATAGTTTAAACTTGGCCGGGAAAACCTATAGTAACGAACCATGAAAGTCTGTTTCCTTATTATAAAAATAAAATATTTCCTCCCTTGCCCAATGACAAATGGATCAGGGAACAACCGATAGAAAGGAATGATAAAGTGATGGTGTTAAAAATCCAAGGCGGTCTTAACTCTAAAATACTGTCAAGATATCTACCTCAAAGTCTGTACCATACATCACGAGAAACAAACATTACCGTAGATTGAGATGTCAAACCATGGCCAACAAATCTCTCATCGGAGCCATCTATTCGATTCAAATAAATATGGTTCTCAAAGTTAATGCAGAATGAGAAAGGAGTATAGGCATCAACCGAGGGGATGGGGGGGGGGTGTCAAATACACACTCCCCATTTGTGTCATTTGGGGATGTGCCCCTCCCATAAAAGGGGGCACATTCAAATGTGTTCAAAATTCCAACCGCCCTTCAATCATCCTTTTTCCGTGTCTTTTTAAAATTAATTTTTACTGTTTTCTGTTGACGCCTATTAAAAACCCATTTCAAGATGTGCATTTAGTCCTCTTAAGCTTAGCCTATATCGCAGGGGTCCTGTTTTCTAAGGCAGGAACTTATCTCTGACGAGCCTTAAAGGGAATGTGTAAATTTGTGGAGCCCTGCAAAATTTTGAGCTATCATGTCTATAGGCCCTACATGCTGCCAGTGCATGTCATAAAGTGCCAACAAAATGAAGATGAAACGCTGAAAATTTGGTTTCAATAGCTCCATTACAGGTTTTTAGTTCACAATTAGTAAAGAAGTGCCAGCCAGTGATCGGAAATACCAGATTATTTTTCATCCATTGACTGCAGTGTTATTTTGAGAGTCCCGTGGTACGCCATTCATCGATATCTTGGCAATTAAACGACCGATTGGCTTAAAAATCTCAAGCGATTAGCGGGAAGATTCCTTTATTTCAAAGACCCTGAATGAAGTTAAACAATCACTTTAAAAACAGCAAATGGCTGTGGGAATATTTTAGAAATTGATTCTGCATCATACCGATTTTAAAGCTCGCAAACGATCTTGGTGCGACCATTAAATAGGCGGGAAATGATGAATGGGTGAACTTAAGGAGGGGCGACGCGTGCGCTGTGATAACAAACATTGGAACTGTAACGTCTGCCTACCCACATAATGTCCTCATCACTCACTCATGTTTCAAAATCTTAATAAGCACCAATATTTCATGCAGAATATACCGAGTTAGATGCACTGTAAAAAATATATTATACAAAATATATACAATGACAATCGAGGATCTGGTTAAAACTATTCGCATCGAAGGGCCCTCGAGAGAATAGTACTATGTGATGTTCCTGAGTGCGAATAGTTTTAACCTGTTCTGAGAATGAGTCATTGTATATTTGTTTTATATCCCTTCCACTATAATACCATTCCTTTTAATTTTTTTAATGAACAAAATTATATAGTCTATGCTTAACTTTCTTCTGGATCCAATAAAATCAATTTTTCGATCGTAGAGAAGTTGAGAAAATACTTGTCTTGCCTAATCGATCGTCTGTTATGTAAGCGCACCTGGTCAGTGCAGCTCGCCGAAAGTTTCCCGTGGCATGCAGTGGAGAATTCAGGTAAAAGCAGCAGAGTAGCACCGCTCGCGTTGCGTTGCGCAACTCGTGAATAGGGTGGGGGGGGGGGTCGGAAAAACGTATAGTCCAGTTTTTCCCTAGGGAAAAAATGTACTATACGTGACGTCATGAAGAAAAACGAACTATTTCTTGAGAAACGTTTTTCTTAGTTAAACTATTCTTTTTCTCCTTGTGTACACTCTCAATGCAAACAATCTTAGATAAGGGATATAAATATATATATCTGTATTTCTATAGCAAATAATTATGTCAGCAGGATCGTCATGTATGATGTTGTGCAATGCTGCACAGTGTGATCACGTAATGTGAACACATGCACTGTGACACAGTGTGTTCACAATGTACCGTACTGTTTCTAGTACTGACACTGTGAAAATGGGCCAATTCTATGCACAGTCGACTCTGTTAACACATTGTCCGAGTCCTTCACAATTATTGTGATGACTGTGTGGATTCGACCCGTTTCACAGTGTTTCCAGAGTTTGGACACACTGTGAATGGCTCTTTCAGGGGAGTTGCCATAATCTGATGTTGCGCAATCCTCTACAGAGTATAATAGTAAAAATGAAATGATGCTCAAACCATTAGTGTAACTTTCTTTTTTTTTTATAAAGAAATGGTCATCAACTATTCTAGATCAATTCTGCTGTATGCCGATTGCTATATCTCCGATTTTTTCCCCCTAGTTTCTGCAACCAAGGTTGGCTTTCCTTTGAAACCCTGTGTCAAAGTTAAACACACCCCACGGACCAATAAAACTCCAATAATTCCCGACCAACTTCCTTCCCTTGCCTTTCGCCACATTCCCTTCTTAAAAAGTAAAAATATATAATCGACTGTGTCAACAGTCCGAGCAACTAGTCATTAATATTTCCTCAGGAATATTATGACTATATCCCGCTAGATCGGGGATTAGTTTGGTATTTCAACTATCCAAGAATTATGAGCCGAGCCAATTATTCAATTTATCACAACCAGATATTTTTATCGAAATGTTTTTTACCGCGCTCATTCATATTTTGAGGTATGTTGTCATCACCCTTCGTGTTGCGTTTGTTTGAGGGATAGTCTGCGGTTTCAGACTTCGTTAAAATTGTGCTGATCTTGCGAAGATGTCAACATGTAGAAGGGGTTGGTTTATATCCACTTGGCCTTACAACAGATGGTCCATCAACCCATTTGGTCTACTATCAATCTGGTATAAATTCTCCTTGGTCCAGTACATACGCGGTCTACTTCTCACTTGGTCCAATGAATACTTGGCTAATTCGCCTAATAGCCAAATGGTCTATTTCATTTAGGTCTAATTCCCAAACGAATAGTGGATCTATTACCAGTTTGTTACTGGAAGTGACCAAGCGGTGTTAGACCAAGTGGACATTAGACGAAATGGACCAACGAAATGTAAATTAGACCAAAAGGTAATTAGACGAACCGGTTGTAAACAAAGTTGAATTAGACCATTTGGGATAAGACCAAATGGGCATTGGTCAAAGTGGGTTGAGACCAATAATCATGATAATGGCAATTTATCGTGCGTTAATATTGTTTGACGGATAGTCTATAATGTCAGACTTCATTATGATAGTGCTGATCTTATGAAGATGTAAACATGTTTGTAGTTTGGCGGCTAGGGAACAAAAGATCGTAATAGTCCTATCCGAGGGACTTCGTAGTGCCGATCAACACGATTAATGCATTTCTACGGCACCGATGCTAGCATCTAATTAGTTTCAGAGATACCTACATGAGAATACAAGATAATAATGATTGAAAAAAAAAAAATTAAGAGAAGTTATTCAATTGTAGGCCTATCGGTTTGCTTCTTGAATTAATTCAAAACGCCAGTTACATTTTACAAGCCATTTTGACCACCCGTTACACCTGAAAATGTCTTAATTCTAAATTGGCGGTGGATCGGTTGTGTACCACTGCACCTTGATCTATCGTTATAAATTAAAACTACATTTTCTTTCCTCAAAAGTTATTGTTGAGTGTTTTTTTATGACCTTCGATTTGATGACAGAGCATGAGTCACCAGTGCTGCAACTGTTGCAAGATATATAATGCTGAAAGTCTAAAAGTCTTCTTGGAAAATGCAATTTGCATCTGCCCCCAACTATTTTCAAAACCAGGGGAGCATTTCATGAGAAATTTTTTAAAACTAATTCTCACGAACAACTGTTATAAGCTTTTGAAGTGCATGCATCTGATTGGCTGAGAGCAAATTTGTCCGATAAAACGTCCGACAAGTTCTTTCATGAAACGCCCCCTGGACTTGCCGCTATAGCAGTCAAGTCATGTCTCTATTGAAAAAGCTTATAAAGGGGACTAAATCCACTTGTATAACTTCAGAGGAAATGGCATTTGTTTACCAGATTTTGTATAAACGCGTCTATGGAAAAGGGAAATTACAAAATGCATTTTCTTACAGTTGCAATCACTGGACTGTTGTGAACAAAGATGCAAAATGAAGATCATAGAAAAACATTTCGATTACGATGAAAGTATGTAGATATAAAAAATTAAGACAATAAAACATACAAAATCATGATGATGGAAAATGACGTTCACAAAGCCAATAAATACAGTGATTATGGGCTAATGGCGTTGATTCATTTTGAGGGTCAATAAATTTTGGGTAAAACAGAAGTGTTTACGTTTCACATTTAATGATTGAGTGGACAAGATTGCTTATTGCTTATTTGTATGTACACATGCATAACGAAATTGGATTCTGAATCATGGAAAACGATCGCTTGAAAATGAAGTTGAAAGTGTTTTTAAAAGCTTACCCTGTCATCGCACTAATTTGAATGTATTAAAGGAAACCAATACCCAAGGAAATAATCACTTTCATAGGAAAGAGCATAATGAGAGGAGCAATTTAAAAAAAGTTTCATCAATATCGGTTATAAAATAAGAGAGTTATGGAAGTTTTGTTTTACCTTCTATGGGGATCCTCAAATTGGGCACATCAGCTTCAAAATGGCCGATTTTATGGACAACTCTCCATTGGTTTTGTACACAAATCTTCAGATTTTCCCCATTTTCTTTCAAAATATGTCTTATAGTATACCTTCTTCTGAGCTCAACATATGTTGTGTGAAAAATATTTTGCCATAACATATTTTGAGCTCAGAAGTAAATAAGACATATTTTGAAAGAAAATGGGGGAAATTCTGAAAATTTGTGTACTAAACCAATGGAGAGTTGTCCATAAAATCGGCCATTTTGAAACCGATGTTGCCAGTTTGAGGATTCCCATAGAAGGTAAAACGAGACTTTTCAAACTTCCATAACTTTCTTATTTTATAACCGATTTTGATGAAACTTTATTTAAATTGCTCCTCTGATTGTGCTCTTTCATATAAAAATGATAATTTCCTTGGGTATTGGTCCCCTTTAATAATGAAATTGAATGCTTGTATCCGATTTTGAACTTTGTAACCATTAATTTGGGTGCCTTAGAATTAATTTGAAGCATGAACACGAAATTGTTTGACTAAAGTCAGTCTGCCGCACCAAACACACGAATTCGAATACACAAGAAATAAAAACAGTTGATAAATGTGTGAAATTGGCCGGGAAAACCTATATTATATAATTTGTACAATCAGTAATGGTTATAATAATTAGGGCCAATTACGTCCCGAACTCCACCCGATGGTAATAAACAAAACATTATGAGCAGATATAATTCATAATAATAGAAATAATTGGCATCTTCCTTATCCTTCTATGTGTCTACTTCTATGTCCAGTTGACTCAATTATGATTATCAATTACCTCTTGCGATGTAAACACTCATTAACTATGTTATGGAACAGATCATCGCTTGATAGTAATATGGTTATTTTGATAATCATAAATATATTGCATTTATTATGTTTTTTTTTTAAATTAACATTCGAGGCCTCTTCTTTTACTATTTCCCTTGACCATGGTATTGAATATGGTCATTGTGGATAATCACATAGCAGCAAAGTTGGCTTTCAATGTACGTAGCTAAACATACAGGCCGAGGATGTTCCCCATGAGGCCGAGGCTCCACGAGGCCGATTTTCTCATATCGTATTATCTTTTATCAGGATACTTGTTTAAATCGATGTAAGATTTTGAAATTAGGAAAAATCGGCCTGGTGTATCCTCGGCCCGGTGGACCTTTCCGAGGACACACAATTTGAAAACCAATCATTGGACTTGCCCATGTATAAACATCGGAAAATTTTCTGCGGCACCCCGCCTGTTTTCACTTTTAGAAAAAAAAAAAAACAACGTAATTTCTTATTTGTAATTGTTTACACAATTTACTGTAAAATTACAGTAAAATTACAGAAAATCGGTAAATTGGGTATGAAAATTTACAGATTTCCTGCAATAAAACATTTTTTTCTTTTTTAAAACAGACATGTTCTGTTAAATTGCAGAAAATTTCCCATTATAAAAATATACAGAATGATTCTGTCTTAAAAATACAGAAAGATTCTGTATTTTTCTGTAAAATCTGCTGTTTTTTAACAGTGTATGATAATCAATATTGAAATTAATCTATAGACCTACTGTCTTTCATAGCCCTAATTCTTATTTTCCTTCTCTGTTCACCTGATAATACTTATGTAACGTGCAGAACATGACAGTGTTCTACCTACAAGCAAAGCTTGATATTAAAAAAACGCTTAAAATCATAAAACAATGAGGAAACATGGTACGAACATTCCAAACTTACAATGAACAGAAAATAGACTTTTAATCTACGTTGGACAACTATTTTTTTATGAGCTTAAAGACCAATTAGAAGTAAGCACATAATCATTCTCGTATAATTAGGTCACGTAATATTAGAATATACAGGTAAGTACACAGAACGGTTAAGTTTATTTCTTTCTTTTTTGTACCATGTTTAAACACACAACGAAATACTTAGTAATTGATTGCTCTAAATGACATGAAATATTTCTGTCATCGCCTACGAAATTCCTACAAGCAGTAACATGATATTTTAAACCTCATATATGCATGCATAAGCATGGAAAGTAACTGTCCGTCATAAAGTGGAATATTTTTTTGCCGCTATTAGCGACATGATTTTGGCTCTGACTTTAATTTCTTGATATGTTTGTCCTGTTTTTTAACTTTGGTGGACCCGGCTATATCTTGGACATTTTCCAACCTTCGCGTGCCTTTCCAAACAATTTTGTCAACCCCGTAAGCCATTTTTGTCTTTTTTCTCATTTTTGGGGCCCTTTTTGTCCCCGGTAACTGTTTTTTTCTTTCTGTTTTTATGTTCTTTCTTCTTTTTTCTCAACTCATGCATATAGCGTTTTTTGTTCTTAGTTAACTATATTTCTGGGGACAGGCTAAGGTCTCTTGTATAGGGGAGGGGTGAAGTAAAAAACGAGATTGGTGAAATTCGGAATATTTATTCCATCTTTATGCTAAAACAAAGAAATGAAAACCACGTTTAACACTTAATATCATCATTTTCCCTTAACTTTTGTTTAGCCTTGACGACAAGGCTGTAAATGGTCATTATGATAATATTTTATTTTGATTGATGTTTGGTTGAGATTTTACAATACATTTAGGGAAGATAGACATTCCATGGTTGTAAAATGAATAAATGAATTTGACCCAATCAAAATAAATTTTGACCCTCCCCTGACGAAAGATCGAGCCTGTAACCATAAATCTAGATTTATTTAAAGAACAATAACAAATCTCACCTCAGACGTGTTTCCTTGAAGTGGAATGAGGGGCCTTGGTGGGTCGCGGTGAACAAAAAAGGGCCCAAAATAAGAAAAATTGACAAAATGGCCATCTTCTGGGGGTGACAACTTTTTTGAAGAAAAACTCGGGGAGGTTGAGGGAACGTCCAAGATATACCCAGGATCCAGAAAGTGAAAGCGGTGACAAACACATTCAAGAAATTATAACGGCACATATGTCGCTTGAGCCAGAAAAAATATTCACTTTATGACGAACATGTAGAAAATACTTATTATAGAACCTTAGGATAACCATGGATTATATATATATATATATATTGATAATGGATTTGCAACACTGGTACAATCATAACCAATAGTGACATAATGTCAGTTACAATTTCTCTAAAAGTGATTATAGATTTGTTAGGACTACCTAAAACAATGAATGTTTCAGCAGTTTAACAGAGACCAAAATTACAAATTTCTAAATTATGGCTGTATTTGTTTAGGGCCATTAATTATGAAAGCATAAATTTTTGTGACCTATCTTTTGCGATGTGTTTGTAGGGCCGTATATAAGCTTTGATTAAAATATTGTTGAGGATGGTTTATTTGTAGTCGTTTTGTTTGATAATCTGTATATCTTACTTCTCCCTTATTATTAATATCAATTATCTCTCTATCTAGTATATTGTCGTGATCTCTTGTATAAGCCCTCTAACATAATACGTAACACAAGATCCTTTAATCAATTCAATGTATTGAACTACTCTCTCTCTTAAGGTTCAGCATCGATGTCATAGAGTCTGATCACACCTTACTAGACTTAAGATCAAGATCGCAACGTACACCCTGTCCTGCTCGTCCACAGTAGCATACAGAAGGACATCGCTTGGAGCTTGTAGAGGCTCCAGCATTCCCATCTCTGTCATAGACCTTACTACCAGTGGTGGGCCAACGACAAGAAGCCAGTCACAAGAACCCTGACGCAGTGGCTGATGCCTGGTTAGCAATGTTGTGTTTTAGGGTACGGTCTGTTTCAATGTATATCCACTGCATCATAGATGTAGACGTAATTTTTCTCGTTTACGATGATATTTCATCCGATGGACTGCTCCTTATTCTATAGGACGCTTTAGGCGCATCCGGCACATGGATGGTTGATTTCTTGGACCCACTTGGACAATAAACGGAGCTTCAAGCCACCGGTAGAGATGCATATGTCATATCCTGTTGAAAGGTGACATCATAACACTTGGCATCGCCTTGATACAAGTAAGCCTGCTGCTCGTTGTCATGTAAATCTATACATCTATACCGCGTGCATCCCAAAATCCGATAGCTATACTTGCATTCGGAAAATTTGGTCATGCCATGCATTCTCCTCGTGATCGAACATCGAATTTTTTACCTTCGGTTGGTCTGAAATGTTGCCGAGTCAAGACGGGTATCATCTGCAGGCTGAGCTCTTCTTCTGTGCTTTCTCTGTGATGACTTGCAAGCCGAAGTGTGATCGTAACCTCCTTCAGCATGCCATCCAGCTCCTCACAAACCAACGTGTGAGCGGACAGACTGTCCATCTCAAGACGTCCTAGTCTAATATTAGCCACCAGCGTCATCGAACTGTAAATGCTTTTTATTCTTTGCCTGTCATTTGATTTAAGAGAGTTGAGGTCCTCATTGAAACTGCGCTCTAGATCATCGATTTGCTCGAAGAGTGTACGTTGGTTTTTCTTCAGCTGCTTGGCCTTGGTACGGTAGGCTTGGTTGACATCTGCTCGTAGTTTCTGCACGGCTGTGTGTACTTCACGACGTTGTGCCTCCACATTCTGAATGTTCTTCTCCAGTTCTGATTTCTTGGTTGTACAGCGTTGAATGAGATCATGAACCTAGAAAATAATTAATTCTATATTTGAGTCATTCTATATATTACGTGATAGGCCCTGATAGTAACAAAGATATAATGATTGAATGTACAACGTCTTCGACACATCGAAGCCTCCCCTACTGGGTATTGTACCCAGTAGGGGAGGCTTCTGTCATGTGATTACATCCTCCTCCCGACAAATCGCATATTTCGGATGGTGCAATAATAAAAGAATCAGTTTATTATGTTCAATTCCGCGCGTGCAAAGGAGTCGAAACTATGTTTGACGCGCCCTACATAATATGCGCCATAAAATTATCAGTGTGTATTTGTTATAATTACTGGTGTTGGTGGAGCGGGGCTTAGTGGATAAAGAAATCTTTGATTATCATAATGTGCTGTGTTTCCCAATATACCAAAAAATAACTCCTTAACAATTTACCGATGTCAATCATTTGTCAATCATGAATTTCCTTCGTCGTCTTATAAAGAGAAGCACAAAAAAAAAAAATATCGGGACATCCCTGTAGACAAATTCAGGCAGCGTTTCATGGAAGTGAGCCCTCTACGTGCCCGCCATATAGCTGGGTAGCTTCCATGTACTACGCATGCGCAATGTGCGCGTATATCTGCGCGTATAATTTTCCTTCGTTACGCATACATATACATACGCACACATGGAGCATGTGCATGTGTAGTATGATGGGGAGACCATAGCTCGCGCAAATTTCACAAATTATAGAAAATGCGACATTCAATCAACAATTTTTTCATATTTTACACAAAATCAACGAAAACTATAAATACCAAATAGACGGCAAAATTCTAAACTCCGAATCGCCGACCGAAGAGGTGAACTAGGTCAAAGGGTTTCGACGATATCGCGATTTAAAAATTCTATGTCGATCGAACGATCGCGCATTCTGGTGACAAAGTCAACAAAACAGTGTGACCTTAATTCCCGCACGGGCGTTTGACAAAGATTTATCAAGAAATTTCATCACTCTAAGGAAAGAGAATTACAGTAAAAGTAAGTCAAAATTTCATAGAATTAGATGATATTAATATCATCTTACAATTTTGATGATATTAAATCAGAAAATGATGATTTCCAGACCCTTGTCGGGACGGCCGGATTCTTCGGAACAGACACGCAATTTTCCGATGTTTGGTCAATAATTTTCACAATTCAATACACCGTACCGTGACGACAGATTGATTCTTAAGCAATTTGGGATCCCTCTTTCTGATTTGATATCAGATTTTCAAAATATTAATCACTTTTTGAGATATCCGGCGTGCGTAAATTAAGGTCACGCGCGAATTTATGGCACAGCCACCATACATTGGAAGCCCCCCCCCCCAGCCATGGCCGCCACAAGACAAACATCACCCAACCGAATTCGTCTATAGTCCGCGGACCGATATTCGCAGGGCTTATCTTATAGACGTCTACATCTTGGTGTTGGCCATCGTGACAAAATGTCCAGGGTGAGGTTAGGGATAGGGATAGAGCAAAATGCTATCCTAGGATATTGTGACCATGTGTCCTAGTGACATCGTCACTGGTATTGGCCTTATGAACATCGGGCTGTTAACCTAAAATATTAATGCACTGACTTTTTTAGGCCACTACATCCAAATAGTTTAGGTGCAGTCCACCCCCGCCCCCTCAAAAAAGAAGAAGAAGAAGAAGAAAAAAAAATGCAAATTTATCTAACGATGACAACACTAATTAACTTAAAATAGGACACCCACCTTAACCTGTAACTCTTTCTCAAGTCCTCATGGATTTGATCTTATGATCACGATGACCGATGATCACACATTGAAAACAGACATGAATCTTACAATCTCGCAGAACATATCTTGTTCTCCTGTTTATGGGTCGAACCTTTCGGAGTAGCGACTGATTGGCTTCCCTCATAACATCCGAATTGAAATGATCTCATGACTTCGAAGAACAGTTTTAGTTGTTGATGGCCAACATGGCATTGTCACACATAAATGTATTACAAGAGTTACAGAGGAAGATTGCATCTTTCTGGAGTTTGCAGACGGTGCACTTCTGCAACGTCTCAAGGATGGCATTAACTCCTCCGCATTTGCCATGGTAGTCGTCTACGAGTCCGTCGACCGTACATCGGTGTCGAGATCCTCGACGCGGTTCGCAGTCAACTTGGTGATTGATGTCCTAACAGAGAGGACAGATCATATGATCAGATCCTGGTGGATAAATCGTATTTCTTGAGACATTTCCGACAGAAGGTATGTTCGCAAGAAGTCAGGATCGTTGGATCGTCAAGAATATACAGACATAAAGGACACATCAAGTTCTGTGTAGTCGAAAATCTCTCTCTTTGTCTTCTCAGCCATTGATGCAATGTCGGGCAAACTATTTAAACCTAAATCAGAGAGAATTGCTCTTGTTGCTTCGTTTAGTATCAAATTCAGCAACTCAGGTGTAATTTTCGTCGTAAGTAGTATGCAGTCACGAAGAATAGAATAATTTTGTCCTGTAAGGTTAAACAGCACATTTCTCGCGTGGAGAATCAACAATTCATGCCCATACTAATAATATAAATACATTATGATTTAATAATGAGAGACATCACTATCCAAATGTGATATGCAATATGACACGACTACTTTCACGTCAAGTTTATATGGTTCCTGATAGTGGCGTATTGTGCCCTATCAATAGTGTAGGGTTTTCCCACAGGACCTTTGACCCCGGTCTGATATAGTCGAAATCTGACAGAAATGGTGATACCATATTCATTACATTGCGTAATCATGTCACACATACTGCAACATGCTTCCTGGCACCTGGCCATAAATGTATTGCAATAAAGGCATAGCTAAAATGGGTTCTGTTTTCATTTTTACAACATTTATATTAGGCGTTATATTCGTATATACATGGTATATACTTTTATATATGGCTTCAACTATATATATATATATATATATATTATAATATTATATATTAATATATATATACAGCGGTGGCCAAAATTATTAGAACACTGAACCTACACAAATCTATGGGATTATCAATGCCAAAGTTCATTTGCCGAAATTCAGATTAAAGATATCTTTTCTGTGCATGAGCTTTTCATGACTTTTAGCATAGGGTCTTACGTATATGTATATATATATATATATATATATAATATATAATATATATATATATAATATATATATATATATATATATATAATAATATATATATATATATATATATGTAGTTGAGGCCATATATAAAAGTATATACGTATTATACACCCCGTATAACGCCTTATAAAAATGTTTGTAAAAATGAAAACCATATACATATATAGTTGAGGCCAGAAGTTTACATACACACAGGGAATTCAATAACAATTGAATGAAATTTACTCTATAGAATTTGCTCTATCTTATAAAATATCTGTGTTATCATGACAAACTTGGATGGCGATCTTTTGCATCACATTGGTTTTTCATCAGGAGCTGGAGAATATTTAATTGTTATTTTTGTCACAAAAAAAACCCCCAAAAAACGTCATATTTTAGACAAATAAAAAAAAAATGACCAAGATATTTCATATTTGTGCTCGTTATTTCTCAACACAAACATTTCAGATTACTCTTGCTTTTGTTCAATGGGGACATATCATGATAGAAAATGTAATATCAATTATAGATTTGACATTTATATATATTCGGAAACGATTTTTTGAAAATATGATGACTAACAATTGAATACATTTGGCACATTTATTACATTTTTTTCTACAAAGAAGATTCTACTTAATATATACTCAAATCACTTCGGCATTCCATTCACGTGAAAGAGCTTTATACGCTCTTTTATTTGATACCAAATTTGTCATTGTAGTATTAATATTTCTGAAAATACATGTACAGTAAATTTTATGTTTGGAAAGTGAACAATTTTCATTAAATTGGTTGTACAGTGTGCCCCTCTAAAAATGCTAATGGCATTTTGGATGAGTATAATATTAAAATTACACAATTATATTATTTATATCTTTACACACGTAAACTACAATTCATTTTCTACAACTGGATGAAATTCTATGTGATATGGTAAAGGAATCACAAATATGATCATTTTGTCATTATACACCAGGAAACCTCTCCATCCAAGTTTGGATTGAATAATACCGGATGTGTCGAATAAAACAAACCCAAGTTTGATCATTAATACTTTGACAATATTTCAGTCGTAATTAGGAAATTTATATCACTGTAAAGTGCAACTCATTAACATTTAAAGGGTACCTCTCTCAACTCACCAATATCATGTTTCACTGAACCCCATTGTTTTAAACATTAGACCATATTTCATAAAATTTCATCCAGTTGCAGAGAATGAATTGTAGATTACAAATGTAGAGATATTATTGATAGTATATTGTAATTTTAATATTATACTCATCTAAAGTGTCATTAGCATTTTTTGTAGGACACACTGTATGTAGACTTTTGGCCTCAACTGTAGATATATATCTTAAAACTCTTTGCTTTATATTACTTTGTTTTGGAATATTTCCTGCTCGCACTTCGCGCTCGCATGCTTTATTTAGTTGAAAATTAAAAAGTGAAACTATAAATGTCTAAAATCAAGGTCTTTCAGGTCGTTTTATGGCAAAATTTCTGCTAGCGCTGCGCTCTCGCATTATTTAATTGAAGATGTTTTGAAAAAAAAGATTGTAAAAAGTGCTCAAATTGCTCTCATATCTAGATCTCATTCCTGTCAAATTTCTCCTCGCGCTCCTCGCTCGAAACTGAAGATTGTTATGATATAGCCAAAATAAGAAATAGCTTCAAAATCTCGAGCTCAAAGAAGATGATTTTATAAATTTTTTCGGATTTTTTTTCTCGCGCTTCGCTCTGCATATTTTATTAAAAACATGTTTTTTTTTTTTTTTTTTTTTTTTTTTTTTTTTTTAAGATGCCAAATTGATCGAAGACTCCTTCTTTCGGTCTTTTTGTGCAGTTTGCCTCATCGTTTCATTTAAGCCTGGGAAAATGGACCAAAGCTTTACTTAAAATTTCCTTAATTTGGACCGTTTTATGCCAAAATTTCTGCTCGTAAATCACTCTCAAAGTCGATATTTCTTCTAAGTCATATTTCTATAGTCACGAAAGATTCTACTTTGCAGAGTTACCTGTATTATTTTTTTTCACTAGACGATCGAGGAAACATGCGGATGGAATGCAAATGCCACGGTGTGTTCGGGCTCGGCGAGATGAAAACGTGCTGGAAGTCCATGCCCACGTTCGGCGACATCGGCCACGTACTCAAGGAGAAGTTCGACGCGCCACCGAAGTCCAGTCCCTGAGATAGGATCACGACAGGCAGCTGGTCCCCGTCAACGCGGTACTTTAAGCCTCATACCAGTTCAGACCTGGGTGTACCTTGTTCCTCCCCAGACTCTTGCGAAGAAGACTTGAAGGTAGTTTGTTATAACGGTCGAATCAAGACCAGGACTTTTATTTATTTATTTTTTTTTTTTTTTATTTTATTGTTTTTTTTAATTTTTTTTTTCTTAAGAAAGTTTTTTTTTTTTTTCTGATGGATTCATTCCCTATAAATCCCTCTTTTATTACACAACTAACAATATTGCAACGCCATCAACTCTTTCTCCACAATCGACACAATTTTTTTTTTTTAATACGAACTTTGAGAGTCTTTCAACAAGATGTTCAATGGCTTATTGTATATTCACGATAACACTCAAGTTTTTCTCTAATTTCAAAAGTTGATCAAGCGAAGTTGATTTTTTCAATCTGTACCAACATTTTCAAGGCCCCCGCCCAAGATAAATGAGCCTTCTACTGAAGTCGTATGCATACATAACCTCCAGGAAATATAAGTCACGAATAGATCGTTCTTTCTTACTTTGATTCTTCCCCTTTCCACCAAACGAACAGGGATCGTTGGGCACCCACGGACGTCGCTGCAAACAAGACATCGAAAGCGATCGACGGCTGCGAACTCATGTGCTGTGGTCGAAGGTTTTCAATACCCACATTCGAGGAGGTGATCGAGGCGATGTAGTTGTTAAGTTTCCACTGGTGCTGCTACGTCAAATGTCGGAATTGCCATCGGACGGTGGAGGTACATACGTGTAAATGAATGAATGGACTAAAGGCGCGCGCTCGCGTGGTTGACATCGCGCGTTCGCTCCCGCACGCTTTATGATCAGCGTCTGCGATTGGACAATATTTATCATCACGTGATTGACTTTTATGGCGGATTCTTACCAGTATTCCTTTTTCACATAATGGCCTTTCTGCTTTGTGGAACCGGGTGACAATGCTCGATGCTTGTGAAACGTTTCATCACCTTTGGATACATTTTGTTGCCTAACATGCCTAAAGGCCTCGTCACACCGAGTCCGGTCCGGGTCACGGCACGGGGCCCGGTCCGGTTCAATAATGGGCAAAAACGGTCGAAATGAATCGGCCGTGTACTTATTGCAATGAGACTGGTCACAACAAACACGGGCTGTTCCGTACTAGTCGGAACGGCAACCGGTACGGTTTTTTATGGGATCGCTCTTGGAACGGCCGATCATT
The DNA here is from genome assembly GCA_940671915.1 of Paracentrotus lividus. Classification (NCBI taxonomy): domain Eukaryota; kingdom Metazoa; phylum Echinodermata; class Echinoidea; order Camarodonta; family Echinidae; genus Paracentrotus; species Paracentrotus lividus. The sequence continues at coordinate 583,948 of CALNVZ010003431.1, read as the reverse complement.
TCGACCGTTTTTGCCCATTGTTTGAACCGGAACGGGCCTGTGCCGTGACCCGGACCGGACTCGGTGTGACGAGGCCTTAAACTAAAATGTTACCAATTTCAGTGGTCTGGGTTATGGTATTTTATAACCGTATCTGAATATAAAAAGACGCATTGGGCTTATTTTATTGTTATTGAATATTCTTCTTTTATATTACGTCTCCATCTTAACATGCAGTAAATGGAGAAAATTCCGCATTTATTGAAAATGTGTTCCCATTATTTTGTTGCTCTACAAACTATTCAATATCTTGAATGGAGAGGTGAGGAGATTACTTTAATAAACAGTGCATGTGTTCCTTAAAAAAAAAGTTAATCGAAGTTCAAAGGTCAGCCATTTAGAAAATTAAAAATTTGAAATAATTTTGGTGAATTGGGTTGAAAGAGCAAGTCTCTGGCTTTCATTTGACACCTTGCTCACGTCAACATTGTCACGGGTCACAGAGTTAGGGTTCTTCAAAGATAAACAGTACAAAACCCACTTTTACCACTTTTGGGGATTTTAGGGTATAAAAGCCTCTTTTAGCAAGTTGTTGGTTGCATCGTTTTTTTTCACACAAAGTTTTAATGAAATGCTATCTCCTCTTCTAAAGGGGTGATCTCAGGCTCGTGATCTCACGAGTTCACCACTCCGAGTCGTTGGGGTCGCGTGTATCTCGCCGCGAACGTCTCCTCGGCTTCCGAGGGGTCTCGGGGAGAAATCAAGTACTAGTAGTTGTTTACAAACTGTTAATCATGGTCGACTTTAAAACATTTTTGCCAATCGCCAGCAAATCGCGGCGACGTTCCAGAGGCGTCTCCGCACCTCCCCGAGTCTCTGTGACGTCTGAGTCTCTGCGAGGTCCCAGTGTAAGTCGCAGAGATGTTACTGCGACCTGACAAAATCAAACAAGAAATAAGAAATTTTTTTTTCTCAAGATTTTTGCAACTCCCCGGAGACCCAGAAGACATCGTGACGACATACCTGAGTCTCCAGTGACTCTAAGTAAACGATGAAACCAACAACTTGCAAAAAGATGCTAAAAACCCCAAAAGTGGAAAAAAGTGGGTTTTGTACTCTTCATCTTTTAAGAACCCTAAACATGTTACCCGTGACCATGTTGACGCGATCAATGTGTGAAAGCCAGAGACTTACTCTTTCATCCCAATTCACCAAAATCCTTTCAATTTTTTTCATTTTTTAAATGGCTGACCTTTTAACTTCGGTTACCCTTTTTTAAGAACACACTGTAGTACTGACCTGCTTTGCGTATGCATACATGTAAGTGTTGATAATTAACAAAAATAAGTCTCTACCCTTAAAGTGCCTTTGCCCCAAGATCTGAACCATTTATGAATATAATGTAATAACGATGAGGTACATGATTATTTTAGCCTAATTTTATCAAAATGTGTTTGTGTGGTGTACATTTCATTTTACTCAAAACATTTATACAGTATTTTCGTTCATACATGTTCTTTTTGTGTTATGTGTTTGTACTACTGTAAAAAGAAACAAGCAAAATTGTTTTGTATCATAATGTCAAAAACTGTCTTCCTATTACTATTAATTTGTGATATATGAAAACAAATATTTTGAAACATATAACGCGCATGTAGCCAAATGCATTATTTAGTAAAGTTTTCTGTTATGCAACATTCGTTAATAAGATTAGTTATGTAATCTATATTTCTTTTACATTGATCAATTCTCTAATTAGAATAAATATTTCAAATAATTATAATTGGTAGATAAGAAGCTCGTGTATTGAAATACTTATACTCCCCCTACGCAACTTTAGATGTAACAATTTATTTAAAGAATACATTGAAATTGATGTGATGATAGTGATGTCATAATCAATATTCAACGTTGATTTTTAATAATGATAATAATAATGATAATAATAATAATAATAATAATAATTGGTTATTTTATATAGCGCTTAGCAAGTAAAAACTTGTTATCCAAATGTGCACCAGTCAGTATTGTTGAAGGGGGCGGGGAGCGGGGGGGGGGCTTGCTAGAAATGTATTTTAGAGTCAAATAAATTTCGTAAAAGGCCTGCTTGCCTAAATATCACGAAAATAAAGAAGACGGGATAATGAAAATTGTGCCTTATTAACACCAGGTGTTTAGTATGTGTTTAACTGTGATTACAAAATATTATTAATTGTAGGCTTTTATCAATGTTTTGGCGTAAACTATTTTTTGGTGTGTTTCAGACTGGATGCACGATTTGTACGATATAAGTTAGCCTCGGTATAATTATAAACAAAAAAGGGAAGTATAATAATAATTAAGTTTGACTTTAACCTGCAACGATTTTGGCTATAAACCAGGTGCGATTTTTTTTCTCCGAATTATTCATACCACTGGAAGTTACAACAAGATTATTCTTTAAAAATAAATGTCAAATTCTTTGCTAGAAAAAAATTAGTCTTACATAATGCTGCAATCAATGTCTAAAACCAACATGCTAAACTTTGTCGGTACCGTACACACACTGTAAAACAAAAAAAAAATACAGAAAAGTGATGTCAGCAGAGTCGCCATACAAAAGTCTCATTTAAAATAACAGTTTTGTTGTAAATTTCTCCCCTAATAATTAAAGAAAGAGAAGAAAAAAAAATCATTAGAGTTCTATAGCTTCCATATTTGGTTAAAAGGGAACAAATGTGTTACATCTGATGTACATTTTGTATTTCTCGCGTAATTACTTGCTGGAGAAATTTACAACAAAATTGTTTTTAAAATTACATTTTAAAAAAATGTATGGCGACTCTGATGACAGCAGATTTGCTGTAAAAAATACAAATATCTTTTACAGTGCATGATGTATTTTTTACGAAAAAAAAATTGAGATTTTATCTCCAAATCGATATTTGTATTGTTTCTTATTTATAGTTCATAAATAATTTGAATTTGAAGGTAAGGTTTTAAGTCGAAGACTTGTAAAATGTACTAAAGGAAATTGTAATAAAGCATTGATAAATTGAATATAAAACCAAATATGCGTCCTAGGTTATAATTTTTATTTTTGTATCCATTTTTGTAAACAGAGTCAACCACAATGTGTCCACACTGTGACAGTGAAAATGGGCCAAATCCACACAGCCGACTATGTGAACACCGTTCCGGAGTCCTGCACAGTGTGACGACTGTGTGGTTTGACCCATTTTCACAGTGTTGGTTCTGTAAAAAGTACGGCACAATGTGACCACAGTGTTTCACATTGTTTTCACACTGTGCATGGGACACTGCGTTTTTTTTCCGGCAGTGGAGTTTGCAGAGCACATGAAGAGTTTAGATCCCAAAGGCGATAAATAACCCTTTAATGAAAACTGAGTTGGGAACCTTATTCCGAGAGTTATTATGATTTCATTTAATACAACTTTATTGAGTTCACAAGAAAGAATGTTCATTAGAACACGATGTCCGTAAAAGTAAATCCGGGTCATGACGCATTACGATTAACCTCAGGGCATTGATGAGAAGATAAAATGAGGTTTATAAAACAAAAGGATAGTAGAAGAAAAGTAGAAGAAAACTGCGGGGTCAAATCACTGCTCAGATGGAGCAAAAAGGTCGATAACTCACACCACAGGCCCGTAACCGGGGAGTGTTCAGGCGTTCAAACGACCCCCCCCCCCCCCCCCCCTCAAAAAAATAAAATAAATAAATAAAAAATAAAAAATAAATAAATAAAAATAAATAAATAAATAAAAATAAACAAATAATAAGAGAGAAAAAGAAGAAATAAGGAAATGGTACAGAATAGAAATGCAAGAAATGAAGCTTTATTAATTTATAGCCAAAAAAGTAGACTCTCTTTTAAAATATTTTAAAATGGTATGAAATAGTATTGCTTGGTGTAAATGACTGGAAATCGATCCACAGACACAATACAATCAACTGTGCTATTTGCAAAGCCTATACTGCCAGCAATGAAGAGAAAATGAATTATTACGATGGTATACATAAGTACAAATGCACGAAAATGTGTCCGTGGCACGCTAAGGGTTAAATACATTGCTCTCAGTCTCTTACATGGAAAATCGTTATATTTGTATAACATGCAGGCTTGATGCAATAATCCTTTTACCGGTATTATACAACGCATCTTGATGAAAGCGTCCAGTAAACTTGTTTAGCTTCTATCAAACTATCTCCATCTCTCGTAAATATCGAATTGGAAAGATCATGGAGGAACAAGAAATACCTGGTTTTATTCTGATGGGCTTTGGCCAAAACATAATAAAAATTTTACGGTGTACACTGAACGACGCCAGATAAAGATAGCCCCTTAATTGTAATTTATTCGGTATTTGTATGGAATTCATAGAGTTGATGGTTAGAACATTCCGCGATCACCACAATAATGGCTCTAAAAATATAAAGAATTTAAAGTACCTTGCTATTTTCTGAGCAATTTATTTTTCTCGGAAGTTCAGGAATCAACGGTCTGAGTTCTTAACTTTCAAGGCATTCAAAAGCTGATAGTTTACTCTTTCAGTACCATACCATATACCATTACAGTGCGTTTCAAATAAAGAGGTAATCCATTTTTGGATGGGCCATATTTCCAGCTCATCCAGTTTTGATAAATATGTCTTTTATATAATTGGAGATTAAATCCTCACCTTTACAATGATACCTTTCTTGAATCATAAATGTAACGCATAAATGAATAAATTGCAAATGAAGGAGGCAGGTACAAAATCTATTTTCCAAGTTTTTGTTAGGGATGAAAGACTGAGTAGATGCTTTCAAAGGATTCACACATCATCACACGCAATCCTATTCAATGCTCTGGGACAGCAGGGACAGCATTCACTCAGTCTTCTTTCAATTTCTTAAAACTTGGAAAAAAATGGACTCTGTACTGTCATTTTCATTTGCAACTTACTCAGATATGCTTTACATTTATGATTCAAGAAAGGTACCATTGGAAAGGTAGATAATTCATTTTTAATCATATGTTACATATGAACAGCAAAACCAAATGAGAATGGAATAAGGGCCCTTCAAAAATGGATTTCTTTTTTTTTTCTGAAACGCACTGTATATCAAATGCACCAATAGGATATGGCACCTTGGAGGCTTAGGGGAAAGACACAAAAGAAAAATGCATCAAAATGGCCAACTCACTTTGTTAATATCAAGACGACGAGAAAATTGTTTGTCAAATTGTATTATTATTCCACCTGTGAATTAGACTAAATTGGATGTGCATTAGATGGCTAATTATCTTAATAGGCATTAGACCAAGTGGTAAATGGACAGAATGAATATTATACCATAATATCTCAACTCTAAAAACTGAAGTGCTAATTTCTGGGTGCTCGTGTAATGACTGCACTTGAAGTGCTATATCAGCACCTGAAGTGCTATTTTAGCACTTGCCCAAGTGTTAATTTTTCAACAAAAAAAATTTCAATGTCGGTACGGGATTCGAACCGGGTTCACCTAGACATGGAAGAGTACGGCTGACGTTACCAATAGACCAAAGGATATAATTAACCTACCTTGATTATGACAGCTTAGTAGATGATTATGGCAAATTTGAAGAAAGTTCGTCATGCAACAATATGATCTGCTAGCAATCGTGAGATGTGAATTGGTCTAACGTGCTCGTCAGCGCTTCTCATGCAGGGGACCCGAGTTCGAATCCCAACAAAGTCACGCTGTTTTTGCCCATTTTTGCTGAAAGTTCAGCTCACGTGAAAGTGCTAAAACAGCACTTTGAGTGCAGTTAAACAGCACATTGAGTGCGGTCACAAATATTCAAGCTCTTAAAAAGTGCTGATTTCAGCCTCTGAGCTAAAAACAGCACTTCAGTTTTTAGAGTGTAGTAGTAGACGGTCTTCAAAGTATGGACTGATGTGTAGACCAAATGAGAATACAGTCTTCAAGTGTAGCGGCGTATTCAAGATTTCAAACTTGGGGAGGGGGTGGGGGGGGGGGGACGCAGCCCCCAATAAAGTATCTGCAAAAATATGTTCTTTCAATGAGCATGATGAGTGGCGTCAGAAATATAGGGGCGCATATTTGTTGCACCACTGGGGAGCATTTCATGAAACAAATATTCACTGACAACTGTTATAAGCTACTGAAATGCTTGCATCTGATTGGCAGAGAGCAAATTTGTCGGATAAAACGTCCGACAAGTCCTTTCATGAAACGCCCCCTGGATCCTCCACTAGACCGAATGGCAATTCATCCAAACCAGTATGTTTAAAATGCTCTATGGTAATTATATCATATATGCAAAGAAGCTCAATATAATAATGTAAAACTAAGATTTTTAGTCTATTTTGAGAAAGAAAATTTAATTATGGGTCTGTTTAAGGTCGTTGCCACCAGCAAACTTGAATATTGGTTGTAAATCAAATAGTGAATAAGAAACGGAAATAGAAAATAAGACAATCGAAGGACTAACTGGTTTTGATTTTGTTAAAAGGGATATTTCTCTGAGCGACGAACACGGGAGAACCAAAGTGAATTCGCAGAGTGCAATTTTATTGAGAGAGTCTAGCCTTCTTCGTTTCAGTAGCTATCAATATTATGTCACATTATGATTTATTTTCCTTCGTAATGCGCTTTCCAACAAAGCAGTATAAAACTTGTAGAAAAGAAAATGTGCATCACATACCTACTGTTCACGAAGTTGGCTTGATTCCCTCTTTATATAATTTTCACATTGTACAAATTCTCCTGTCAAGATAACACCTTAGGGGGTCAAATTTGTATTCCAAAATTTGAATACGCCACTATGTTGCCCCTATTAAAGTATTGAAGTAACGCCCCTCCCCTCCTTCTACATTTTGATGTCGTCAACGGAAGTCACCACATTGAATAAAAATTCATATTTCCAAGTATCCGTGCTCCCCACCACGAAAAGTACCAGTAAGTAAGAATTACAACTTGAGTGAAGATACAAAATAAACAAGCCAATCCAAACAAAGTAGTAAATTAAATGTCATCTGCGGCTATCAAACTGCAGTTAAAGTCAATCATTGTTATTTAAGAGAGTATCATTGTTTATTGTCAAAGTTATAGCTCTTTGACAGGGATGGTTGAAGCCTTCATCTTTTGTCCCAGCTGATGTTGGAAATAAAAGGCAGGCAATACCTAGTGAACGGTGAACGATACAATACAGGTCGCGTGAGGATGGGAAGGTTTAGAAATAAATGTTAAATAACTTCTCCCACCTTGCCATTTCCTATTTTTCTGCCATTTTTAAAAAAATAAACATCCCTTTATATCTGTTTGCCCCTCTTTATGCCACCAATTGTGAATTTGAATCTCTCTCTCTCTCTCTTTCTAACTTTTCTACTCCCCCCAAACCCCCCCCCCCCTCCAATTCATACCTCTATTTCTCCGTATATCTCTCTTTATTCCTGTCTCTCTGCATTTTACCTTTCCCTAATTTCTATCTCTACCCCTCTCCGATTGCCATTGATTCTGTCTCTATATCTCTGTCGGTCTTTAAGCATGTCTTATAACTAACCCTCCCCCCCCCTTTTTTATTTTTATTTCTGCCACTTTCTGCCCATCACTCTGTCTCTTTCTCTTAATTTTTCTGCTTTTGTAGATCTCTCTTCCCCTTCCTCTCTATGTTCATTTTCACTCTCCCTGTCCGAATTCATTTAATATTTGTACCCGTTTGTTTTTATCTTTACCCCTCCCCCTCTCCTCAGGGTTCCCAGCATTTCAAGAAAACAAAATTCCCTGATTTTTCCCTGATCAAATCTACAAAATTCCCTGATAATTATTCAAACCCATTTCCAGTTTTGTGTGTTTTCTTTGCTATCTCAGCTAAGTGAACTAGTAGGCCTATTTGCAGTATAAAACACTAGTCTGACTGACTACCAAACTTTCGATTTTGGGGCCAATCAAAATTCCCTGATTTTGAAGCATTATTATTCCCTAACTTTTCCCTGACAGGAAAAAAGTAAAATAATTTCCCCTGATTTCCCTGATGGGCTGGGAACCCTGCTCTTTACCACCCTCTCCCCCCATTTCGACTCTCTCTTGGAACCTAATTTTTCTTTAAATTGGGGGGGGGGGGGAGGAGTGGACACATGGGTTCTCAACTAAAATATTTGATTAGTTGTACTGTTGCATCATAGGATGTCATGGGACTGACCAAAATTGTTATTTTAAAATTGAATTGTGATATTCTCAAAATGTCAAATTTAAACATTTAAAATGTTTGGGGGTAGTAGACCAATAGTAATTGCAAATTGGGGTTGCAACACACACAAAAAAAAAAAAATTAAGAAAAAAAAAAAGAAAAAAAAAGAAGGGCTATTGGAATTTTAGACTCGTACAAAAATAAGCTGAAGGCCAGAAGAATGTCAGCTACATGTATGACCTTTTACAAGGTTATCTCTGAAAGAAGTTGTCAATTGATAAAGAGACTACCCTGTTAACATAAAACTAAAAGAAGTAATTAATAATAAATAACACTTTTCCAGCAGTCAACAGATGATAGACAATATACATAACAATTGAAAACAGTAATGAGTATAAATGGCTACACAGAGAGTATTATTTGTTTTCAACATGTATGAATTTAATACAAGCAGTCATGCATTTCTCAGCAGAAATGAACCAATGAAAAAAAAAAAAAACAAACAAAAGAGGAAATAATGGAAAACTTCACCTAACATTACTATTTTGAGTATGTTTAAATTTAAAGACACAATGTCATTCATTCTGTACAATTCCGTCAGCATTCTTTATACTCGGAAAATAATAAGACAGTAGACAGAATAAATCATTCATACAAATGTGTTGTGTAGACAGTACGGTCTGTCCAATATAACAATCTTTAACAATTGTACCACAAATTGTATAGCTATAAAAACTTGAGATTTTCCTCTTAACCGAGAAATGATCACATGCAAAAACTACTCTTCCTTCCCATCTTACAATCATAGTTGATAAGAGTTTGAGCATTATCAAATATATTGTGAGTCAAGCATAATCCATATGACAAGACGGTCTACTGACCAATTGGTCCAATTGCCAATTTGTCTATTAAATAGCCTAATGGTCTAATTGCATTTTTGTCTATTGTTACTGGAATTGACCAAGTCGTGATAGACCATTAGACGAATTAGACGAAATGGTAAATAGGCAAAGGGGTACTTAGACCAAAAGGTGATTAAACAAACTAGTTGTAGACGAAATAGAATTAGACCATGTTGGATGAGACAAAATGGACATTAGTCGAAGGGGGTTTAGACCAAATGACAATTTACAAAGGTCTAGTACCCTAATTTAGTTGTAGGTCATGTAACATGGAGTGAAACTGAACTTATTGGGAATTCTAAGCTAACGCCTGAATCACATAAGGTTTAAGCACTGTAATTTAGTTGTAGGTCATGTAACATGGAGTGAAACTGAACTTATTGGGAATTCTAAGCTGATGCCTGAATCACATAAGGTCTAAGCATCCTAATTTAGTTGTAGGTCATGTAGTGTGGGGTGGAACAGAACTTATTGGGAATTCTAAGCTGACGCCTGAATCACATAAGGTCTAAGTATCCTTATTTAGTTGTAGGTCATGTAACATGGAGTGAAACTGAACTTATTGGGAATTCTAAGCTAACGCCTGAATCACATAAGGTCTAAGCATCCCAATCTAATTGTAGGTCATGTAGCGTGGAGTGGAACTGAACTTGGCGTAGGCCTTGATGACCTTGTTGATGGCTTCTCTGAAGTCTTTCTCGCTGGCGACCTTCTTCCTGGCGCGGATGGCAAACATACCGGCCTCGGTGCATACGCTACGGATCTCAGCACCTGATCAATGAAAAAGAAAAAAATAATGCAGTGGAAACTTGTTAAAACAAGGTTATTAGTACCATGAATATTACCTTGTAGTTTCACACCGATGTGCTGGCTCAGTGGATAGAGTGTGCGCCTCATAATCTGTTCCCGGGTCCGATCCCCGACCACATTTTTGATACCAAAAGACATTAAAAAATGGTAGTTGATGCTAAACTGTTTGGCGTTCAACAAGAAAGGGACAGAACAACGTCGATCTGGCGCTGCTCAGTGGCTGCCGGGCCCAAAATCAATCGGTCAAAAAAAATTTATGTTTTATTTATTTTATTTACCCAGCTCTAAAGAACTGTTCTCCCAGCGGGCCCCTGCACAACATAATGCTATTATACCCCTCTCCATTCCAAAATACCGAGTGCCTGGCTAGAAGGCAGAGGCTACCATTTTAAAAGTCTTTGGTATGTCTCGACCAAGGACCGAACCCAAGGTCTCCCGTTCATGAGGCAGACGCTCTACTGAATGAGCTAACATGTCTGAAAATAAGAAGATTATACAGGAGAAACTTGATTTTTTAACAAGGTACTGAGGACCATGAATATTACCTTGTTAATTTGTAAATCAGTAATAAATTTTATCAGGGTAAAAAGAAGTACCCCTCCCTCCTCCCCTGCACTTAATGGGATATCATCTTTCCATATTACAAATTTGTCAATGCCGTAGCTGAATGTTTAAAACAAGCCTCATAAGCCAGTGGCAGTTCAAGGATTTCATTAGGGGGGGGGGGGAAGTTGTAATTCAGATTTTGGTACATCAATTTTTTCCCCCATCACACCGCATTGAATATGTTCAAGGTCATTATACAATGTCAGTGGTTTCAGTAGGTCCCCCCTTTTTTTATGAATCCGCACAGGTCTGTAAGTTGTACAGGATCTCAGGAACCTGCCAAAGATTTTCTAGCAGAAATATATTACAAACAAATTGATAAATATAAATGAATAAATAATCATACCTGTACAGTTTGGACATAGCCTGGCCAGCAGCTCGTACCTGATGTCTCTCTCTACACTCATAGATCGGGCATGAATCTTGAAGATGTGTGATCGACCCTGAATAGAGCAAGCAGAAATAAAATGTTGCAAAAATTATAATTTATTGTCTTATAATACTTTTCATTTTCACACTATACAGGTAAAGTGCAGTGGCAGATCTGGGATATCATGAGGGGGGAGGGGGGGGGGGGGCTACCAAAAATTGGAATTTCAGATTTTTGTACAGTCAAATTTCTTTTATGTCAAACCGACCGAGCAAAGGGTATACTGTATTTGCTGTTATTTTCGTGCGATTAATTTTTCGCGCTGAGCGACCTCAAAGAATGTTCACCGGTTCTTGAATTTGCGCTGCATTTTAGTAAGAACTCAATTTAATACACCCAATACATGCATAAAAAAGCATGCTCATATATTCGCGCGTTTTAAAATTCGCGCCTGCCAATCTTCGCGCGAAATACGCGAAAATTAATGTACCATGAATATTTCCACAAGTACAGTAGTCAATTTTCCATGCCTGAAGTGTTTTAGGAAATAACTTTTGTGCATCATTCCTACTCAGTTTTAGGACATTTTCATAAACTCCTTGAATTAATCAACAAAAAGTTATTATTGCTTTTAAATGAAAATAGGCAATACCATTAGTGGTTTTTATTCAATGTATTTCCATTTGCTTTATTCCTATCAGTATTATGTTGTCCAATAAGTTTCTTTGAAGATGTGATTACAAAAATTATGGAGTAGCGGATATGGACAAATGAAGCAATTAGTTTGAGACTAATACACTCATAGAGAAAAGATGATGGTATCACTAAATTGTCCAGAGACTAATCGCTATTAAGGATGAATATTACTATACAGTATGTGTGAAATAAAATGGTACAAGTGGAAAACTTTTTCTTATAGTATGAAGATTAATCACAACCTGGTATTGTTTGGTATTTTCATAAAGCAGAAAAATCAGACTTTCTTCTGCAATTTTTTTTCATCACGTTTGGTGCTGCAATTTTTGTGATATGACTAGTTTTCTACAATCAAGAAAAATCAATTTTTCGCACGCCATCCCATGCCTTTGTGTAGGTTTTGCATAAACGCCATAAATTCAGTGCTCCAGAACAATAGGAGTGCGCAATTTCGATTTGTTCCTCGTCGCACAAAATTCAGCATAACTTTTGTTTTACGAAAGCAAATTATACAGAACAAAGTGCATCAGCAAGGAAAATCTTTTGGCTTTAATTTGGTACCACAAACACACATTATTTGAAAATATTTCACGCCTAAATTATTTTTCCCCCGACTGTACCAGAGCTGCCAACCTTTAGAAGTAGAAATTAGTAATCTTGGAGCTCAAAATTCGTAATTTTGAGAGAAAAATCGTAATTTCTTACGCGGTAAGAATTTCCTCAAAAATTTGCAAAAAAATCGGCACACATCATAGAATTGTCCTTAGCCTTGCCCTAGGGCCTAGGTACACAAAACTTAGCGATATTTTGCTTTGTTGCTAGCATCTCCGGCAGCTCAATATTTGGCTGATTTTATGCATTTTTGGATAGGCTATCGTATAAACCACCACCATGTTCGGACGAAAGAAAAAAATCCTTATTTTCTTACGCGGTAAAAATTTCCTTTAAAAAATCGGACGAACAAACCTTGCAATGATGAGCATGTTTTCACCTTTCGAAGATGGTATGATACAAGGCCATTAAGTCTATTTCCTCTTTCTTTTTTTGGAAGCTAAAGTTGCCATGTTGAGCTCAATCAAATTCCCATGCGATAGATTTCTAGATCCAGGTATAATCCAAGTTTAATCCAGTAAAATCCAGGGTAGTTTGTTGTTATTGTCGCAACGCACACATCTCCACGTATGCTCGCGCGTTGCATTAGTTGGGCGCTGACATTTGCGCACTAAATTTCACATTTCCGAACGTGAAAAGTTCTTTCTCTCTTCTCATCTCATGCATATTCATTCACTCCTGAGCAACTGTCCAATAAATATCGATGTTTCCGATTGTACCTCTAGATTCAGTTAGCAAGCTCGTTCCAAAATATATTATTTGTCCTGATTTTTTTAAATAAAAGTATTCGCAAATCGCTTTAAAAATGACCTTGTTTCACATATTTTCAGACCGGAAATTAAGCTTTTAGTTTTGTTGCCATGGTAAAATTATTTGAATTTTTATGGTACCCCCAACCACTTATATTGTCTTATTATCATTTGATCTTCAAATTGTTCATTTGGCTTGCAAGTCTTTATGGGCAGAATTTTTTCTATTTTCACTCAAAGTTCATGGAGTTTGACACGATTTTAGTATTTTGCAAAAATTTGCTGACATCGATCGAAAATTTGGCTGAATTATTCACCACGGAGCTCAGTCACGTTATGTTTGATTATTTTTCATTCATTGGTTTATTATCGACTGTTAGATAATATTATTTTATAGATTTTAACTGGTTGCCATTGATTTTGAAGAGTTTGTAATCATAGTAAAAGCAGCAGTCTACAATTTTATACGAGACTCGACTGTGCCGTGTACCGCCGCGCATCGGGCTACCGTCTCTGCCCCCACCTGTTGCGAGTGTAGTGTTTCATGCTGGTTTCAACCTAGAAGTCTAAAAAACACCGTCAACGTCATTTTCAAATCAATCCTAAAAATTCATTTATTCATGGTGACTTTACTGTTACAAATTCTGTCTCCTTAATATACATTTGTTTTATTTATATGATGTTTCTGATCTGATATTCGGCGATTTTTAATAATAAGAAATTATGGAGTAAGTTGTATGACGGTGACCTTGTCGATTGCTTGTCCATGTATTATGTATGGAGCAAAAACGTGACGTTGGCAAAAGAAAATTTTATTACAAAATTCCTTATTTATCAAAGTTCATGGGGGAAAAAAAATCTAAAATATTTAAAAAAATTAAATCCCCATATATTAAGGAGACGGAATATGTAACAGTAAAAGTCACCATGAATTTAAATGAATTTTTTAGGATTGATTTGAAATGACGTTGACGGTGTTTTTATGACTTCTAGGCGGAAAGCAGCATGAAACACTACACGCGCAACAGGGTGGGGCAGAGACGGTAGCCCGATGGGCGCGGTACACGGCACAGTCGAGTCTCGTATAAAATTGTAGACTGCTGCTTTTACTATGATTACAAACTCTTCAAAATCAATGGCAACCAGTTAAAATCTATAAAATAATATTATCTAACAATCGATAATTTACCCAATGAATGACAAATAATCAACATAAACGTGACTGAGCTCCGTGGTGAATAATTTCAGCCAAATTTTCGGATCGATGTCAGCAAATTTTTGCAAATACTAAATCGTGTCAAACTCCATGAAACTTTGAAGTGAAAATAGAAAAAATTCTGCCCATAAGACTTGCAGAACCAAATGAACATTTGAAGATCAAATGATATAAACAATATAAGTGGTTGGGGGGTACCATAAAAATTCAAATAAATTTTACCATGGCAAACGAACTAAAAGCTTAATTTCCGGTCTGAAAATATGTGAAACAAGGTCATTTTTAAAGCGATTTGCGAATACTTTTATTTAAAAAAATCAGGACAAATAATATATTTTTGGATCGAGCTTGGCTAACTAAATCTAGAGGTACAATCGGAAACATCGATATTTGATTGGACAGTTGCTCAGGAGTGAATGAATATGCATGAGATGAGAAGAGAGAAAGAACGTTTTCACGTTCGGAAATGTGAAATTTAGTGCGCAAAATGTCAGCGCCCATCTTATGTTGCAAAGTGCGTGTATAACGAGAGGCGAGCGCATACGTGATCTATTCAGGCTAGGCGCGCGCGCAGCTAACCACCGCCGAAAGCTAGGGCGAGTAGCCGAGCGGGGAGTCGATGGTTTTGCTCCTCCATCCAGCAATGCAAGCATGGGTGTGCGCGCGCATTCGGCCCCCCGCTGGCGCTAGTGCGCCGCTTGTATGCAAAGATCATGCACTCAATGATCGTATTGCATACAATGCTATTGTAGTATAATTCAAGGCGCCACTTGCATGCAAAGACCATGTAATCATATTGCATTATAAAAGACAAAAATTCGTAATTTTTCAATGCCTTTTCGTATTTTCGTATTCCCTTCTTATTTTCGGGACAAATACGAATTTTTCGGGACGGTTGGCAGCTCTGCTGTACCATTTTTTTGACACAGACTGTAAAGCTCATACTTATGTTCATAACATACAAGCAATATGAAATAATGTATAAGCCTAAATTTTCATGATTTTGGACAAAGTGGGGCAATTCATGAGAGCATTTTTGTGATGATTTTCTTATTATGAATACCCTTATATTGAAGAGGAAATTTTTGTGACAACTGACTCGAGAAATTTGCAAAAATAACCACTGACTATTATCTCATTCACCATATCATACAAGTGGTTATTTTCACAGTGGTTTTATTTTTGCATATTCCATTAGACAGTTTTTGCGAAAATTTTCACTTCAATATATGGCTATTTATATTAATGAAAACATCACAAAAATCGCGAAATTAAGCTCTTGTGAAAATATCTGTAGGCGAAAATATTGGTTTATACAGTACCTAGGAATTCATGCATGTATATATGTACTATGCTCAAAGTAGACACAAATTTAAAATAAAATAAAGAAACTGACCTCTAAGTCCGGCAGTCCAAACTCCACCTTCCTATCCAGTCTCCCTGGTCTCACCAGGGCGGGGTCTAGCGTATCCGGTCGATTGGTTGCCATGAGAACCTTGATGTTACCACGGGGATCGAAGCCATCCAGTTGATTGATGAGCTCCAGCATAGTTCGTTGAACCTCGTTATCCCCTCCAGCTCCATCGTCAAATCTCGCACCTGGGTTTTAGGAAGATCAAGAATGATTTTAATAAAATTAATAATGCAAATTATGCATGTACCAAAGCAAATTCATTTGCAGTTGGCAGCCTGTAGTGTACTTTGAATTTCATTTTGTGAAAATGGATTATTTTATTAAAGGGGAATTGTAGTTATCTCAGAGAACATCTTTCGAGCATTGAAAGATAAGGGGTTGTCGGGGACGAACATCAGCACATGGGTTGGCCATAGCTCAGTCAGTAGAGCTCCTGTCTAGCAATCAAGAAGTTTCGGGATCGAATCCCGATGGAATCCCATTTTCTAAAATGCTAATTTTTCATATTATTTATTTCTGGTCAGTTTCCTTCTTTCTTCAAACCTATGATATATTGTAACAAATCCAGCAGTGCGTTTTTCAAAGAAAAATTTGAAAATTAAAAAGTTAACTGATGTTGCAGGTCGGATGGTGAGAAACCACATCGGCTCACTTTAGCATTTATAATAAACACTGTTGTGTACCAATATTTATCAATTACCGTATCTTACCTCCAATTGCATCAATCTCATCAAAGAAAATAAGACACGCCTTCTTGCCTCGAGCCATCTCAAAAAGCTCTCTCACCATACGAGCACCCTGTAAAACAAATCATAATAATAAATGTAATATGATTCAACTATTTAGAAATGAAAAATATACATATGAAAACAATAGGTGTAATTGAAAGAGTAGAAAAAAAAACCCACTGGTACTCCTACTGGACCCATGTGGGTAACGTGGGTAAAGTGAGGCGAATGTTGACCTAAAGCACCTAATTAATAGAAGTTGCTGGAATTCAAATTGAGATCCTTGTAGAATACTGACATTCTAAACTTGCCCACTAGACCACAACATTTTGATAAATTGACACTTGGTCAAAACCCACTTTGACTAATGTCTGTTTGATCTTATCCTACATGGACATTCATCTACAACCAGTCTGTCTAATTCCTTGGTCTAATTGCTAATTTACCATTTTTGGTCTAATTCCCATTTTATCTAATGCCGATTTCACGTAATGTCCACTTTGTCTCACACAACTTGGTTAATCACCTGTAACATACTGGTAATAAATGGAATATTCATTTGGAAATTAGACGAAAATGCAATTTGACAATTTGGTTATCCGACGAATTGGCAATAAGACCAAAGTCGCCATTAGACCAAGTGAGAATTAGACCAAGTATGTATTAGACAGTGCGGAAATTAGATGAAATTGTTAGAAGATCAATGTAGTAAAAAACGTATTTCAACATGTATGGAAAACAAGGTTGATATAAATCAGGGTTCATACATTTTTGGAAGTTAAATTCCATGACTTTCCATGAGCATTCAATAAAGAATTCCATGACTTTTTCATGGAAAAATAGATTTTCCATGACTTTCAAGGCCTGAAACACAAGATAGCAAAATTCCATAACTTTCCAGGTTTTCCATGACCCATATGAACCCTGTAAATAAATTATTTTCCAGCTATACCCTTACCTCTCCCACATATTTCTGTACCAGTTCTGATCCGATCACCCTGATAAAGCATGCATCTGTTCTGTTAGCCACAGCTCTAGCACACAGGGTCTTGCCGGTCCCTGGGGGCCCGTATAGAAGCACACCCTTCGGTGGCTCGATACCTAGATTGACAAATCTCTCAGGCTGAAAAGATTGAAGACAACAAGACAAATTAGATTTATTACAGGATTTTTTATTGAGGACATGAAGTGAATTGTATTATTACTCAAATTTGAGCCTCACTATTATAAGACGTTCAGGCCTACAAGTAGCACCTTAAGGTCCATATGTGACACTTTTAGGAGGAGACTCAATGCCTAGATTGACAAACCTCTCAGACTGGAAGGAAAATTATTAATAAGATTAGTTCCCTTTTACTCACGACTTCTTAACCCAGGTTTAGTCGTACCATCATGATAATAAAAGCATGCAAGAAATGACCTAACCAATCCCAAAGGGATCATTTCGAATTATAGATAGATAGATAGATAAGTGGTTTATTCAAATCAAAACATATACAAATCGATTTACATATCTCCATGCTTCGTAGTTTGAAAACTAAATTGTGCAATGGATTACATATTTTTTCACAAAGTATAAAAAATGATAATGATAATCAGGACACTGGTGTCGATCCCCCGCCCCACGCCACTCATTAGTGTTACACGAGACAGTTATACCATGCACCCCTAATGAGTAGCGTAGAGCAGAGGACCGACCTCACCGCATACATTATAAGACAATATTAACAGTGAAATAATGAATATAAATCGACAGGAGGAATAGCACAAAAGAGAAAGGGAAAGATGAGGGAGTATCAGATATAACTAAATTTTGAAACATTTACGCTAAACATATATGTATATTACGCAATATTAAACATGACATTTAAATAGGCTAGAGCAATCAACACTGAAAATGATAGTATTGCAGGTGGTTAATTACACAGTCAGTTAATCTTTGTTTATCATTATGCTTTCGATCATTTAAGTTCAATTGATGTCAATTAGCTCAATTAGCACTTGTTCCATTCATACCAGACACCTATTTACACTGGGTGGGGGGGGGGGGGGGAAGCATGTACACAAATGCCTTGCTCAAGGGACGTAAGTGCCGGATGTCAGGGATCGAACACACTACTTTGAATTGGGCAGTCAAGTGGTGAGACCTGGCCTGGTCTACGGCACTTCTACGATGAAAGAGGGGGTAACATTTTGGAGATGGGAAAAGGGAGATCAAAGTGGTTCCCTAATTTAAAAAATGGCTATATGTATACTTACATGAAGCAATGGGGTTTCTACCACTTCTCTGAGTTTATCAATTTGTTCTTTACAGCCTCCTATGTCTGAGTAGGTCACATCTGGCTTCTCTTCAACCTGAATAGAAAGGAGAAAAGAATCGGTTATGAACAGAAATAAGAATCGCAGTAAGGAAAATTAAACAAAAGACAAGAGAGTTTCATTTATGAAATTTCTTAATCATTCAATATAAATTGACATACTTGACCTTGTTATTTGGGTAGATGTATTTGTTTCAAACTACATTTTAATTGATATAATACATTCGGTTTTTGATGAAGGCTGCATTCTTTTTCACACAAAGGATTAGGCAAAGACATGTGTCAAAAAGTGCCTTCCTGTTTTTAACATACGTGTACCTCACTGATCTGTTTCTCTCATTTGAATACATTTGTTCATGTCAAATCAATGAATATTAACCCTAACTTACCTGAGACATTTTTTGCAATAAAACCGCAGTGCGAAATTTTTTTGATTGCACCGCTCGCTGACTTTTTACTTTCAAGTCTTGCGCATCTTTTAAAACCATTTTCGCGAAAATCGGGCGTACCGTTACGATGTTCCATGATTTTCAAAAATTTCCGTCAGACCGAAAATGGCTCAAAAATGTGTTTTCAGCTAGAATTCATAAATGAGTGATTATTTTTAATTTTATTAACAAGAGTAATGTATTTTGATGCTATTTATGGCTGAAATAATGTCACAGACGAATTGTGTAAAAAAAAACAATACAAATAAACAGGTAAAAAAAACAAAGAAATACATAAGAAATTACAAAAACAACAAAATACGCAAGAAATCGATTTTGGTACCGGAATTTTTTTCTTTTACAATTCTTAGGAATGCTTTAAAGAATATTTTCACAAAAATAGCTTTCTAGGAGCTTTATTTAGTGAATTAGAGCAAAAAGTATGATTTCACGAATAAATTCATATAAAATAAAATATATGAATTTAGTGCAATTTACCTATGCAACTGCATAGATTATGTCATTCTCTATCTTTATGCAAAGTTTGGTCGCGATTGCAGGATCCGCGGCCGAGATCTTAGGGGTACTTTGAGCTCGAAAAATAGCCCAGGTTAGTTAGGGTTAAAGGCTTATTATAAAATGCACAGGTCAATCAAGTATGAGGCCATAGTGGCAAATGCTATAATATACAAATAATTGTAACATCAAACTATGAACATGGTTAGTCAAAATACATAATGGTAAAGTAAAAGGTAAACATACAATGTAGCAGTGTAAATTTATCAAGACAAGACTAACAGAATGGAAATTACCAAGAATAAAAATTGTAAAGGTTGTTGTTGTTTTTTTATATTTTACGGCGCTTTCATTCATTATATGAATATTTACGCTTTATCATTTACGTTTTTTTTTCTTCTTTCCTTTCTTTTCTTTTCTTTTTTTAAAGAAAATCATATAATTAGGATTTTTGCTGTTGAAAAGATCTTTTTTCTTTTTTTTTTAATACAAAGCCTTACTTGATGATAATCGAGAAAAACAAAATATCTGTCATATACGTCTCTAATAAAGTACCGACCTCGTTCACGTAAAGCAAAAAGAATTATAATAAATAAAAAACAGAAAACAAAGTATAGGTATTTTGACCAGATGGAACGAAGAGAAGAAAGAAAGGGTCATAAACTCCACTCCTGCACCCGTGAGAAGTAATGTACTGACCTGCATCATGGTAACTGTAGGGTCAATCTTAGGTGGCAATGGAATGTGAATCTGGTACTTGTTACGGTCAACTCTGCAAAACAAGATATGAGAAGAAAAAAAACATTACTCTTATTATTCATCAAAGAAAGAAAAAAAAAAGTGCGTACAATTATACAAAATCAGAAATACTATTAAACTTTAGGAATGCCACGGACAAAAAAAAAAAAAAAAAAAAAAATGAACTGAATTACTTCTGTCAAAAAGCCATTGGTTGATTTACAAAATAACATGAGTAAACATATAGACTTTACAACAGTTCTTGTTAATTGAAATATAAAACATGATATTTAAATTTTTGAGTAACCTAGAAGCCTTTGATAAAAGTACCATTTGGGTATTTTTAAATTTTGTTTTTGTTGTTATACAATCGAGAAATCTACCTGCTAATAGGTTACCTTTTACTAGCTGGATCTGTTAGCATGTTTCAACATAATCAAAAAGGGCTGGTAAGTGAAAGATTACCTATGAATGATTAATTTTCTGATTATTTAAAAAAGAGTAAACCTAATTTCATAATCTTGCTTTCGAATCAGATGAAACTTATTGTGATACCCCCTTAATCAGTTATGTGATGTCACAAAGTGACACCTTACATGTATATAAATGGTACTTTTTATCTATTGCAGAAGACTGTCAAATAGTCAAGAATTTATCGGCCATTACTTAATTTCTTGGAAGAAATAAACAATGAAGTCATCTTACCCGACCCTCATGCCTTCCTCAATATCTGTGGGTGCCACATTATCGTGAAGGTCCACCACGAACTTGGCAAACTGTTTGACATTGATGATGTATTTAGCATCCTCCGTTTCAGCATTGATGATTTTTGTACAGCGAGCCACTTGTAGGGGCTGTTCGCTGGTTAATGTTTGTTTGTCAGCTTGGAGATCCCATAGCGCCGGGTTGGCGAGACCTGTGTCTGACTCTTTGATACCTATTAAAAAAATATTCAAATATGAGATTGTTATCAGGTTTGTTTGTCAGCTTAGAGATCCCATAGTGCTGGGTTGGCGAGACTTGTGTCAGATGCTTTGATACCTATACAAAAATATTCAAATATGAGATTGCTATATCACCCCGGTTTTCCCATTCAAATTTAAGGATAGGATCCAGAATGCTAAGTTGGCCTGACCCATGTCCAATTCTTTTAGACGTCTATTCCAATTACAAGACTGATACATCATTCCCTAATAAATCTACAGCCTCCCTGTTAGAGCTCATAGCCCCAAGCCCACTCCCTGTTCAAAGAGTCACAAAATATGCCGAAATAAAAGGATTTTACAGTTACACATGTTGATTTAATACAAATAACAGGGTTTCCAGCATTTCAAGAAAACAAAATTCCCTGAATTTCCACTGATTTTTCCCTGATGAAATCTGAAAATTCCCTGATAATTATTTAAACCCATTTCCAGTTTCAAATTTTTTCTTTGTTTGTTGCCTTGAACTATTTGCAATATCAAACACTAGTATGACTGACTACCGAACTTTACATTTTTGGGCAAATCAAATTCCCTATTTTTCCCTGATTTTGAAGCATTATTATCAAATTCCCTGACTTTTCCCTGACTGGAAAAAAGTAAAATAATTTTCCCTGATGGGCTGGGAAACCTAAAAAAATGCGTCCTGGAAATTATTTTATTCTTGTTCTCATTCATTAATTTATATGCTGCTTGAGGAGGGGGAAAAGCAACACAGCAGTTTCAACAAATGAACATCTAAACTAAATCAAAATCATTTGACTAAAAATTGATGAAAATCAAAGAAAATCAATCAGATGAAAATATTGGGGAGCCTTCCCAATATATATCTTATATATTAATAATGTTTTCTTACCCGTAAGTTCGTTGACCCTTTTAACAATAGCTTGAATGTCATCTTCAACCTGTTTGATTGGTTTTGTGTATGGCCCAGCACCCTGAAACACAAAAAACACTAACAATAAGTATTACAATAAAAAATGAATACACATTGGAAACTTGTTATAACTTGAGGTTCTTTGGACCATTAAAATTTCCTCAATTATGTTATATCAGGAATCTGGAGGAAAATAAAAACAAAATAATACATTGAGCCGGGACAAGCAAAATGACCTTGTTACATTGTTGATATCGTTTTATATGACCTCTTTATAATAATGAGTTTTCACCATATTTTGATCCATTTACATTTTATGGCAAGGCAACTTTTATTTAAGTCATGAACAAAAAAAAAAAACAAAAAAAAAATCTAATTAAAGTTAAAGAATTATTTTTGCAGACTGTATGTTTCATGATTTATTCAATCTCCAGTCCTTAGTAATAGTAGCCTGAACTTGTTGAGCACTATACTTACATATGATTTTAGAAGTGCAATGTCCCCTTCATCCAAGGCTGTAAATAAAATAAAGATAGGAATGCATTGATTACAAATTATTTCTTTACTATATGTCTCTTTCCTCTCACATCTCATAATTAGTTTCTTTTCCAGATTGTGAATATTTTTTCTTAAATCATCTTTTCTCACCTTGCAGGTGACCTTTTCGACATATTAGGATTTTAGATTTAGATCTAGACCTATTTGTTTTTGAGGAGAAACTTTGTAATAATAATAATAATAATAATAATAATAATAATAGTGAAAACTTATAGAGCGCACACACCATCCAAGGATGCTCATTCACTGGAAATCTTGAACAAATGATTGATTATTCAACAATCTATAGACGTAATGTTGATATGAACCTAGACCGAGAATATATCTTCTCCCCTGATCGCTTCGGAGGATGATGTACTGTAGTGATCAAAGGAAAAGACAAACATTCTCGGTCTAACATAAAAGGAACCATGATTTAAATATAATCTGATGTGATACGCAGTTTGCGATTTTTTTTTTCTTCAGGAGAATCATGGTCATCCGGAATATCTCATTTTCATATGAAGTTGTAATTGTGTCTCTCTTATTAATTTGGCCATCTTTTTTTTAGTCAAACAGATAGACCTAGTCTAGTAAATAAACAAACAGATCTTTCCTCAAAACATCTTGATCACTGATTTTGGATGAAAAGGGACAAGAACCTTCTTCTTCTTCAAACAGATCTTTCCTCAAAATATCTTATCATTGATTTTGTACGAAAATGGAATTAGCTAGGAATCTTCTTCGCCTCTTCGGCTTCGCTTGATTTGCTCCAGGTTGGAGATCTGCAATTGGTGCAGAAGATTGTCCAATCAACAATTAAGACATTTAAAAACTGTTGTTATAACGAGTGCAAACTTGCATAAAATTAATTTAGATTAAGCCAAAGAAAATTTGAAACAAAACAAAAAACAGGTCCATGCCAGCAAGAATGGAATCATGCCAGAATCATGGAATAGTTTAACCAGATTAAGTCTAAAATTGCAATTATTTATTTTTATTAATTTAAGGCAGACAAAAATCCGTATTAGGAACAAGAAAATACTTCCACAATTAATAATCCACGACCGTCACACACGTCCACACAGCTCAATTCATGCACCAAAGACTCGCAGAAAGCAAAGCCTGACCTGGCCGCCTGGGTGGTCATGATCATCGCCCATCGATTCACTCAACTCGCGTCAAGGCACGGGCTTGAATCTCTTACGTTGGAATGAAATAAAATGACAATTTGCAAGATCAAAATACACTTACATTGTATAGGTTTGTCCTCTTTATCTTCTGTCTTGGTTTTTCGCATATCATCTCCCAAATGATCCGGCATTTTGTTTGTCTTTGCAGTCAGATAAAGTCGAGAAACAAAGCTCCAGTAAACAACACAGGCGAATTGGGATGGGACTGAAGGAATTCTGCAATGATTCAACAAAATATTTTGGTAGAAGCTAGACGGTAGATTTCGTAGAGTTGTCAATTTAAGTAGTGTTTAGTTCTTACATCATTTGATATCATCGCAGAATGCAAAATCAAATATTTTCCATTGGTTATGGAGATAATTATCTTAAGTATCAGCTAAAGATATTGAGATGTTAATTTCATTATTACTGCTAATGTTTTGACTTCAAATTTAACAAAGTGTTTTTTTTTCTTTTTCTATTATTATTATTATTATTATTATTATTTTTCTTATTATTTTTTTATTATTATATATTTTTTTTGGGGGGGGGCGGGGGGGGGGCCGGGGGGGGAGGTGTGTGAATTTTTTTGGGTCTTGGCCAACCGTAAGGTCATATATCAGCTGTAGGCGTAGGTTTAAGATCACAATCGCCTGAAATCATGTATATTTTTCCATTTTCTTTTTTTTACTTTATAATTTAGCTCACTTCGGAGCCCCCTAAGGTCAATTTAGCGCCCCTTTCAGGTCATTTTGGCGCCCTTTGGGACGCCTACCCGGGGGCCCCGGGCCCGTAAAGCCCCCCCCCAGAATAGCGCATGGGAAAGATTCCTGCAAAATCTAAACAGAAAATAGGGAGGGGGGGCTAGCTGTTTACTGAAAATATTATGGGCTTGGTTTGCCCCCGCTCAGCTTTACGGTCCCTAGTCCCTTTATAGCTAGATGCAGATACGGGGGGGGGGAGGGGGCGCCACCACCTCCCTCAGTAAGATGGCGAAGCCCCCCCCCCTCAGGAAAAAAAATTAAAAAAATCACCCTCCCTCCTTTGTTAACTTGCGAAGTAAGTTATAAAAAAATTCTAATAATTAGCGTGGACAAATAAAATGGTGAACTAAGTTAGACACCCAAATGGAATGTGTGAATTTGTTATTTTTTATTTTTTTTTGTGATCACGAATTTCCTTGTTGACCATAGTACATTGCGAGACAAATGAATACCCTCTAGCAATTGTTATTTCTTATTCATGTGGTTAGAGACACCGTACTCGCAGAATGTTCAATATTCAACGAATTTCAGCCAGCTGTGTTCACATTGGATTCTGAGATTTCTGACCAAAAAAGAAAGGGCGAAATTAAACAGAATGGCTGAGGAAAAGATTGGTAAGATTTTCTTATTTTATCAAACTTATGTTCAATGGAGTTCCAGATAAAGCTACACATAGTTGTTGTTGTTCCTGCCAAAATTATGAATTAAAATAAAATAACATCTTTTGACTATCATAATGAGGTTAAAAGCTGTACTTTTCTTGTCGTGAGAATTTGATGTTGTTGTCATTAAACAGTGCAGTTGGATGAGGCTGAGCTGAGTGAGATTGAGTTGACTTTTGGTTCCACTTCCAGATCAAAGAAAAAAAAAAGGTGATGAAATAAGTAAGCATGATGCAATAATTGGCATTTAATTTTGGGTAGGTATATTCAGAGATAGAGACAAGAAACATGGGGAAGGAAGATACAGGTGGGTAAATTATGTTTTAGAGGTCTGAGTTGTTGTTGACTGTTGTTGTTGACATGAGCAAGAGAGAGAGAGAGATAGAGAAGGGCCCATATTCTGAACTGAAGACTGAATTTGTAGACAAGTTCGTCGTAAGCTCGTTCAAACCTATTTTGCAATCCTTTTGTCTGATGCATCGGTCAACATCAGACAAAAGGATTGCACAATAGCTTTGCACGAACTTGCGGCTCGTACAAATTCAGTCTTCAGTTCAGAATAGATCTAGAATCTATGGGCCAAAGAGTTTGAGATGAAATGTGGCTTAACTTTGGACTCTTATTTGGAGTCAAACAGAGAGAGCTGATTCTAACACTTGTCATTTTTACAACCAAATTTCTTTGTGTTTTATATTTTAATTTTTTAAAT
Source organism: Paracentrotus lividus (assembly GCA_940671915.1). Classification (NCBI taxonomy): domain Eukaryota; kingdom Metazoa; phylum Echinodermata; class Echinoidea; order Camarodonta; family Echinidae; genus Paracentrotus; species Paracentrotus lividus. The sequence continues at coordinate 557,983 of CALNVZ010003431.1, read as the reverse complement.
TTTTTTTTCAGTTTTCTTTATTGTGTAAATTGTAATTTTGTTGGTTGGGTGGGAGGATTTTTTCAACAATGTTAACCTAAGAACTGTTATCAAACTTTCCCATTATGCTATTTTGACCCGATGCTTGAAAACACAAATAGGGTCTATGTTGTTTCTAGAATAAGTATGGAAATAAGAATGTTCTGAACCTTCCCCCTTTTTGTAACATCACATACATGTAAATCTAAAAATTGTGCACCTATCAGATCAAATTGGTCATAAATATAAAGATTCGAACCCACAAAAGTTTTTATTTAAAAAAAACGAAATCCCCCAAAATGGCATTCAAAATTAGGTAAGGTCTAGATCTGGTAGTAGTAGTGACATGTTATGAGGGAAAATATTTGATTTTTTAAAGGTCCCTAATTTTTTTAATTCAATCCCCCCCCCCCCCCCTCTTTAGGAACACTTGCTATGATCATGGTTGTATAAAATCAACTATTGGAAAGTAGACGTTTTGAATAAAAGAGAGTGTATTGATCCTGTCCTTTGCATCACATCTTGGGGGTGTTACAAAGAGTTAAGAAGACTTGAAGTCACACTGAAATTATAAGTGCATCATGTAGTTAACATGCAATCTAATAGACTTTTCAATGATGTGCATTCCCTAATCATGATCTGACTAATAGGTAGATACGTAATATACTAATGCAACTAGGAATTTAAGTGTGAGTTTAGGTCTACATAAATCTCTATGAAACACCCATCCTGCTAGAGCTCAGGCTCTCTCTTTGACTTTGATTATGATTTTTTTTTTTTTTATATGTTGACCTTTGATGATCATAATGAGACACAAGTTGCCCAGCAAAAACAGCAAAGGGTCAAGGAAATTGGCAAAATGCTAAAAAATATCAAATTTGGGGTGAAAATATTTTTTGTATGTCTGAATCATCAATGTCTCATGTGTGCTCTGTAAAAAAAAAAATAATGAGTAAAAACAATAAGGGGGAAAGTATTTAAAAATTGATTCATTTGCCGATATCCTGGACTCCTTGCTGCCGAAGTTGTGTCTCATTTTGATATGATGCATCATTTATGTTGATCTTTGATGATCATAATGATGTTAAAATTGAAATTCTTCCATTTCTAGAAACCCCGCTGACTGACGAATCAGAGGATGAAGAAGATGGAGCACCTGGAGTACAGATGATAGAACCTGTGGCGTCAGAACCAATCAGTTTAGACCCAGAAGCCTATGTAAGTGTATTTACATGAGGACATCCCAATAGTTAGGGACAGGGCATAGAGCAAGATGCAATGCTAGGATATTGAGACCTGGGGGGCATTTCATCAAAGGACTTGTCAGAAGTACGTTTTATCCGACAAACTGTTATAAGATACTGAAATGCTTGCATCTGATTGGCTGAGAGCAAATTTGTCGTAGAATATATCCGTCAAGTCCTTTGATGAAATGCCCCCTGGTGTCCTAGGGTCATCGTGACCCAGTATTGGTCTTGCCGAATATTGGCCCTGCGGACTATCAGGCTGTAACCATTTACATAAATTCCAAGTTAGAATAGAAAAAAAATTAGAGTTGGATGGAGGTGGGGAAGGGTGGTGGGAGGAGAGTTGGCATCATGCTTATAATGGTGTGGGGTTTTAAAATGAACAGTTTGGTAAAGTAAAATATAAGCTCAAACATACATCAGTCAGAAACAGCAAATGGAAGATTCAGGAACAAGACACAAATAAATACAACTTAACAGGATGAAAATCTGGTAGTGCACTGATTTATTCTCGGGCTACTTTGCCACAACACAAATCATACTAACATTCAAGATAATTTACATATTCAAATTAAGACAGATTAACCAATAGAAATAAAGGGAATGGAGGAGGCAACTCAAAATGTAAAAGTCCAATTCATAAGAATAACCAATAAGCGATAAGAGGATGAAGATGAATAATATGATGTGATGATTATGTAATAAGAATGTTGAACAAAAGAATCAGATGTGAAATGTAATGAATGAAGACAAATGATTAGGAGAGGAATGATAGTGAAGGAGGGTGAAAGTCAAATAGGAAATGGATGTGAACAAAGCTGAACTAAATGCACAAGCTGAATAGAAATAGTGTCAACTAATGAAGGAAACCTAGATGTTCAATAAACAGTCCTACAACACATTCTGTGTATTTGTAGAATTGGTAATTATAATAACTGAATTTAGAAACAAATAATTATTAAAGAATACTTCTCTCTTAATATCTCCAGGATGTAGACCTGACACACAAAAGGGTAGCTCAGCTCATTGGTTTTGAAGTCTTGAGACAGGTTGAGGTAAGCTTAAAATGTTTAAACCGATTACATAACAATGAGAAACTGCATCTCTACAAATCAAAAATGAAAAAAAGAACTATGCTACTGTCAAATTCTCAACTGTCAAATATGATCCAACAAATTATAAATGACCCCCCCTCCCTTTAAGATGACAATATATTAGTATAAATTATGTTAGGGATAAACTGGCATTGTCTCAATACATACATGTATTCCTTTTGTCAATCATTTGTTTTTTTTCTCATATTCTTTGATGTCATTCAAATGTATTTGTGTCATTATCATGCATTTTTGAGACTGCACTATGATTCTCATTTTTAGATTGAGACAGGATGATTGGCTGTTGACCATTTGTGAATTTTAGTAAACCTGTCATGAACATCCTAATTTTCTGTAGTTATTAGATATAGTTATGAAAAGATGGAGGCACATTTTAAACAAATGGCATTAGTGTGTCAAAGGGCAACAAAGAATCAATCTTTCTTTTGTATAATGTCTTTTCCAGACTTTGACCTTACGTCAAAATGAAATCAGGAAGATTGAAAACTTGGAGACACTTACGACCTTGTCTGACCTTGACCTTTACGATAACCAGCTGAAGAAGATTGAAGGCTTAGAGACTCTAGTGAACATGAGGTGAGTTGGTCAATTCCTAGAATTCAATAATTTCTACAACAGTACAGACTTTCCAAAATGTCCAAATTATTCAGCCTTGCCTCCTCAAATTGGCAACAATATCATTTTGGATAAAAATCATACATTTTACAAGAGCTATAAAAAGTATAAAAGTCAGTTTGTGTGAATAAAAATGTGCATACATCTATCTTGAAAGGAAACGGAAAAGGGAAAGTTTTAATTAACATAATTGTGAATAAATATATCATGATAAACATTCTGCATTGTAAAAATATGCAAAATACCAATCAGTTCTTTCTTATGCATGTTCGATGGGTACATCAAGATTAAATTAATTTATAGCTGATTATCCAACACTTCACCTCTTAAAAATGGTGTGTCTTGTAGGATTCTAGACTTGTCTTTCAACAAGATCAGGACGATTGAGAACCTAGCTACAATGGTCAAGATGGAGAGAATCTTCCTTATTAACAACAAGATCTCGAAGATTGAAAACCTCAGTCATTTCACCAATCTCAACATGTTGGAGCTAGGTGATAACAGGATACGGGTAAGTCTGTTTTCATTCAGGGAAATATGATATTTTATATAATGGGGTTGCAGAATTCTAGCAATCTGATTGGTTAACATTATCTTCCTAATTAACAACAAGATCTCCAAGATTGAAAACCTCAGCCATTTCACCAATCTCAACATGCTGGAGCTGGGTGATAACAGGATACAGGTAAGTATGTTTTCATTCAGGGAAATATGATATTTTACATAATGGGTTGTAGAACTCTAGCAATCTGATAGGTCATAATGGAAAGAATCTTGCTCATCAACAAGATCTTCGAGATTGAAAACCTCAGCCATTTCACCAATCTCAACATGCTAGAGGTAGGTGATGGCAGGATACGGGTAAGTATGTTCACAGAATTCATTCAGGCTGGTCATCTCTTACTATAACGAGATGCCGGGGACCTAACCAATCACCGCTAACCCTAAACTGCCAAACTAATAGCATTATGGACTTGTAACATTCTGTAGAAATTCAATTCTACACAATACAGTAGGCCCATGCTTTTATTTCACCAATTCTCCCTTTTGAAACGAGATGACCTTGATAGAAAAGTCAACTTGGAGGGCTTGACAGCATTTCAAGAAAAAAATATTCACTGATTCTCACTGAAAATTATTATAAGCTACTGGAATACTTGCATCTGATTGGCTGAGAGCAAATTTGTCTGATAAAACATCCGACAAGTCCTTTCACGAAACGCCCCCTTGTTTGTTTGTAAAAATTGAATTGCAAATTTGCAATCATGAGAGTATTTTGTTGATTTAAAATGGCATTTTTATAAACCAAGTAATTATGATGACAAGCTCCAGAAATTTAATTAAACTCGTACTCATTTCTTTTATCTCTTCTTTTCCCTTTGAAACAGAAATTAGAGAATCTTGATGCCTTGGTGAACCTGGAAAGCTTATTTGTAGGGAAGAATAAAATCACAAAGCTGGAGAACTTGGACAAGCTTACCAAACTGAAAGTACTTAGCATACAGGTGAGATTGGGATATTGCCACTTACTTTGAGCATAGAACTTTCAATGATAGTCATATTATGATTCCTATATGATGGTCACTGACACAGAGTTTGGTAAAGGAAGAAATTGGTTTGTAAATAAGTACTGATATTACCTTCGCAGAAGAAATTAAATGAATATCAAAACATATTATGCTCGCGCTGTGACAGTTTTGTATTTATATTTTCCTTCCTCCCCTATTTACTCAAAATTAAACTCAATTTGATGTCATATATTTAAAAATATTGCCTTTGTATCATAATATATAATGACATTTTTATTATTTTCTCTGTGATATTTCTGCTTAGCAATTAAGCTCTATGTGATGATGATAATACTATCTATTCATTTACATGTAAGAGTTGTTTTCCTAAGTTTGTGGATCTTGTATTGTTCATAATACTCAAAAAAGATTCTGCCTTGTTACAGCGATATGTTGTTTTATTTGTCTTTGTTATAACAGGAGTAAGCTGGATTAAAAACTTTTGGGAAAAGAAGACAACTGCAATTTTTGTGGATTGAAATTTCTGCAAATTGCTGACCATCAGCTTACTTATACAGTGTACAGTATTTAACTTGCATCCAATGCATTGTGTAGACATATACTTTCGTGTGCATTTTTCCTTTCTCAAATCTTGCCTCCTCGCAAAATCCGCGAAAGTATCATGCACGCAGAAATGTCTGTTTTTACAGTATCTCACTTTTCTTTCTTCTTTTGATTATAGAGTAATCGTATTACCAAGATGGAGGGTCTTGATGCACTAACGAACCTAGAAGAGCTTTATATTAGCCACAATGGACTTCAAGCCTTGGAAGGTGTAGAGCACAATGTAAGAATATGTCATTAGCAAAATATATATATTTTTTACATTAAGAAATGTGTGCTTGGACAATTTGAAATATACTGTTGAGGCCAGAAATTTACATACATGTACATGTACCTTCGAGATCTGTCAATCTACATTTGCTTCACTCAACCCAGGTGTAAATGGGTACCCGATATGCCAATGCGCTACATATTTGGCCGCTCAGCTATGAGCAGGGTATTATGTGTAAAGTACTGTGAGTATCATGCATGAAGGACCTGAGCATTATATTAGAAGCCACCATTATTATTGGCTATTATAATTTGTTGGTAAAGTGCATTCAAATATTTTATGAAAAGTTAATTTTCCCTATAATTAATTTATTTGTCAAAATTATTGATATCATTATTAGTGCAACGACGTTTAGTTGCTCCGCGTAGGTTAAACTCACAACGCTGGATCTAGCGGGTAAAAATATCCCACCTAGAATGTCGATGTCTGTATTAATAACAAATTGAAACTTCATTCATTCTAGAACTGGCCTAGAGAATAGGAGAATTCAGTAGTCCACCTGTTAGATTCGTCTTTGTTTTCTTTTATTTGCTCTGCAGGTCAAACTCACAACGCTGGATTTAGCGGGTAACAAGATAGCAAGGATACAGAATGTCGGTCATCTTGTACTTCTTGAGGAGTTTTGGGTAAGTAAACAATCATTTCAGTTTTTAAAAGTTTAAATGATTTTCTGTTTCCTCTTAAAAACGGATACAATGAGATATTAAATTCGAACAACGAAGGAAACTGACCAGAAATATATATCATAAAATAAAAAAATGGGCAAAGAAAATGGTAATCCACCAGGATTCGAACCCAAGACCTACTGATTACTAGACAGGTGCTGTACTGAATGGAAAACCCATGCATATTCATGAGATTTTGTGATTTTGAGATTTTGCTACAATGAGGGAATGCTTCTTGTTCAAACACATATCTGGCCATGCGTTTAAAGTTGGGCCCGTGTTGTGTGACACACTCAAAATTTGGGCTAATCACGTGCATTTCCATGAAAGTGGCTGTAACTTCTTCAAAAACTATATTTACCCCACAAAAGTATACATTTTCTTGAAGCTGAATGTCTGAGGAGTTCAGGAATGCACTTAAAATTAATTTATTAATTATTAATTGAGTGAATATAAACAAAATCTCTTTTGAGGAGTAGATGTGAAAGCTAAACCTTTTTGTAGGCCAATCTCAAGAAGCATGGCCAATTACTGTAATTAAGGTAATTAAAATTCCTCGACTAACATAATAAACTATCAAAATCAAGCTTAGTTGATTATTTCAGCAGGGTGTATTCATTTCAATCCAAAAACACCCTTCTGTGAACTTGATTTAACTCATTACAGCGCATTTGCCAAATTTGCTGCGAAGGGCTCCTCCTCCACCCCAGATATTTGTTAATTACCAGTTAATTAACAGAAAATGATGAAATTTTTACATGTTTTGATACAAGTATTTTGTTGTCCTATATCAGAGCTTTAATTTAAGACCAAAACCAGCTATAAGGATTGTATACTTGTTGAGTAAATCTATAAACAACATAATATTTTAGGAGCAGATGTCACATCTCCAACTTTTTAAGGGCCCAACTCATTTGCATAATAAGTGTACCGTGGTATGCCTGTTTGTTCAGTATAACAAGATGAGATAAATGGCTTGGTCTCAAGCATGTCTTTATAATTGGAGTGGACTGTATTGTGTGAGCCTGTGTGAATGAAAGTTACAAAATGCAAGTAAATATTGTTAATGTAAATATGAAATAATGGTTTTAAATTCCTCTTTGTGTTGCCAATTTAGAAGAGATTTCACAAATTCTAATTTTTGTTGCCAATTTAGAAAATAAATTAATGATTAATTTATTCCACATGTGTAATGTTTTCCAACAAAAATAAATATTTTAAAGTGATCATTTAACTCCATTAAGGATCTTAAAAATAAATCCTTCTTGCAGCTAATACCGTCATTACATTTGCAAACCAGAAAGGGATCGCCCAATATTCTTAAGCCAATCGGTCGTTTCATTTTTGAGATATTGATGAATGAATATCACCATTTCATAAGCATACCAAGGGACACTCAAAATAGCATTGCAGTCTGTGGATGAAAAATTATCTGGTATTTCTGTTCACTTGCACTTTTGTACTTTTGTGAAGCATGTAATGAAGCTATGGAAATTAAATTTTCAGGGTTTCGTCTTGATCCATTGACAGCATGTAGGGCCCCATAGCTCAAATTTTTGCTACCCTTTCAAAGTTATACATTCCCTTTAATTTTCTTTCTCTTTTCCTTTCTCTTTTCCTTATCCAATCCAGTTCAATAACAATCTTCTGGACCATTGGAAGGATGTCGATCAACTCAAAGCCCTACCCGCTCTTCAAACCGTCTACCTAGAACACAACCCAATCTATAAAGATAAGATGTATAGAAAAAAAGTCAAACTAGCCATCCCGCATATTAAGCAAATAGATGCAACATACTGTCAGTAGTACCTGTTGCTAGTCTACAGGTCCCTGTAAAATAACGTCTAATAAACACAACATCAAAAGTAAGTTCCCCTCTAAAGAACCCCATCAAATCTCCCAGTATAATAAATTATTCAAGTTGAAACCAAGCATAGAGTATAGCTAGGGTGTTAGGAAGCAGATCCTCGAAAATTAGTGACATCCATGACTTGACGGCTCAATGAGCACAACATAAACACGAAAAGGCGCTTTTTCCAAAACTGCAAAATCTTTGCTGAGGGGACGGCATTCCATTATTCTTCCAAATTCTTGACCAGGTCAGCAAGTTTAGTGTTGGCATTTGCTGTTTTTGAAAAAGCGTTATTGTTTTTTAATGTTGTGCTCATTCAGCCGTTAAGACACAGATGTCACTAATTTTTTGAGAAACCGCTTCCTAACAACCCTAGCTATATCCCATGCTTGGTTTCAACTTTAAAAATTATTTATACTGGAAGATTTGATGGGGTTCTTTAGAGGGGAACTTACTTTTGATGTTGTGTTTATAACATCGGTGGGGGTGACAAAACCACATATCTAAAATATGCCTGGTGTTCAGGAGAGCAATAAAACATCGCGGCCAAGGCACTATACCCTATAGAATCACCTTTTCTTTGACACGCTGTGGCGTTCTCATTTTGGGGGTAAGAGAGCTGGCATTTGGACAGGACATCACTTGACTGAATACCTGGGGGGTGTTTCACAAAGAGTTAAGTAGACTTTTTGTTGTTGTTGTTTTTATATTTTACGGTGCTTTCATTCATTATATGAATATTTACGACTTAAAGTCGCACTTAACTGCTATGCGCATCATGTTTAATAACGCGCAATCTAATTGATAGATTTAACAATGGCGCGCATCCCCTGAGCATGGTTAATCCAATAAGGTGATGCGTAATATAACGCACAAAACTAACGATTTAAGTGCGATTTTTAAGTCTACTTAACTCTTTGTGAAACACCCCCCATGAGTTAACAGAAAAAAAGTCATTTTCACAAAACTTGAGATACAAGGTCTTGTCACCCCATCGACAATAAACATTTACAAATTATTGAAAATCAACAGTAACCAATCAGGTTTCTTGTTGCATGGACTTCTAGCATAAAAGTCTCACTGTGAACCAATCAGAATCGTTGTATCAAATTTGCAATTGATCCTAAGTCTATACCGGGCACTGATGTATGCAGCAAAGGAATTATTTTTAATCAAGGTGTAAGTCCATAAAATAGATCAACAATAAGAAACTAACTATTTGGGAGGTACATTTTCGTAAGTGTGTCCTATTTTGATACCTCAGTATTAATTATCCAATGCAGACCTTTCAAATTGGGGGGGGGGGGGGGGGGGGGGTGATGGGTGCATACACACTTATCACACCCCCCCCCCCCTTCGCTGACTACAGTGCAGAGTTTTCGCTACTACACTCTGACATGCTATTTTGCTAGCAATTAGCATTTTGTCTCTATGTTTATGTTCCCTTGACAAGACGCTATGCAGTGGATTTTCATGTACAGTATTTTAGAATTTTACTATCAAACTAAATGAAGAAACATGAATCTTCCTTAATTGGAAAACTTTTGCCAAAGTTGTATAACACCTTTAGTCTTATATTCACACTTCACTGTTGGACTTTTATAAAGGTGATTTGGTCTAGTGTATAAGTAGCTGACTCTTGTTCAGAACATCTCGCACCTTTTGGCAAGACATTAATCTTCGTTTTCCACACACTACCCGGGTGGTTATGATTACTGTATGAGAAATCAAAATATTATAAATATAAAAATGATTTGTCCTCTCATAACTAGTCTTTTTAGACAGTTTGTTTACATATACAGTAATTGGAGTTCTACCTTAAATGCAATTTGTTTGCACTTTAAAGTGAGAAATGGCTGATTGTTAAATAATCTTGTCTTATATTACATTATGCTTTTATTCCCCAAAAGTAATTTTTAAACCAACACATTACCTTTGAATAACTTTTAGGCATGAATTGCCCTCTTATCTTATGAACATATTCAAATTTTAACCCTTTAGCACCTAGAGACTGTGTGAAAAGTGTCAGCTTGCTCCCTCGCAGAAACCTTTTGGCTGTATGCATCAGTGTGTATTAATGGAAAATTGTTGTGTTCGCTCCACACAAGCATAACTTTTCTGTGCTGAATCCGAGAGTACACACCCTGTAGGTAACGCACAAAAAGTATGGACATGTTTGACCATGTATTTTGGATAGGAACATGACTATAGCGTGCAGAAAACGGGACCGTTTTGGGCTGTTTAGTGAGTAAGCTGATGGGTGGTGTTGGGCATTTCAGGTGCTTAAGTGTTCAACAATATCATTGCTGTGTCAGAACATTTTCTTGTATGAATGTGCTTGTTGCGAGTCGTTACAGCATAGATTTATAAGGTTTTTTTCAGAGGGGAGGAGGGGGGGGGGGGCGGGTATGTGTTTCAAGAGTGAAAGCTTTGAACAACTTAATAATCAAAACTGTCAGCTAGTTCTTATTTGTCAACGAGGCTTACATGTACATACATGTATGTACACCAAAAATTAATAATAGATTAACAGTGGGGGATATACAATGTTATGAATTATAAATAAATGTCATTCAGACTTTTCTTGCCTTTTTTTTAGGTGAAAATCTGCTAAATTCATTTACACTTCACTTTTATTCACTTCAAAGATAATTCAAAGTATACAGCTTGAAAAATGCAATTTTCCTGTAAAGGTCCTTTCTATTATGTGATGGCATTGTAAGCAAGGAGTAAAAGTAATGTAAAAAATGTTTTTGTATCGTTTGTACATGAAATATTATCTTGGAATACTTATAGTAAGCTTACAAACAATGTTTA
>CALNVZ010003431.1:495547-547226 GCA_940671915.1 Paracentrotus lividus | reverse complement strand
AACTATCTTCACACCCCTTTGTAACCCCTCCCACTCCCGTCTCTCTCTCATCTCTCTCTCTCTCTTTCTCTGGTTAATCCTATATTTATCCATTTTAGTTTTTTAAAATGATTACACAAGATTGAAGTATGTCTTATTAGATCATGACCAAGAAAAAAAAAAAGTGCCACTCGTCACTGTATAATATGATATGAAAATTCAGCAAAATTTTCTTACGACAAATATGTATTTGAATGCAAGAGTTCATCATTATGTTGCATATTTCTGTACTAAATTCAACATATATTAAACATTGTTTGTAAGCTTACTATGTATTCGCCAAGATATGAGTTTGGTCAGTGTACGTATAACTGATTAATCAGGTAGACATTTTTTACGAGTGGTACTTGGTGTACTCCTTGCTTTACAATGGGGCATGTCGTTAATAGATAGAGGAAATGGTTAACCTTTTATTCAGGAATAATTGTCATTTTGTCAAATAGCCTGTCATACTTTTTGAGTTAAGGAATCTTTCTTATGAAAGTGAATAAAATGAAGTGTATAATGAATTTAGGCAGGTTTTTCACCGTTTTAAACAAAGAAAAGTGCAAGAAAAGTCTGAATGACATTTATTTATAATTCATAACATTGGGTATATCCCTTCCATCATGTTAATGTTCTCTTATTGTTTTGGGGTTATTAATTTTTGGTGTTAATACATGTAGGGAGAGAGAGCCTCGTTGACTATAATAAGTTGACTAGCTGAGCAGGTGTTGTGTTGGATTATTTGTGGTGGTTGTTCGGGATGAGCTTTCACGGTTTGATATAGACACATACCCTTTTGTTTTTTGTTTTGCTGTTCTGCTGCCCTGGTGGGGTTGGTTAGCTGTGTGAGTGTGTTTGGCTAGGTGGGCTGTTGTGTGTTCTGGCTGGCCTCCCTTCACGCTCCTGCTCCTATCTGCGTAAAAAATACTTATAGAGATCTGATTGCTTGTTTACGACTTCGCGATCAAGCAGCATTCATACACAGAAATATGTTCTGACGACAGCAATGATATTTGGTTGAATTGCACCTGAGAGCGAGCCGTGAAATGTCCCATGCGAGCCCCTGGCATGTCGACTTCACTCTACTAATGACAGCAGCAAAACGGTCCCCGTTTTCTGCACTCGCTATAGTCATGTTCCTTATCCAATTACATGGTCAACATGTCCATACTTATTGTGCGGTTACTACAGCGGAGTCATTTGTACTCGAGAGTTCAGCAAAAGTAAGTTATGCTTGTGGTGGAGCGAACACATACAATTTCCAGTAATACACACTGATGCATACAGCATCATAATTAGTTTCTGCGAGGGAGCAAGCTGACACTTTTCACACAGTCTCTAGGTGCTAAAGGGTTAATTTGAATATGTTCATAAGATAAGAGGGCAATCTATGCCTAAAAGTTATTCAAAGGTAATGGGGTGTTGTTAAAATTACTTTTGGGGAAAAAGCATAATGTAATTAGACAAAGATTTAATCGACACCATTTCTCACTTTAAAGTGCAAACAAATTGCATTTTAAGGTAGACTCCAATTACTGTATATGTAACAACTGTCTAAAAGACTAGTTATGAGAGGACAAATCATTTTTATATTTATATATTTTTTGATTTCTCATACAGTTAATCATAACCACCCGGTTAGTGTGTGGAAACGAAGATTAATGTCTTGCCAAAAGGTGCGAGATGTTCTGAACAGAGACACGACATACACTAGACCAAATCACCTTATAATAAAGTAACGTTGGTGGAATATAAGACAAAGGTGTTATACAACTTTGGCAAAGTTTTCCAATTAAGGAAGATTCATGTTTCTTCATTTAGTTGTAATAGTAAAATTCTAAAATACTGTACATGAAAATCCACTGCATTAGCGTGTTCAAGAGACATATAACTATGAGACAAATGCTTATGTGCTAGCAAAATAATGGTCAGAGTGTAGTAGCGAAAAACTCTGCACTGTAGGTCAGCGAAGGGGGGGGGGGTGTGATAAGTGTGTATGCACCATACCCCACCCTTTTCCCCGCCCCCCCTACCCCCCCCCAATTTGAAAGGTCTGCATTGGATAATTAATACTGAGGTATCAAAATATAGGACACTTACGAAAATGTACTGCCAAATGATATTTCTTATTGTTGATCTATTTATAGGACTTACACCTTGATAAATAATATATTCTTTGCTGCATACATCAGTGGCCCGGTATAGACTTAGGATATATTTGCAAATTTGATACAACGATTCTGATTGGTTCACAGTGGACTTTTTATGCTAGAAGTCCATGCAACAAGAACCTGATTGGTTACTGTTGATTTAACATATATTTGTAAATGTTTATTGTCGATGGGGTACAAGACCTTGTTCAAAGTTTTGTGAAATTTGAATGACTTTTTTTCTGTTACATCATGGGGGGTGGTTTCACAAAGAGTTAAGTAGACTTAAAAATCGCACTTAAATCGTTAGTTTTGTGCGTTATATTAGCGCATCACTTATTGGTTATTCATGCTCAGGGAGTGCGGCACGCCATTGTTAATCTATCAATTAGATTGCGGCGTTTTATAACATGATGCGCGCATAGCAGTTAAGTGCGACTTTAGTAGTAAATTGATTCATATTAATGAATGAAAGCACCGTTAAAATTATTACAACAACAACAAAAAGTCCAACTCTTTGTGGAAACACCCCCCAGGTATTCAGTCAAGTGATGTCCTGTCCAGATGCCAGCTCTCTTACCCCAAAATTGAGAACGCCACAGCGTTGCAAAGAAAAGGTGATTCTATAGGGTATAGTGCCTTGGCCGCTGCCGTGTGTTTTGTCTCTCGTGCTCTGAACACCAGGCATATTTTAGATTGTGGTTTTGTCACCCCCACCATGTATGTTATAAACACAACATCAAAAGTAAGTTCCCTCTAAAGAACCCCATCAAATCTCTCAGATGTAAATAATTTTAAAGTTGAAACCAGGCATGGATATAGCTAGGGTTGTTAGGAAGCGGTTTCTCAAAATTTAGTGACATCTGTGTCTTAACGGCTGAATGAGCACAACATTAAAAACAATAACGCTTTTTTCAAAATCAGCATGCAACACTAAACTTGTGACCTGGTCAAGAATTTGGAAGAATTATGGAATGCCGTCCCCTCTCAGCAAAGATTTTGCAGTTTTGGAAAAAGCGCCTTTTCGTGTTTTATTGTGTGGTGCTCATTGAGCCGTCAAGTCTGAGTGATGTCACTAATTTCTGCGAGGATCTGTCTTCTAACACCCTAGCTATACTCTATGCTTGGTTCAACTTGAATAATTTATTATACTGGGAGATTTGATGGGTTCTTTAGAGGGGAACTTACTTTTGTATGTTGGTTGTTTAGTACGGTTATTTTACAGGAGCTGTAGACTAGCAACAGGTACTACTGACAGTAGTTTGCATCTATTTGCTTAATATGCGGATGGCTAGTTTGACTTTTTTTCTATACATCTTTATTCTTATAGATTGGGTTGTGTTCTAGGTAGAGGTGTTGAAAGAGCGGTGTAGGCTTTGAGTTGATCGACATCCTTCCAATGTTCCAGAAGTTTGTTATTGAACTGGTTGGATAAGGAAAAGAGAAGAAAAGAGAAAGAAAATTAAAGGGAATGTATAATTTGAAGTAGCAAAAATTTGAGCTATGGGGCCCTAACATGCTGTCAATGGATCAAGACGAAACCTGAAATTTAATTTCCATATGAGTTTATTACATGCTTCAAAAAGTCAAAGAGTGCAAGTGAATCGAAATAGCCAGATAATTTTTATCCACAGACTGCAATGCTATTTGAGTGTCCTTGGTATGCTTATGAAATGGGATATTCCCTTCAACAGTATCTCAAAATGAAACTGACCGATTGGCTTTAAGAATATTGGTGTCGATCCTTTCATGGTTTCCGCAAATGTAAATGACGTATTAGGCTGCAAGATATGGGATTATTCTTTCAAGATCCTTAATGGGTTAATGGTTATCACTTGAAAATAATTTATTTTTTTGGTGGAAAACATGTTAGTCATTTATTTTGTAAAATTATCTGAGATTTAGTCTTATATATTGGCACAAAAATTGGAGAATTTTGTGAAATCTCTTCTAAATTGGCAACACAAAGAGAATTTAAAACCATTATTTCATATTTACATTAACAATATTTACTTGGCATTTTGTAACTTTCATTCACAGACAGGCTCACACAATCAAGTCCACTCCAATTATAAAGACATGCTTGAGACCAAGCCATTTATCTCATCTTGTTATACTGAACAAACAGGCATACCGGTTACGGTACATTATTAATGCAAATGAGTTGGGCCCTTAAAAAGTTGGAGATGTGACATCTGCTCCTAAAATATTATGTTGTTATAGATTTATCTCAACAAGTATACCAATCCTTATCATATAGCTGGTTTTGGTCTTAAATTAAAGTCTGATATAGGACAACAAAATACTTGTATCAAAAACATGTAAAAAATTTCATCATTTTCTGTAATTAACTGGTAATTAACAAATATCTGGGGTGGAGGAGGAGCCCTTCCGCAGCAAATTTGGCAAATGCCGCTGTAATGAGTTAAATCAAGTTCACAGAAGGGTGTTTTTTGGATTGAAATGAATACACCCTGCTGGAAATAATCACTAAGCTTGATTTTTGATAGTTTATTTATGTTAGTCGAGCGGGATATTTAATTACCTTAATTACAGTAAATTGGCCATGCTTCTGAGATTGGCCTACAAAAGGTTTAGCTTTCACATCTACTCCTCAAAAGAGATTTTGTTTATATTCACTCAATTAATTAATTAATAATTATATTATATAAGTGCATTCAGACTCCTCAGACTTTCAGCCTTCAAGAAAATGTATTCTCTTTTGTGGGGTAAATATAGTTTTGGAAAAGTTACAGCCACTTTCATGGAATGCACGTGATTAGCCCAAATTTGAGTGTGTCACACCACACGGGCCCAACTTAAAAACGCATAGTGGCCAGATTGTGTTTGAACAAGAAGCATTCCCTCATTGTAGCAAAATCTCAAAATCACAAAATCTCATGAATAGTGCATGGGTTTTCCATTCAGTACAGCACCTGTCTAGTAATCAGGTTGGTTTGGGTTCGAATCCTGGTGGATTACCATTTCTTTGCCCATTTTTTTATTTTATGTATTATATATTCTCTGTCAGTTTCCTTTCGTTGTTCGAATTTAATATCTCATTGTATCCGTTTTAAGAGGAACAGAAAATCAATTAATTTTAAAAACTGAAATGATTGTTTACTTACGCCAAAACTCTCAAGAAGTACAAGATGACGGACATTTCTGTATCCTTGCTATCTTGTTACCCGCTAAATTCCAGCGTTGTGAGTTTGTACCTTGCAGAGCAAATAAAAGAAAACAAAGACGAATCTAACAGGTGGACTCACTGAATCTCCTAATCTCTAGGCCAGTTCTAGAATGAATGAAGTTTCAATTTGTTATTAATACAGACATCGACTTTCTAGGTGGTATTTTTTACCCGCTAGATCCAGCGTTGTGAGTTTAACCTACGCGGAGCAACTAACGTCGTATGCACGTTATGTATAATGATATCCAATATTTTGTACAAATAAATTATTATTAGGGAAATTAATTTTTTCATAAATTTATTTGTAATGCAACTTTACCAACAATTATAATTAGGCCAATAATTAATTTGGTTGGCATTCTAAAATATATGACTCAGGTTCCTTCATGCTATATTTTGTATCAGTACTTTAACATAATTACTCTGCCTCTTAGCTGAGCGGATGATGCCGAAATCATGTTAGTGTTCCATGCATATCGAGTTTGGGTGACCCATTGTACACCAGGTTGAGTGTAACAAATGCTAGATTACAGATCTCGAAGGTACAGATGTATACTTGTATGTAATTTCTGGGCCTCAACATGTATATTTTTAAATTGTCGCAGAGCACACATTTTTAATGTAAAAAATTATATATTTTGCTTAATGACATATTCTACATTGGTTGCTTCTAACATCCTTCCAGGCTTTGATATGTCCATTTGTCGGCTAATATAGAAGCTCTTCTTAGGGTTCGTTAGCTGTCATTCATAGACCTCTCATTCTGTGTATTATTATTCGATTACTGACTTATAATCAAAAAGAAGAAGAATAAAAAGTGAGATTACTGTTTATATAAACAGGACATAATTTCCTTTGCTATGATACTTTTCGCTGGATTTTGGCGAGGCAGGGCAATGATTTTGAGAATAGGAAAAATGCACACTGTAAAGTCGTATTGTCTAAGATTCATATGCTTGGTATGCAAGTAATACTTGTATTCACTGTATATTATATGTAAAGTCTGATGTCAGCATTTTGCAGAATAATTTTTTCATCCCACAAAAATTGCAGTTGTCTTCGTTTCCCAGCAAGTTTTTTAATCCAGCTTACTTCCTGTTGATATTAAAAAGACAAATAAAAGTACAACAATATCGCTGTCATTGACAAGTCAGAATCTCTTTTTGAGTATTTATGTAACAAATACAAGATCCACAAACTTGAGGAAAACAACTTCTTACATGTAAATGAATAGATAGTATTAATCATTCTATCACATAGAGCTTAATTGCTAGGCAGGAAGTATTCATTACAGAGTTAAAATAATTAAAATGTCAGTTTATATATAATGATACAAATGGCAATATTTTTAAATAATGACATCAAATTGAGTTTAATTTGAGTTAATAGGGGAGGAAGAGAAATATAAATACAAGAACTGTCACGCAGCGCGAGCATAATATTGTTTTGATATTCATTGTAAATTTCTTCTGCGAAGTAATATCAGTATGCTTTTTAGTTTACAAACTCAATTTCTTCTTCCAGACTCTGTGTCAGTGGACATTTCTTATATGAGGATCATAATATGGACTTCATGTGAAGTTCTATCGCTCAAAAGTAAGTGGGCAATATTCCCAATCTTCGACCTGTATGCTAAGGTACTTTCAGGTTTGGTAAGCTGTGTCCAGTTCTCCAGGCTTTGTGCAGTTTTGGTATTCTTGCCTAGGCAAATATAGCTTTCGCCTGGTTCACCAAGAGCGCATTCAAGTTCTTCTAATTTCTGTTGCTCAAAGGGATAATTAGTAGAGAAATACAAGAAAATGATGTCAAGTTTAATTAAATTTCTGGAGCTTGTTCTATCGATATAGTTTACTTGGTTATAATAATGCTCGATTTGAAATCAAACATAAATACTCTTCTTATGATTGCAAATTTGCAATTCAATTTTTACAAACTAACAGGGGGCCGTTTCGTGAAAGGACTTGTCGGATGTTTTTATTCAGACAAATTTGCTCTCACGTGTTGCCAAATTAGATGCATAGATTCCCAGTTAGCTTAATAATAATTTCAGTTGAGAATTCTAGTTGAATATTTTTTCTTGAAATGCTGTTAAGCCCTCTGCAAGTTGACTTTTCTAGTCAAGGTTCATGCTCGTTTCAAAAGGGAATTTGGATTGGAAATAAAAGCTGCGGCCTACTGTATTGTGTAGAATGATTTATTTCTACAGATGGTTACAATCCATAATGCTATTCAGTTTGGGCAATTTTGTTTTTCTTTTTTAGTTTTTTTTTTTTTTTTTGTTAGGTTAGCGTGTTTGATTTTTAGGTTCCCCGGCATCTTGCGTATAGTAATTTGTTGAGAGTGTACGCAGCCTGAATGAATTCTGTGAACATACTTTACCACGTATCCATGCCATCACCGTACCTTCTAGCTATGTTGAGATTTGGTGAATAATGGCTGAGTTCGAATTCTCGAAGATCTTGTGATGAGAATTTTATTATCCATGTATATGTTTCTATCCCTATCAAGAATTGCGTTAAGATGTTCTACTTAACCTATTATGTAAGATATCATATTTCCCTGAAATGAAAAACATACTCTTACCTGTTATCCGTGTATGCTACCCAGCTCCAAGCATGTTTGAGATTTTGGTGAATATGGCTGAGGTTTTCATAATCTTGGAGATCTTGTGTGTTAATCTTTATGGAAGATATTTTATGTGACCAATCAGATTGCTAGAATTCTGCAACCCCAATTATATAAAATATCATATTTCCCTGAATGAAAAGCAGACTTACTCCGTATCCTGTTTCCCTAGCTCCAATCATGTTGGTATTGGTGAAAAATGATGCTGAGGTTTTCAATTCTTGCTAGATCCTTGTGTTTAATTGTAAGGAAGATTCTCTTCCATCTTGAGCCATGTAGCGTAGTGTTCTCATCGTCCTGATCTTGTTTGAATGATCAAGTCTAGGAATCCTACAAGACCAAGCCCATTTTTGGAAGAGGTGAAGTTTGAATATATCATGCTATATAATTAATTTATTCTTGATGTATACCAATCGAACATGCATAGAAGAGAGACGATTTGGTATTTATTGCATATTTTTACAATGCAGAATTGTTTATCATGATATATTTATTTTCACAATTATTGTTAATTAAAACTTTTCCCTTTTCCGTTTCCTTTCAAGATAGATGTATTCACATTTTTATTCACACCAAACTGATTTTTATACTTTGTTAATAGCTCTTGTAGTAAATGCTATGATTTTTATCCAAATGGATATTGTTTGCCAATTTGAGGAGGCAAGTGCTGTACATAATTTGGTTACATTTTTGTGAAAGTCTGTTACTTGTTGTGATAATTATTGAATCTAGAATTTGACCAACTCACCTTCATGGTTCACTGAGTTCTCTAAGCCTCCAATCTTCTTCAGCTGGTTATCTGTATAAGGTCAAGGTCTAGACAAAGTCCGTAGTGTCTCCAAGTTTTCTAATCTTCCTGATTTCATGTTTTGACGTAGGTCATAAGTCTGGGAAAAGACATTATAGCAAGAAAGCATTGATTTCTTTGTTCTGCCTCTTGACACCTACATGCCATTTTAAAAATGTGCCTCCATCTTTTTCATACTAAGTTCTATATAACTACAGAAATATAGGATGTTTTCATGCAGTTACTGAAATTCACTAATGGTTTCAACACCAATCATCCTGTCTCAATTTAAAAATGAGAATCATTATTGTGCATGTCTCAAATTAAATGCATGATTAATGACACAAATACATTTGAATGACATCAAAGATATGAGAAAAAAAATCAAATTGATTGACAAAGAAGAATACATGTATGTTAATTTTTTTGAGAAATGGCCAGTTTATTCCCTAAACGAAATTTTTATACTAATGATATTGTCATCTTAAAGGTGAGGGGGGGTCAATTTATTAATTTGTTGATCATATTGGACAGTTTGAGAATTTTGACAGTTAGCAATGTTCTTTTTTTCATTTTTGAATTTGTTAGAGATGCCAGTTGCTCATTGTATGTAATCGCGTTTAATACATTTTATATGCTTATCACTCAACCTGTCTCAAGACTCATAGACCAATCATATGCTGAGCGTACCCTTTTTGTTGTCAAGGTCTAGCATCCTGGAGATATTCTTAAGAAGAAGTATTCTTTAATAATTATTTGTTTCTAAATTCAGTTTTTATTATTAATACCAATTCTATCAAATACACGGAATGTTGTTGTAGGGACTGTTTTATTGAACATCTAGGTTTCCCTTCATTAGTTGACACTATTTCTTATTCAGCGTTGTGTCATTTAGTTCAGCTTTGTTCAATTCCATTATCTCGTTATTTGACTTTCACCCTCCTTCACTATCATCCTCTCGCTAATCATTTGTCTTCATTCAACATTTCACATCTGATTCTTTTTGTTCAACATTCTTATTACGATAATCATACATCAATATTTTCAATTCTCATCCTCCTTCAGCTTATTGGTTTGATTTCTTATGAAATTGGACTTTGTTCAACATTTTGAGTTGCCTCCTCATTCTCCATTTATTCTATTCGGTTAATCTGTCTTAATTGAATATGTAAATTATTGCTATTTAGATGTTAGATTTTGTTTGTTTGTGGCAAAAGATAGCCCGAGAATAATATCGTGCACTACCGCAGCATTTTCATCCTGTTAAGTTGTATTTATTTGTGCTTTGTTCCGTGATATCTGTTCCATTTGCTGTTTCTGACTGATGATGTTTGAGGCTTATATTTTACTTTACCAAACGTTTCATTTTTAAACCTCCACACCATTTATAAGCATGATATGAACTTCTACACTATCTTCCCCACCTCCACTCAGTTCCAACTCTAATATTTTTTTCGTATTTCTTAACTTTGGAATTGATGTAATTGGTTACATCGCCTGATAGTACCGCATGGCCAATATTCGGTCAAGTACAATTACTGGGGTCACATGGACCCTTAGGACACCTAGGGGTGCCATTTTCATCAAAGGACTTTGACGGATATATTCTACTGACAAAGTTTGGCTCTCACCGAATCAGATGCACCGATGCATTTCAGTATGTTATAAGCAGTTTGTCGGAGAATAAAACGTACTTCTGACAAGTCCTATGATGAAATGCCCCCAGGTCTCAATATCCTATGCATTCTTATTTCTGTGCTCTATTGCCGCTGTCCCTAACTTATTGCGGAGTGCTCATGTAAATCTATCACTACGATAGCTTTCTGGGTCTAAATCTGATTGGTTCTGACGCCACAGTCTATCATCGTGTACTCGCAGGCTTGCTCCATCTTCTTCATGCCTCTGATTCGTCATGTCAGCGGGGTTTCTAGAATGGAAGAAGAGTTTCCAATTTTAACATTCCTTATGATTCACTATTAAAAGATCAACATAAATAATGCATCTTCTTATATCAAAGATGAGAACACAACTTCGGCAGCCAAGGAGTCCAGGCATATCGGCCAATGGATATCAATTTTAAATACTTTCATCCCACTTATTGTTTTTACTCTATTATTTTTTTTGATCAGAGGGCACTACATGAGATCATTGTTTATCAGACATACACAAAAATTTTCACACCAAATTTTGATATTTTTTAGCATTTTGCCATTTCGCTTGACCCTTTGCTGTTTTTTGCTGGGGCAACTTTGTGTCTCATTATTGATCATCAAGAGGTCAACATATAAAAAAAAAAAAAATCATGAATTCGAAAGTCAAGAGAGAGCCGAGCTCTTACAGTGATGTTGGTGTTTCATAGAGATTTATGTGATGACCTAAGCTGCACTACTTAAAATTCCTAAGTTGCATTTGAGTGAATGATTATGCGTGATCTACCTATTAGTCAGATCATGATTTAGGGTAATGCCAACATCGGATTGAAAAAGTCTAGTTAGATCTGCATGTTTATATTGATATCCGATGCACTTATAATTTCAGTGTGATCTCAAGTCCTTCCTTAACTCTTTGTACACCGCCCAAGTGTGATGCTAAAAGGACAGGATCGATACACTCTCTCTTTTTATCAAAATCTGTCTACTTTCCTAATGGAGTTGATTTTGATTATCAGACCATGATCATAGCATAGTGTTTCCTAAAGGGAGGGGGGGGGGGGGGATATGAGATTAATATAAATTAGGATCCTTTTTAAAGAAATCTAAAGTTTTCCTCATAATACATGTCACTATACTCTAACTTTAGTGAGTCTAGACCTTACCTCTAATTTTGAATGCCATTTGGGGGGATTTCGTTTTTTTTAAATAAAAACTTTGTGTGGTGTTCGATATTCTTTATATTTTATGACCAATTTGATCTGAGTTAGGTGACCTTCAATTTTTAGATTTACATGTATTTGTTTGATGTGTACAAAGGAGGGAAGTTCTCAGAATCATTTCTTATATTCCATACTGTGGTTTCTAGAAACAGCATTTACTTATTTGTTTCAGCATTCTGTCAGTTGTATATGAGTTGTTTGATCAAGCATGTCGTTGTAGTTTAGCGATTTGGAAATGTTTGATTAGGAAATTCTCCTGGTACATTGGAAAAATCTCCACCACAAACCAACAAAATTACATTTAACACAGTAAGAACTGAAAAAAAATATTGAAAAAATTAAAATATAAAACACAAAGAAATAAGTTGGTTTGTAAAAATGACAAGTGTTAGAATCAGCTCTCTCTGTTTTGCTCCAAATAAGGTCCAAAGTTAAGCCAATTTCCATCTCAAACTCTTGGTGGCCATATGATTCTAGAATCTAGTTCTTGGAAGCTAAGACTGAGATTTGTACGAGCCGCAAGTTGCGTGCAAAGCTATGTTTGGCAATTTCTTCTTTTGTTCTGATGTGTGAGCCGGGTGTCAGTCAGACAAAATGGATGTCAATAAGTAGTTCTTGAACGATGCTTGACGGTATATCTTGGTCTGACCAAAGTTCAGTCTTCAGTTCACGAATATGGGGCCCTTCTCTATCTTCTTCTCTCTCTTGCTCTCATGTCAACAACACATCACAACAACTCAGAACCTCTAAAACATAATTTAGCCACCTGTATCTCTTCCCCATGTCGTTCTTGTCTCTATCTCTGAATATACCTACCTCAAAATTAAATGCCATTTGCATAATGCTTTACTTATATTCACACCTTTTTTTTTTCTTTTGATCTGGAAGTGGAAACCAAAAGTCAACTCAAGTTCACTTCAGTGCTCACCGTCAATCCAACTGCTACTGTGTAATGACAACAACATTCAAATTGCTGCAACGAACCAAGATAATGTACGATTGTACTTTTAACCTGAGTCATTGATGATTAGTCAAAAAAGATTGTTATTACTTTATTTTAAATTCATAATTTGGCGGAAACATACATACAACTATTGTGTTAGTCTTTATTCTGGATCCTTCCATTGAACATAAGTGTGTGCATGAAAATATAGAAATCTTAACCAAATCCTTTTCTCGATCCTTCTTGTTTATTTCGCCCTTTCTTTTTTTGTCCAGTAATCTCAGACATCATTGTGAACACAGCTGGCTGAATTCCGTTTTGAATATTGAAACATTCTGCGAGTACGCTTGTGTTTCTAACCACTATGAATAGAGAATACAATTGCTAGAGGTATTTCATTGTTGTCTCGCAATACTGGTTCAGCTAGGGTACAAGGTTCGTGATCAGCATAAATTAAATAAAAATTATCAGATTCACACATTCCAATTTTGGTGTCTAACTGTAGTTCTGCCATTTTTATGTGATTCTCTACGCTATTATATTAGATTATTGTTTTGTATACTTACTCATCGGTCGAAGCTTATAATGATATAATTATTTTTCATGTGAAAAAAAAAAAAAAGGAGGGAGGGTGATTTTTTTAAAATGTTTTTGTTTTTCGCCTAGTGGATTGAGTTGGGAGTGGGGGGGGGCCTTACGCCATCTTAACAATGGCAGGTTGGAGGTGTGTGGCGCCCACCTCCCCCCCCTCTCCGCGTATCTGCATCTAACGCTATATTATAAGTCGTTATACTTAGAGGGATCAGTAAAGCATGTAGCGGTGGGCCGAAATCCAAAGCCGCATAAATATTTAGTATTATTCAGTCTAGCCCCCTCACGCGTTTATTTTTCTTTTAGATTTTGCAGTAGTATCTGTTTCGCACATGCGCGTATTCTGGGGGGGTCCTTTACGTGGCCCGGGGCTCCCGGGTAGGCGTCTCTCAAGTCTCAAAGGGCGCCAATGACCTGAAAGGCGCTAATTGACCTTTAGGGGGCTTCCGAAGTGGCTAAAATTTAAAGTAAATTTAAAAAAAGAAATAATGGTAAAATATATTCATGTCTCAGTGCGAGGTTGTGATCTTTGAACCTACGCTCTTACAGCTGAGATAGTACGCTTACGGTTGTTCGCTTCGATCGTTTGGTTTGTAGAACCCAAAAATATATTTCATACACCTGTCTTCCCGTCTCCTGGCCCTCCCGTCCTGTCCTTCTTCTTCGACCCTACCAAATATAAAATATTATTAATAGATATATAATATGAATATAATCATAGAAAGAAAAAAACACCTTTTTTTGTTATATTTTGAAGTCAAAACATTAGCTAGTATATATAGGAAATTAACATCTCAATATCTTAGGCTGGATACTTAAGTAATGATCTCCATAACAATTATTTGGAAAGATTATTTTGATTTTGCATTCCTGGAGTGAATAGTCAAATGATGTAAGAACTAACACAATACTTAAATTGACAACTCTAGACGAAATTACGTGCTCATGCTTCTCAAATATTTTTTGAATTCAAAGTCAGTAATTCCTTCAGTCCTATCCTATATTCGCGATCTGTGTTTGTTTACTTGGAGTCTTTGTCGTTCGACTTTATTGACTGCAAGACATAACATAAATGCCCTGGATCATTTGGAGATGATATGTCGAATCAAAATCAGACTTAGATAGTATAGAGGCGAACCTCTATTACAGTGTGTAAGCTGTGTGTTTTGAGGTCTGCATTTAATTTGTCTTATTTCAGTTGCCAACGTAAGAGATTCAAGCCCGTGCCTTGACTGCGAGTTGAGTGAACGATGGGTCGATGATCATGACCACTCCAGCTTGCGCCTTAGTCAGGCTTTGCTTTTCTGCGAGTCTTTTGGTGCATTATGAATTGAGCTTGTGTGGACGTTGTGTGACGGTCGTGGATATATTCAATTGGGTGGAAGTATTTGTCTTGTTCCTAAGTACGGATTTTTGTCTGCTTAAATTTAATAAAAATAAATAATTTGCATATTTTAGATCTTATATCTGGTTAAAAATACTATTCCATGATTCGGCATGATTCCATTACTTGTTCTGGCATGGACCCTGTTTTTTTTGTTTGTTTCAAATTTCTTGGCTTAATCTTTAAATTAATTTTATTGCAAGTTTGCACTCGTTATCACAACGTTTTTTAATGTTCTTATATTGTTGTATTGGACGAATTGTCTCTGCACATATTGCAGTCTCCACCTGGAGCATTAATCAGAGCGAAGTTCGTAAGAGGTGTAAGAAGAGTTCCTAGCTAATTCCCATTTTTCGTACAAAATCAATGATAAGATTGATTTTTTGAGGTAAAGTTTGTTTGAAGAAGAAGAAGGTTTTGTCCCTTTTTCATCCAAGTGAATTGCATGGATCAAGAGTTTTATGAGTGAGATCTGTTTGTTTATTACTAGACTACGTGTCTATTTCTGTTTGACGGCTATAAAAACGAGGCCTAATTTGAATATGAGAGACACAATTACAACTTCATATGAAAATGAGAATATTCTCGGATGACCATTGATTTTCTCTTATCTGAAGAAAAAAAAAATTATTCGAGTTCAAACTGCGTATCGCACATCAAGATTAAATGTTAATCATGGTTCCTTTTTATGTTATGATCAGAGAATGTTTGTCTTTTACCTTTGATCGAACTTTATCAGTTACTACTCATCCCTCCGAACCGATAGGGGATGAAGATTATGTACATTATCGGTCTAACGATATGTTCAATATAACATTACGTCTTTATAGATTGTTGAAATAATCAAATCATTGTTCACGCACTTTCCAGTGAATGACGCACATCCTGGGATAGTGTGTGCGCTCTTTTAAAGTTTATTTCATCATATTTATTATTATTATTTTATTATTTATATATTAATTACAAAAAGTTTTCGCTAAAGAACAATGGTCCTATGATCGTAGAATCTAAAATCCTAAGTATTTGTGCGAAAATAGGTCACTGGCAGAGGTGATGAAAAGATGATTTGAGATTAATATTCAGCTAATCTAGGAAAGACTAATTTAGTAGTATGTTGGAGCGGAAAGAAGACTTAATGTAAGTATTAATTTAATTTGTATCAATTTGCATCTTATCTTTATTCTTAGTATTACTAAGCCTATTTGATGAAGGGGACATTGCACTTCTTTAAAGATCATTAATGTAAAGGTATTTTATATGAGATTATGTTTTTTGTGTGCTCAACAAGTTTTCAGCGCGTACTATTTTTTTACTTAATGGACTTTGGATGTTTGATATATATTCATTTGAACATAACAGTGCTGTCTAAAATATATTGTTTTAACTTTAATCTAGATTTGTTTTGTTTTGTTTTTTTTTTTGTGTCATGACTTAAAATGAAGTTGCCTTGCCATAATGTAGATGGAATCAAAATATGGTGATAAACTGCATTATTATAAAGGGGTCCATATAAAACGATATTCACAATTTGTAACAAGGTTCATTGTTCTTGTCCGCGGCTCAATGTATTATTTTGTTTTTAGTTTCCTCCAGATTTCCTGATTATTAACATATTTTGAGTGAAATTTTTTATGTGGTCAAGATATTCCCGTCAAGTTATAAATTAGTTTCCGAATGTTGTTATTCTATTTTTATTGTAATACTTATTGTTAGTTGGTTTTTCTT
The DNA here is from genome assembly GCA_940671915.1 of Paracentrotus lividus. Lineage (NCBI taxonomy): Eukaryota > Metazoa > Echinodermata > Echinoidea > Camarodonta > Echinidae > Paracentrotus > Paracentrotus lividus. Next base: position 530,935 of record CALNVZ010003431.1, on the reverse strand, counting down.
GTGTTTTCAGGTGCTGGGGCGATATCACAGAAACCAATGCACAAACAGGTTGAAGAGGGTAATGTCAAAGCTAGTTGTTTAAAAAGGGTCATACTGAATGCGTTACGGGTAGTAAAACATTTATATGATTAGATTATATATTGGAAAGTCGCTTCCCAGTATTTGCATCTGATTGATTTTTCTTTGATTTTCATGCATTTTTATTGTCTACATGATTGTTGTATTTAGGTTTGAGATATGGTGTTCATTTTTGTTGATAACTGCGTGGTGTTTGCTTTTCCTCCTCCTCTATTAGCAGCATATAAATAATGATGTATGACAAGAATACAAAATAATTCCAGGACCGCATTTTGGTAGGTTTCCTCCATTCCCATCAGGGAATATTATTTTTAGACTTTTTTACCGAGTCTAGTGAAGAATGTTCAGGGTTGAAATTTGATAGATAATGCTTCAAAATCCGTTCGGAAAAATAGGGAATTGATATTGCCCAAAAATTAAAGTTCGGTTAAGTCAGTCCATTACTAGTTGTTTTGAGTATTGCAATAATTGTTCAGGCTATAGCAACAGAATGATAAAATTTGAAACTGGAATATGTGTTTAATAGATGTATGCAGTGGATCTTGTTTCATGATTCATCAGGATAATAGGTAGTGGGAACATTCAGTCGGTTTTGTGTTTTCTTGAAATGCTGAATACCTGTTATTTGTATTAAATCAACATTGTGTAACTGTAAAATCCTTTTATTTCGGCAATTTGTTGACATCTTTGAATCAGGAAGTGGTGCTTGGGTGGCTAGAGTTTCCTCGTATTACTTAGGGGAGGCTGTAAGTTTAGTTGAGGGAATAAATGTATCTGATCGTTGTAATTGATTAGAGTCTAAAGAATTGGATCATGTGGTCAGGCCATACTGCATTCTGGTCCTAATCCTTTAAATTTTGATGGGAAAACCAGGTGGTGATATAGGCCAATTCTATATTTTGATGATGTTTTGTGTATACGGTTCAAAATCTTATTCTGGACACATAGATCTCCAAGCCAAACTTGTCCAGCACTTGGGATGCTGCTAACGCAACAAACCTGATAACATTCATGATTTGAATATGGTTTCTTTTAATAGGGTATCAAAGAAGTCAGACCAGTGTTTCCGCGCAACTGCCGGCGCTATGGGATCTCCGGAAGAGACAAGCAGATACTTAATCAGCGAACAGCCTCTAAACACTAGTGGTCTCGTCTGTACAAAAGTCGATCAATTGTGAGATACGGAGGATCGGCTAAATACATCTATGCAAGTGTCAAAAGTTTGCCAGATTCGTGGTGGATTTCTCCTTGTTCACGATAATGTGTGGCACTGTTCACAATATTGAGGAAGGCATGAGTCGGGTAATGATGAACTTCATTGTTTATTCTTCCATTAGAAATTTTATAGTAATCGGCCGATATAAGATTCTTGACTATTTGACAGTCCTTACTGCATTTATAGATAAAAAGGTACCGGGATTCTATATACATGTGTTGAGTGGTGTCACTTAGTGAACATCACATAACTGATTAAGTGATCACAATAAGTTCATCTGATTCGGAAATGCAAGATTATGGAATAGGTTTACTCTTTTTTAACTTAATCATGAAAATTGAATCATTCATAGAGGTAATGCTTTCCTTACCAGCCTTTTTGATTATGTTGAAACATGCTAACTAGACGCGAGCTGTAAGTTGAGGGTTACCTATTAAGCAGGTAGATTTCCTGATTTGTGAATAACAGCAAAAAACAAAATTTAAATACCTGCAATATTGGTACTCGTTTTATCAAAGCTTCTAGGTTACTCAAATTTTAAATATATCTATGGTTTATATTTCAATAAACAAGAATCATGTTTGTAGAAGTTCTATATGGTTTTACTATTTTGTTATTTTGATAGGTATCAAGCGTGTTTTTGACAGAAGTAATTCAGTTCATTTTTTTTTTTTGTTATTTTTTTTGTCCGTGGCAATTGCCTAAAAGTTTCAAGTAGTAATTTCTGATTTGTATAATTGTACGCTTACTTTGTTTGTTCTCGTTTCTTGATGAATAGGATTATAGAGTAATGTGTTTTTTTCTTTACGCTATATCCTTTGTTTTGCAGAGTTGACTCGTAACTAAGTACTCTAGATTCACATTCCAGTGTGCCACCTCTAGATTGACTTACCAGTTACCATGTGATGTCAGGTCGGTACATTGTACGTTCTGCACGGTGCGGAGTGGAAGGTTTAGTGACCCTTTCATGTCTTTCTCTTCGTTCCATCTGGTCAAAATATCTATACTTTTTTTCTGTTTTATTTTTATATTATTCTTTTGCTTTATTTCGTGACGAGGTCGGGACTTTTATTAAGATTGACCGTATTAATGACAGATATTGTGTTTTCTGTATCATGCCGAAGTACGGCTTTTGTATCTAAAATAATAAAAGTAAAAAAGTATTCTTTTCAAGGCGCAAAAATCCTAATATAATGGATTTTCTTTAAAAAAGAAAGAAATAGAAAGGAATAAAGAAAAAAATAACGTAATTGTATAAGCGTTAAATTTCATGATTATGATTTGATAAGGGCCGTAGAATATAAAAAACAACAACAACTTTACATTTTTAATTCTTGTTGGTTAATTCTATTTGTTAGTTCTTGTCTTGATGAATTTTACACTGCTACAATGTTGTACTGGTTTTACCTTTACTTTACCATTATGTATTTTGACTAACCATGGTTCATAGTGATGTACAATTATTGTATAATTTATTAAGCATTGCCACTATGGCCTCAATACTGATTGACCTGTGCATTTATTAGTAAGTCTTTAATCCTAACTTAATTGGTATGTTCGTAGCTCATTGTACCCCTAAGATCTCGGCATCGGGCGGATCGCTGAATCGTGCCAATTACTTTGCAGTTAAATGATAGAGATACATAGGATCTATGCGAGTTGCATAGGTAAATTGCACTAAATTCATTATATTTTATTTATAGAATTGTATTCGTTGAAATTCATACCTTTTGCTTTCGTGATTCAGCTAAATAAAGGCTCCTAGAATAGCTATTTGGTGAAAATTATTCTTTAAAGCGATATCCTAAGAACTTGTAAAGAAAATTCCGGTAATCCCTTCTTCCGCTCATAAATCGATTTTCTTGCGTATTTGTTGTTTTGTAATTTCTTATAGTATTTCTTTGTTTTTTTTTTAACCTTGTTGTATTTATGTTTTTTTTTACATTCAATTCTTGTCTCTGTGACATTATTTCACATAAGATAGCATCAAAATACATTACTTCTGTTAATGCAAATAAAATAATCATTCTCATTGTATGAGTTCTACGATGAAAACACATTTTGAGCCATTTCCGGTCTGTATTCGGGAAATTTGTTTTGAAAAGATCATGGAACACAGTCGTATTTCGGTGTACGTGCTCGATTTTGCGCGAAAGGTTTTAAAATGGCGCAGAGACTGAAAGTAAAAAGTCAGCAGAGCGGTGCAACATACAAATTGGTCGCAACTGCGGTGTTTATTGCAATTGTCTCAGGTTAAGGGTTATTGTGGTTTAATATTGCAGTCTGATTTGACATGAACGCAATATGTTATTCAATGAAGATTAACAGATCAGTTGAGGTACCGTATGTTAAATAAGGACACTTTCTGTGAGCCATTGTCTCTTTGCTAGAGTGCCTTTGTGTGAAAGATGGCATGTCCTTCATCAAGAAGAGACGCGAATGTTATATTAATCAATTAAATGTAGTTTGAAACATCGATAGTGAGCTATAGCTAACCAATAATCTAAGGTCAATGTTATTCAGTTTAATATTGAATGATTAAGAGAAATTTTCATTAAATTGAAAATCTCTCTTGTCTTTTTTTATTTTCCTTATCTTGCGATTCTATTTGTTCCATAAACCGTAATCTTTTCTTCCTTTTCTATTCAGGTTGAAGAGAAGCCAGATGTGACCTACTCAGACATAGGGAAGGCTGTAAAGACAAATTGAAGAGTCTCTCTAGTGAAGTTTGGTAAGAACCCCATTGCATTACATGTAGAGTAGTAGCTATATTAAGCCATTTTTGTAATTAGGGAACCACTTTGATCTCTCCTTTCCATCTCAAAATGTGCGCGAACATCTCTAGTGCCGCTTCTTGTCAGTCGTAGAAGTGCCGTAATCCAGAGCACAGGTCTTCGACCACTTGACTGCGAAATTTCAAAGGTGTGTGTTTCGAGTCCCTGAATCCGGGCACTTTTCGTCCCTTGAGTAAGGCATCTTGTGACATTGCTTCCCTCTCCCCCCCACCTATCATGGTGTAAATGGGTGTGTCTGGTTATGTATGGAACAAGTGCTAATGAGCTATTATTGACATCTAATTAACTTAAATTTGATCGAATGCATAATGATAAAAAAGATTTAATGACTGTGAATTAACTTCAACTCTCAATAAGGTATGCGATTTTCAGTGTGTATGTGGCTATGCCTATTTAAATTGTATGTTTAGGATATTGCGTATATAAACATAATTTGTTTTAGCGTAAGTGTTTCAAATTGTAGTTATTATCTTGATACTCCCACATTCTTCCCTTTCTCTTTGTCCTATTCTCCTGTCGATTATATTTCATTATTTTCACGTGTTGATAGTTGTCTTATAAGTATGCGGTGGTCGTCCCGGTGCCTCTACTGCTTACGCTGTGCATTAGTGGGTGTCAGGTGGTATAACTGTCTTCTGTGTATACACCTAATTGATTGGCGTGGGCGGGGGATCGTCACTTTAGTTGTCCTGATTATTCATTTCTTTTTATGAGCTTTGTGAAATAAAGTATGGTAATCCATTGCAGCCAATTTTTTCAAACTACAGTAAGCATGGAGATATTTTAATCGTTTGTATATGTGTGATTTGAATAATACACTTTCTATCTTATCTACTATAATTCGATTATGATCACTGGGATTGGTAGGTCATGTTGCTTGCATAGTCTTTTTTATTATCATGATTGGTTTACGTACTATAACCTGGGTTAATATAAGAATCGTTGAGTATAAAAGGGGACTAATCTTATTAATAATTTTCTTCAGTCTGAGAATGGATTTGTCAATCTAGGCATTAGAGTCTGACTCCTAAAAGTGTCAATATGGTTACCTTAAGTGCTTACTTGTTTGTGCCTGAACTGCTTATATAAGTGAGGCTCGATTTCATTGAGATAGATAATACACATTCACTTCATTGTCTCAAGTAAAAATCTGTATAAATCTAATGGTTGTCTTGTTGTTTCTTGTCATGGTGTCAGCCTGAGAGATTTGTCCAATCTAGGTATCGAGCTTCCGAATGTGGTTGTGCTTACTAATTTACGGGCCTCCTGGGACGCGGCAAGACCTCTGTGTTGTGTCTAAGATGCTGTCGGCTGACTAGTTCCAGATGCATGTTCTTATCATGGGTGATCGTATCAAACTGGTACAGTGAAATATTGTGGAGAGGTATAGGTGTATATGCTGGTAAATATAATTTATTTTACAGGGTCATATGGGTCATGGATAAACGGGCTGGAAAGTTATGGAATTTGCTATCGTGTGTTTCCGTGGCCTTGAATAGTCAATGGAAAATACTATTTTTCCATGAAAAATGTCATGGATTTCCTTTGATCGTAATGCTCATTGGAAAGTCTGGAATTTAACTTCATGTATGTAACCTGATTTAGATAACCTTGATTTTCCATACATGTTGAAATTATGTCTCCCGTTTTGTTCTAAACATTGCTTGATGCTTCTAACATATATTTCATGATCAATTTTCCGGCTATCTGTTCTTATATTCATTACTTGGTCTATTCTCACTTGGTCTCATGGCGACTTTGGTCTTAATGGCCAATTTGTGCGGTGATACAAATATTTGTCAAAATTGCATTTTCGTTTTCTAATTTCACCAAATGAATTATCCAGTTTATTTTACCAGTTGTTACAGGTGAGTTAACCAAGTTGGCTGGGTGAGACAAAGTGGAGCATTACGTGAATTCCGGCTGTTAGATAGAAATGGGGAATTAGACAAAAATAGGTATAATTCATTAAGAGCGAGTGTAATAGTACAGACTGGTTGTAGATGAATGTCCATGTGTAGGATAAGATCACAGACATTTAGTCATAGTGGTTTTTTGACAATGTGTTCATTTATGATGCAAAATGTTGTGGTCTAGTTGGGCAATTGTTTAGAATGTCATGTATTGACTACAAAGGATCTCAATTTGAATTCCAGCATATCTTCTAATTATATAGGTTGTCTTTAAGGTCATTACATTCGTCCTCACTTATGCCCTTATCGTTACCGAGGCACATGGGGTCTCGAGTTAGGTAGTACCAGTGGGTTTTTTTCATACTCTTTCCAAATTACAACCATTTGTTTTTCATATGTATAGGTTTTCAGATTTCGTAATAGTTGAATCATATTATCATTTATTATATTGGTTACAGGGTGCTCCGTGAGGTGTAGAGAGCTTTTATTGAGATTGGCTCGAGGCTAAGTAAGTGCTGTGTCTTATTGTTTCTTTGATGAGAATTGATGGCAATTGGAGGTAAGATACGGTATTGGATATAATAATTGTGGTTACAGTGCAACAGTGTTTTTTTATAATTGTCTGTAAAGTGTAGCCGATAGTGGTTTCTCACACAATCGCGAGCTGCAACAAAGTATCAGTTAAAACTTTTTAATTTTCAATTTTATTTGAGAAAACGCACTGCTGGGATTAGTTACAATACTATCATAGGGTTGAAGAAAGAAAGAACTGACCAGAAATAAATATATGAAAAAATCAGCATATTTAGAAAATGGGATTCCTCGGGATGCGAGTCCTGAAACTACTTGATTGCTAACAGGAGCTCTAACTGAAATGAGGCTATGGCCAACCCATGGTGCTGGATGTTCGTACCCCGAGCCAACACTTATCTTTCAATGCTCGAAAGATTTCTTGAAGACTAACTAACAATTCCCCTTTAATAAAATAATCCTTCAGCAAAATGAAATTCAAGAGTACAATTTCCTACAGGCTGCCAACTGCAAATGAATTTGCTTGGTACATCTTATTTGCATTATTAATTTTAATTAAAATCATTACGTTGATCTTCCTAAAACCCAGGTGCCGAGATTTGAAAGATGGAGGCTGGAGGGATAAGAGGTTCTAACGATACTATGCTGGAGCTCATCATCAACTGGATTGGCTTCGTCCCGTGGTAAATGCAAGGTTCTCATGGCAACCAATTCGAACCGGTATACTGCTTAGAGCCACCCCCTGGTGAGACCAGGGAGACTGGGTAGGAAGGGTGGAGTTTGGACTGCCGGGACTTAGAGTCAGTTTCTTTATTTTATTGTTAAATTTGTGGTCTACTTTGAGCATAAAAAAGTAATATATACATGCTGAATTCCTAGGTATTGTATAACCAATAATTTTCGCCTACGATATTTTCACAAGAGCTTAATTTCCGCGGTTTTTTGTTGATTTTCATTAAAATAAATACGGCCATATATTGAAGTGAAAGATCTTCGCAAAAATGTCTAATGGAATATGCAAAAATAAAACGCCTGTGAAAATAACCACTTGTATGATATGGTGAATGAAGAATAATAGTCAGTGGTTATTTTTGCCAAATTTCTCGAGTCAGTTTGTCACAAAGTCCTCTTCATATAAGGGTATTCATAAAGGAAAATCATCACAAAATGCTCTCACTGAATATGCCCCACTTTTGGTCAAAATCTGAAAATTTAGGCTTAATACATTTATATGTCATATTGCTTGTATGTATGACATAAGTATGGAGCTTTACAGTCTGTGTCAAAAAAATGGTAACGCAGAGCTGCCCACCGTTCCCGAAAAATTCGTATTTGTCCCGAAAATAAGTAAGGAAAGAGAAACGAAAATAACGAAAGGCATTGAAAAATATCGAATTTTTGTCTTTTTATAATGCAATATGATTACATGGTCTTTGCATGCAGTGGCTGCCTTGAATTATACTACATAGCATTGTATGCAATACGATCAATTGGAGTGGCATGAGTTTTGCGAGTCAAGCGGCGCACTAGCGCCATGCGGGGGGTCCGAATTGCGCGCGCCGACACCCATGCTGCATTGGCTGGAATGGAGAGCACACCATTCGACTCCCCGCATCGGATACGTCGCACCTAGTTTCGGCGGTGGTTAGCTGCGCGCCTGCGCGCTAGCTGAATAGATTCACAGTATGCGCTCCGGCCCTCTCGTTATATAGTACGCACTTTGCAACAGTAAGAATGGGCGCTGACATTTTGCGCACTAATTTCACATTTCGAACGTTGAAACGTTCTTTTCTCTCTTCCATCTCATTGCATATTCATTGCACAATCCTGAGCAACTGTCAATCAAATATCGATGTTCCGATTGTACCTCTAGATTTAGTTGCCAAACTCGATGCAAATATTTAATTTGTCCTGATTTTTTTATAATAAAAGTATTCGGCAAATCGCTTAAAAAAATGGACCTTGTTTTCAGACAATTTTATTCAAGACCGGAATTAAGCTTTTAGTTTCGTTGCCAATGGTAAAGATTGATTTGACGAGTTTTTATGGTACCCGACCCAAACTTTATATTGTCTTATTATCATTTGATCTTCAATTGTTCATTTGGTCTGCAGTCTTATGGGCAGAATTTTTCGTATGTTCACTAAAAGTTCAATGGAGTTGTGACACGATTTAAGTATTTTGACAAATTTGCTGACATCGATCCGAAAACATTTATGGCTTGAAAGTTATTCACCCACAGGAGGTCAGTCACGTTTAATGGTGTTGATTAATGTTGATCATTCATTGGGTATTATCGAATGTTAGATAATATTTATATTTAATAGTTTTAACTGGTTGCCCAGTTGATTTTGAAGAGTTGTAATCCATAGTAAAAGCAGCCAGTCTACATTTTATCGAAGAAACTCGACTCGTGCCGTGTCCGTAGTTAAAACAGCGCCCAATCGAGCACGTCTTCTGCCCCACCCTGTTGGCGTAAGTAGTGGTTTCATGCTGATTTCCCCGCCTAGAAGTCATAAAAAACTACCGTCACAAGGTCATTTATCAATCAATCCTAAAATTCATTTAAATTCATTGGTGACTTACTGTTACATATTGCCCGTCTCCTTATATATGGGGATTTAATTTTTTTTTAAATATTTTAGATTTTTGTTCCCCCTGCAACTTTGATAAATTAAGGAATTTTGTAAAAATTTGTCTTTTGCCAGACGTCAACGTGTTTTTTGCACTCCATATCATAATTTGGGACGCAATCGACGAAGGTCACCGTCATACATTACCTCCATAATTTCTTATTTATTAAAATGCTGAAATAGTAGATCAGAAACATCATATAAATAAACAAAGTGTATATTAGGAAGACAGAATGTTTGTAACAGTAAGTTCACATGAAGTTTAAATGAATTTTTAGATTGATTTAATGACGTGTACGGTGTTTTATGACTTCTAGGTTGAACAGCATGAACAGATTCGATTCTACACCGGCACAGGGTGGGGCAGAGACGGTAGCCCGAGTGGCGCGGTACACGGCACAGTCGAGTCTCGTAAATTGTAGACTGCGCTTTTACGCTATGATTACAAACTCCTTCAAAATCAATGGCGAACCAGTTAAAAATCTATAAAATAATATTATCTAATCAGTCCGATAATAACCCAATGAATTGAAAATAATCGAAACAGTAACGTGACTGAGCTCCGTGGTGAATATTTAGCCAAATTTCGGATCGATGTCAGCAAATTTTGAAAATACTAAATAATCGTAGTCACTCCATGAACTTTTGAGTTGAATGAAAAAATTCTGCCTAATGACTTTGCAGAACAAATGAACAATTGAGAATCAAATGATAAAGAACAATATAAGTGGTTGGGGGTACCATAAAAATTAAATAATTCCGATGGCAACAAAACTAAAAGCTTATTGTCCGGTCTGAAAGTATGTGAAAGTCATTTTTTAAAGCGTTTGCGAATTAACTTTTATTTAAAAGAATCAGGACAATATAGATATAGTTGTTTGGAACGAGCTTGGCTAACTGAAATCGTAGAGTAACAAAATCGGGAAACATCGATATTTGATTGCAGTTGCTCAGTGAGTGGAATGAATATGCATGAAGTGAGAAGAGAGAAAGAAGTTTTCACGTTCGATAATGTGATAAATTTAGTGCGCAAAAATGTCAGGCCAACTAATGCAGACGCGCGTGCATACGTGAGATGTGTGCGTGCGACATAACAACAGAACTCCCTGGATTTTTTAGCTGGAATTAGAACTTGGATTATACTGGATGTAGAAATCTATGTCGCATGGGAATTTGATGAGTCAACATGGCAACTTTAGCTTGCCAAAAAGAGAAAGGAGGAAATATGACTTATGGCCTTGTATCGATACCCATCTTCGAAAAAGGTAAAATGCTCATCCTTGCAAGGTTGTTCGTTTCCGATTTTTTAGGAAATTGTTGACCGTGTAAGGCGTGAAGGAAAATAATGGATTTTTTTCTTTCGTGCCGAACATGGGTGGTGGTTATATACGATGCCTATCCAAATGCATAAAATCAGCCAAATATTGAGCTGCCGGAGATGCTTAGCAACAAAGCAATAAATGATCGCTTAAGTTTTGTGTACTAGGACCCTGCAAGGCTAAGGACAATTCTAAAATTGTGTGTGCCGATTTTTTTTTTGCAAATTTTTTTGAGGAAATTCTTACACATATGGTAAGAAATTAACGATTTTTCTTCATCAATTCGAATTTTGAAGCTCCAAGGATTAACTATTCTACTTCTAACGGTTGAAAGCTTCTGGTACATAGTCGGGGAAAAAATTAGTGACGAATATTGATTTCAGATTCAGAAAACTAAAACTCAACATATTCATTTACACCTACACAGTTTTTTTAAGAAACTATTAATATCTACCAACTATTAAAGACAATTCCTATTCGAAAAAAGATAATCCATATTCCTTGCTCATCTATTTTGGATATTGATTTCTATTATATAATTGAAGACAAATTCCTCACCTTTACAATGATACCTTTCTTGAATTATAAATGTTTATGCATAACTAAATAAATTGCAAATGAAGGTGACGGGTACAAAATCCATTCCCCTCAAGTTTTTGCCAAAGGAGTCACACATCACCGCAAGCAATCCTATTCAATGCTCTGGGACAGAATTCACTCAGTCTTTTTCATTTTCTTAAAACTTGCGGAAATAAATTCTGTACCTGTCATCCTAATTTGTAATTTACTAAGTTTACTGAACATTTATGATTCAAGAAAGGTATCATTGGAAAGGTGGAGAGTTTGTCCTTAATTATCTTACGTATGAACAGCAAAAAACCTGAGCTTGGAATATCCAACTCAACTTTCGTGACTTATAGCATTGACTACTGTATTCGTGGAAATATTCGCGGTACATTAATTTCCGCGAATTTTGGGCAAAGAGCGGTAGGAGCGAATTTAAAAACCTGCGAATATATAGGCATGATTTCCTATGCATGTATTGAATCGGTTCATTTGTGAGCTTACAAACATGCAGCGCAAATTTAAGAACCTGTGAACATGTTTTGAGGCTGCTCAGCGCGAAAAATTAATCACACAAAAATAACAGCGAATACAGCATACGAATGATTTTTAAAAACCAAACTAAAATTTCAGTGAAAACAAAATTACTCATGACCTATGCATGATATTGGGTTATTTCGCTTTCCACAAACACACAAGTGCTCAATCAGCTATTGAGTAAAATATTTTTTTATTCTTAAAAGAGAAAATTGTTAATTTAGAAATTCATCTTCATCTTCATCTACATTTATTCATTTTCTTGGGGAGGGGCTTTTTTAATTAGCTTTTTATAACATTATCATTTAAAATCGACACAAATTGAATGAAACAGAGGGATACATCATTGCCAAACACAAGCAAGTTTTATTATGAATATTTTAAGCATTTTATAATATACTCATATTATAATAACAAAACAGTCTTTTGACATTGAGAAGAAACTTGCATTGTGGCAAGCACACTGATACCATCTTTAGACACACAGAAAAAAGTGACACTTATTCTCTTTATTCAAATACAGGCACTTTAGAACGACTTTCTACATAAATACCGCCCTCACTCGTACTCGACAAGAAAAACAGAGGTACATATTAGGCTGGGTTCACATATAGCGCTATCCGGTTCGGGTATACGGCTCGGTTTTCCAAGGGTACGCGAGTAGCTTGAATCAAACGTACGTTCCTTTGTAAAGCAATACAATTTCAAAATACTGGTTTACACAGGAGGGCACTACCCGAAAATGTTGTATAGTCTGTGGAAATTGCGCATGTTAAATTTTTTTCTGCGTATACTGTCCTTCCCCTGCAATTTGTGCGTACTAATGTTCTGAATTTTCCCTATCATGATTTATTAACTATTCTTCTCCTCACATGAGCCTCCTCAACCTTGGCTCGTAGGAGGAATGTCAAATTTTCTTCATCCGAAGTGTCCATGTCATCTGCGAAAAGTACGAAATAGGCCGCTATACCCGTGTAGCGTAAACCCAATACCGTATACTTCTATATGAACCCACCTAATGCAAAGAAGGGATTTACATGTACTAAAAAAAAGCTGCAGCAAGTGGATATTTGTCATAAAGTACATGTACATTGTAAAAAAACACAAAGCATTGTTTTCAAAAATAACGTTGTATGTCCTAATTCTTAGTATCCCATTGCTTCTTGGCCTTTTGTACAGTGCATCCTAATAAAAACTATACACTTTTGAAATGGCTACCAAATAAAAAATATATGGCTCTTGGGGGAAAGTTTTATATCCTCGACTATCATTATGACACCAAACAAAAAAAAAAACAAAAAAAAAATGAAAATAACGCACGCTTCAGTAAGCAATGTCCACTTTTTTACATGACACAAAAATGATGCTGCTCAGGAATTCACTATTCATTTATCACCTGCTTATGGGCCACCATAGCGGTCAAAATCAATAATGGCATAAATTGGCTAACAAAGACAAAAATAAACCAAAAGTCAAAACAAACATCAATAATATGAAAACAAAAGTTAACCATTACATTTTGGCATGATATTGATTATTTATTTCTGACTTTTGCTTTCTTGTTGACTCTGTTAGTTGATTTATTCCATTATTAATTTTGACCCATATATGGTGGCCCGTAAGCAGGTGATGAATGAATAGCGAATTCCAGCGCAGCCTTATTTTGTGTCTATTACAAAAGTGGACATTGCTTACTGAAGCATGTGTTATATTCAGACAATAGGTGAGGATATGTTACTATAAAGAACCATAAATTTGGTAGTCATTTCAAAAGTGTATAGTTTTTTCTTGGACACACAGTATAATAAGGCTCCAGTGCCAAAGTGTGATGTCATAAAAAAAAAAACAGATTGTGCATTCCATCATTTTTATATATTATCTCAGAAGAGCATGATGAAAAACATCAACAACCAAAAGAATCAGTTGAACGGCGCGCAGAGATATGACCACATGAATACCTTATTCATCCCATTGGACTCAGTGTATTAATTGCCCGGTTTTAAAAGTTAAAAACCAGGCCATTAATATATGGACCTAAATGGGGCTATTAATGTTTTTTGTTTTTTTTTTGTCAAGATATTTGTGCGATTTTGGACTAGTTAGTGAAATGGATAATTTCACACTTTATGTAAATTTTCATTACTGAAGTGATTAATTTTTGCAATGACGGCCTTGGGGAAATAAAACTATCATGAAAAGAATCATTTATACATGTACATAACATTATACGATGAATGGGTTAAGAAGAGTTTTTTGTTTTTTTTGTTAGAGGGATTAAAAGTTCTTGTAATTTGTTTATTTAGACTTATCATTTAATCTGTGGTTTCTTTGGTGTACATAACCCTTAAAAGGCCATTACCATATAGCTCATATAATGCATGAACAATAAATTAGAAAACCTCAGAAAAATTGAGGTATAGTGTAATATACAAGCTCAACTGAAATTCACTTCACGGCATAAATTAATCCCATAATGATGTTGAATATCTCGAGGATGTATTATTAGGAATTGAATATCAAATAAATATTGCATGCTTTTTCAAGAACAATACTACATTTTCCCCAAGGGCAGGTTTGTTTCACTGTGGCTGAAGACCAAAGGGAAATAGACTTGCATAAGGGATAATTATTAGTATTTGGAGTTCTTTATAGTCCAGTAACGATGCGTTAATTAAATATGCAATATTTACCATAGTAAATAACCCTAGATCCCAGCTGAATAATCAAATTTGACAAAATAAAACTCTCACAAAAATTTCAGCTCATACAGGAGTATCTCAGAGCAGAAAATGTTCTATTACAATTTCGACACAATTGGATTTTAGAGTGATCAGCATTACTTGCAACTCCATGACATACGGGAAAAAAAACAAACAACTGTCAAAAATGAAACAAACACACACATTAAAAGGGAAAGGGAGAAACATAACATAAAATTTAAAAAATCACAAAGAAAACATCAATTAAATAAGAAAGGGGAGAGATTATATTGAACTTCAAATCATAAAATAAATCAAGCACAATTCATTAATTCTTTTTTTTTATAGCTATGTCCAATTAAAAACCCTGTCACTATACTTCGTAAATTCTCATGAAATAATAAACTCCTAAAACACTTCAGAAAAAGACTATTTCTTAATATAAATGCATATTCAAAACTCGGCCTTGAAAAAAAACAAACTAAGCCCCCTATAACCGACGGGGGGAATCTGGGATATATTCAATCAATAATTGTTACCTTCGGGAAGGATAAATAAAGAGAAAAATATGAATTAAATCAAACTTAAATCGTAAAATAATTATCAAGATCCACACAAACATGTCAATACGCAACTTTCAAAGTGTGATACGCAACCTGATTGCATGCATTATGAGCATAATGCATGGTTGATTATGCACTTCCAACAGAATGTCATGTGACATTTCTTTGGCCAATCACAATACAAGATTATTCTTAGGTGTTGTATAACATATGATGTGAAGATCAATGTTGATTTAAGCTTTTCATAGTATACCAAACTAACAAATGGCAAGCACCTTCGTTCATGTGGAGATCCTAAAATGTCAAAGTATTATTTTTTCTTATGTGGTAATTTTTTGGTATGTCCTATTGTTCCTTTTCTTCTTTTTTTTAAAGCGCATAGGGACTTAAATTCATTTTTGTGACATGCACTATACAAGAATGCTTCATTATTGTGTAAGTAACTCTTTACTCATGAATTCAGGACAAAGAGTCTGCATATGAATCAATATCAATCTGGATTACCTCTCTAACTGACGAGAAGGTGAATATTTTCTTCATGATTTTATGATAACACAATCTTACATTCAAATCAATAAATTTTATCAACTTTCCAGCCATACATCTATCTCCAATAAGCTGCTAGTCTTTATAAATAAATTAACACTTCACTCTCTCTATAATACCTACTGGTTATGCCAGGGCGTGACGTTAGCAGGGCTTCGAAGTACAAGAGGGCTAAATTTCAAACTACAGTTCCCTTAAAATCTGAGAACTCCTGTATAATGATGCAAAGACTTATAGTTCAGACTTGCAACAGAACACAAAAAAAAATCAATGTGGAGCCTTGTATGACGTTGGGGGCGCTTTCAAGGTTTGCAACGATCCTTCATCTCAGAACATTCCATTTCATAAGTGCCAACTGCGTGACAGGAACAATAAAGATCCTGCTCATAGGCACTCTGTTCTTCCTGATCATACTCTCATTATACTGCTTTCAAGTCTGTTTCACATGTATCAAGCACGAATAGTAAGGTGCAATTCCACGGTGACAGTTAGACAGTTAACCAAACAAAAGCTCTTAGTTTTCAATATTTAAACTGGATTACCAGAAGAATAAAACTGCTGGGCTCGCGGATTTGATTACATAATTCAGTAGCCACAAGTTGAAAACATCTCTTAAACTATTATTACGCGTGGTTCTGAAGATTCATGATAAATTGTTGTCTTTTGTAATAGAATGACATAAAATACCTTCTTGACCTCTTTCCATTACAACAAATAACAATTATCAATAGCTACATTCACAAGAAATACGAATATCAGGGATGCTCATTGATTTTACCTACAGGGCCTGAAAAGGAGCCTATAAATGGCTGAAACTAAAAAGCCAGAAACAGAAAATTTCAGGGCCTGAAATCGTGCAGTAGCCTGAAAACTGGGGCCCCAAAATAAAAAAAAAACTCAGAGACTTCTTCAACAAGTAGCTAGAAATAAAAGATAAATCCCTTGGGCTCTAACAACAACATTCGTTCGGGTACCGGTAATCCAATTCATATATTGAACAAGGGTGCCTCTGTGTCACTCTGCCACCGTGCAGTTGTCCTTCAGATGACCTTGTCATCAATGTCCTTCAGATGACCTTGTCGTCATTCCCATTCAGTCGTCCCTGGGGGCTTGGCGGTGAGATCATACATGACTCGTGAGATCCCGGGTACGCTGTACACAGACTTCACTATCCTCATAACGACCTGAATGACAAAAAGTGGAAAAGATGAATAGTATTTGATAAACTACTTTATAGCAAGCCACTTAAAATATGGCACGGATATTCACAAAAGGATCACCATTTACTTCATTTTCTCGCAGCATTAAATGCATAACATGATAAAGTTTCTTGGGTTAATTCAATCAGAAATATTGTTAAAAAGCTGATATATTCTCAAGTTCTCAACTACTCCAATCTGCCCCGTTCCTAACCCATAATGCAACATTCTGAGGAGTGTAGTATAATAATAATATAGGCCCATTTGAATGATAACACACTAATTCCCTACTCAATATATTCATACTGCAATTATCATGTTACCTTGCAGGAATACATGTCAGTTTTTGTAAACAATTAAATTATAGGCTGATTTGTTCGCTATAGTCATTCATTGTTTTTTTCAAAAGGTATATTTTAAAGGGATTGAGTAACTTTCAAAAACAAGAGCAATTAGATCAAGATTAATAAAATTATATTGTTCCACCAGTAAAAACAAACTACTGAAAGTTTCAGATCAAATGGAAGTCATTTACTACCTTAAAACAATGTAACAAACAATGCCAAGCATCCAGCCGAACACCAGTACCCTCTGCTGCTAGCTCAGCAGGCCGCTAGGGACGGGGACTATACAACAGGAAAAGGGTGTATGTTGTGCTATGTGGAGAAGTACACGGTTTTATAAACCTATCTGGGGTTGGTTTATAAAATTTGAGTATGAAATCATTGATATCTCGAAGGTAAAGCAAGCAATTAGCTTGCAATTTTGAAGAGATACCAGACTGACCTAAGTGTTTATAATTATGTTGGCAAAATAAGCTAAATAATAAAAAATGTGATTTGAATATCATTCAATGTTACTGCATCCCTTTAAGACCAATCAATGAGAGTGTTGGTCAGTTCACTCTCGCTCGAAATAAGGAGAAGAGAAAAATATTGCTTACATCTTCCGGTATGTGTTTGCCGGGCTGAGCGGGGATTCCCGTCATGAAGTCATTAGTGATGAACGTCCTAATAGCAACGCTCCGCTGACAGGAAGGCTGATGCATCATGGGATCACGGTCGAAGTGTATGGGTGTAAGGATGATAGGCATCTGACTGATTTTCTTGTAGTATCCTAAGTAAAAATATGTAAAAATAGGTAATAATAGGTAGAAATAGATACATGATTTTGAATTGATAAATCTCATAAAGATTACAATCATGATCATCATTCTCATTATTACCTGCATCAGTTTGGATTGTTATGATTTTATTGATTTTGCATCAACATCACCATTATCATCATCTCCACCACCATCATTATTGCCATCATCATCACAACCACACTTATCATTACCACTATCAGCATTATCAACATCATCATCGCACCCACCATCATCAACACCACCATTATCATCATCATCATAATTATCACAACCACCATCATCATCATCATCATCATCATCATCATCACTAAAACCATTACCCCCATTATCAACATCATCATCATCACAACAACCATAATCATCACTAAAACCATTAACCCTTTCATCATCATCATAACAACCACCACCACCACCACCATCATCATCATCATCACTAAAACCATTAACCCTTTCATCAACATCATGCAATCACTAAAACCATTACCCCTATCATCACATCATCATCATCATCCACCAACCACACCACACATCATCATCATCATCATCACTAAAACCATTACCACTATCATCATCATCATAACACACCACCAACCACACACCACCATTCATCATCATCATCACTAAACCATTACCCTATCATCATCATCAAAACAACCACCACCACCACCACCATCATCATCATCATCACTGAAACCATTACCCCTATCATCATCATCATAACAACCACCACCACCACCGACCATCATCAGATCACTGAAACCATTACCCGCTATCATCAACTCATCATCATCATCACAACCACCACCACCATCATCATCATCACTAAACCATTACCCCTATCATCAATCATCATATTCATTCACAACCACCACCACCACCACATCATCATCATCATCACTGAAACCATTACCCCGATCATCAACATCATCATCATCAATTATAACCACCACCATCAATCATCATCATCACTAAACCATTACCCCTTTCATCAACATCATCATAATCATAACATAACATCATCATCATCATCATCACTGAAACCATTACCCCTATCATCACATCATCACCATCATCACAACACCACACATCATCCATCATCATCTACTACAACCATTTAACACCTATCTATCAACAATCATCATCATCACAATCACCATCATCATCATCATCATCACTAAAACCATTACCCCTATCATCAACATCATCATCATCATCACAATCACCACCATCATCATCATCATCACTAAAACCATTACCCCTATCACCACCATCATCATCATCATAATCATCACAACCACCATCATCATCATCCTCATCATCACTACAACCATTACCCCTATCATTAACATCATCACCATCACCATCACCATCATCATCATCACCATCACCATCATCATCATCACCATCACCATCATCATCATCATCATCATCATCATCATCATCATCACCTTCACCACCAACATCACCATAAACATCATCTCCATCACCAAAACCATCATCACTACAAATTGTGTATCCTACATACCACTATTGACAAGTTCTTCCCTGGCATAGTAGTCCGCTTGTCTCAGCGTTGCTAAGACATTGGGTGTGAGGAAGGTTGGAGTGACGTCTTGAACTGTTTCCATTACCGGCTCACCAAAGATATACACAATCCTGACCACAAACAGATAAAAAACATATCAGCATATACTTAAACCATAATGTCTCTTTAAATTTATACATGCACCTCCATAAAGGCAATTACATTCATGCTAGCACATTATCTATTCATACATTGTTACATTTTTCTTTGGTAAGGGTAAATGACCTTATTGCCCACTGACCTATTATTCATACATCATTTCATCTTATTGCTGTAAATGAATAACCTCTATCAGATTGCTAATGCTAATAAATACAAAGTCTGTGATTCATAAAAAAAAAAGAAAAAAAAAAAAAAAGAGACAAAACAGTCGCCTAATTCACAATCTGGCATATTTGAGATCACTTCAGAAAATCTACACATTGCAAAATCAACCTCTGTCACACACCTGCCCATATAAATGGCCGATTTCACTTGACTGAATACAAAGTCTGTGACTTAATGGGGGAAAAAAAAAAAAACAGTCACCTAATTCACAATCAAGCATATTTGGGATCAGTTCAGGAATTTACATCTTGCGAAACCTACCCGTCATACACCTGTCCCTGTGAATGGCCCTGTTTTCACTTACCTGTTGACACTGTGGCATATCTTAGGGATGAGTTTAGACAGCTGCATAACAGCTTCCCAGTCAGGTGACTCTTCATCGGATGAGAGACCTGCGACGTAGCTATACGTCCTACCATCACCCTGTCAAGAGAAAGCAAAGAATATTGTCTGTAATCTGAACAACATTGAAACCTTCAAATCAGAACTCAAAACTCATCTTTTCCAGAAATTTTTGTGAATAATATACATGTACTTTTTTGGGGAGCCAGGCACCTTTGAATGCCATGGCACAGAAATGGCCCCTAATAAATGCTGTTCATCATCATCATCATCACCATCATCATCATATTGTGAATATATGAAAATTTCATTTAAAATAAGAAAAATACAAAGTCATGTAACTAATCACAGTTAATCCTTATCAGACCCCCCCCCCCCCTCTAAAGATTTCGGCCACCGATCACGCATGGCAAATATTTGCATGATGGTAGCATGCGATGTAATCTACAAGACCTCACTGTTAAGTTTTCTGAAATAAATTGACAATGACGTGACAGCTACTCGTGGCTGTGCAGCAGCCAGTTGCATGCATCGACTGTGCATATAACAGGGTTCGTACACTTATTTGGAAGTCAAATTCCATGACTTTCCATGACCTTTTAATAAAGAATTCCATGACTTTTCCATGACCTTTCAACAACTTTTCAAGCTCTTGGATTCTCAATGCTCTCGGCTACATAATTTTTCCACTTCATCATATGCATGTTTAATCAACGAATCCGGAAACATTCTCTGAAAGAGGTCGCTATTGTGGTGACACGAATGAAATGATGATCATCAACCACTTTTAGGCACCACAGGACTTCTGCTTTCAATGTGTCTTCTCTTGTTGCAACTGGAATAGGCATGGGCAATTTAGAGGTTGATGGAGCAGTACTGGTGGTTGCATCTGTAGATGACACACAAACTGATGAACTTCCAGCATTCTTTGCAGTGAAGAAGTTGTTAAGTGTGAGAGACGAACCTAGAAGGAAAAAAAACATGAAAATCTTTAAAGTAATGTAAAAATATTGCAAGTAAAATTCAATAATAAAATGCTTATTCTTGGTTTACTTCATAAAACCCATTTTGAAATATCAAAATAAGAAAAACATAAATCCTGCTGGTAAGAATTTGAGTCATCGTGTGCATGGTAACTTGCCTAATGATCACAGGCATCTCATGATCTTACAACTATCAGGCATGATATTCCCCTTCGAAAAAAAAAAAATCAAAGTAGCCAAGGGTGGTTAAGTCCCAGAGTAAGTAAAGAATCAAAAATGTGTATCGACCCTGTGCTTGATAGTTTATTTATCTGACAAAAAAAAAAAAAAATAGGGCCTACATGAGAACACGTTCTTGCCATCTTGGGCAAAGGATTTCACATTAAAAAGAAACTAACAAAAAGTTAGTCATTCTATAGACACAGATCTCGATCAAATTTTTTTTTTTTTTTTTTCTTTTTCTTTTAAATTAAAATCTAGGGGAACGTTTGTAAAAAGACAGAATCAAATAGATACAGCTTCACCCTGGATTCTGAACATGATTATCAAAGTCAATCATTTATATTCGAAATCAAGAGCTGCACCGATTCACACGTCTATACTAGCAACGCGGGCCGGAGTGAACCAGCGGAGCGCGAGTGGGCTACGGTTTGTGAATGTAGAGCGCCGGGACGATCCGGCGTAGCGTAGGTGACAGGCCGGTGAGCGTATAAATCCGATTCTAGTGCGGCGCTAACTCGTATATCAATCAATATTTGGAATATTGCTAATAAAAAAATGTTAAATTTATGTACAAAATATACACTTTACCACGTTTGTGAGCTTTGAGATGTGCTTTTGACTCGTTATGCTGGCTCTTGACAGCGCTTCCCCCATACTGCGAACACTGAATTTAGTCAAGCAAACACTAAGTTACATCTTGCATTGCCCGGGCGCGGGCTTTCCTTCAAATCCAATTCGATACTCTGGGATATCCAACCAAGCATCTTTAAGCGGCAATTTCTGCATTTCTAATTTCTACTTCCACAAAAAGTATAGCAGTTAAAAATTCCTCACAAAAACGGCAAAACCTTGCGGCAAAAGTCTAAAGAATTTGAAACAAGAATTTGAAAACACACGTGCGTGCACATATCAAAACATCATTATCAATCACGATCGACACGCAATTCACCCAGCGCATGCGAAACACACGCACACACACACTGAACGACGCATTGAACCCCCAATACACACACAGTACCCATGTCGATACACACACTACGAACACGTACATACACACATATCGCGCTCTCAGCTCGCGAGCTGAGCGAGCGAGCTCAAAACAATAATCATGTTCACAGACAATCAGTAAAATGTTTCGAAAGAAAGAAAACACACCTTGAACAAGAATAAAATGGTGAAATATTATCATTTATTTATTCAGAAAATGATTGAATATTGACACATTTTGATATTCCATGACTTTCCAGACTTTTCAATGAAAAATAGATTTTCCATGACTTTCAAGGCCTTGAAAACAAGATAGCAAAATTCCATGACTTTCCAGGTTTTCCATGACCCGTACGAACCCTGTATAACTGTCTTGCTTGATCTAGATCTAAACTAAACCCTGTATCTTCTTTTGAGATCTTGTTTTTCGGTATTAAAACGATATACTGACTGCCTTTATTTTCGAAACACTGTCGTTTCTAGGGCTCTTGGGCGACCTCAGAATCTGCCACAACAAGCGGCCAATGGCCTTAAGGCATAGCATATTCTGAGGTCCACTTGAGTCCTCAAAGCGACCATGCCCTTCAAAGCAGTCAATATATCTATACTATGACAACTCAAAACTTTTAATCTACAAATGGGGGTAATAGTAACATAATACTGATGCACCTTGAAGGGCAAAATTTGCGTAGAGGAACATTTTTATCAAGTTCATGTTATTAAACTGCCATGCTTACCTGAACCCCTACAGACTTGATTGGAAGTAGTGTAGACATTAACCGGACCTTACTTGTGATAGAGATCAATTGATCTATCTCATCTGATGTCATCGCTGAACTGATCTTACTAGCTAACGCATGGGGCTACATGAAAGAGAACGAGAGAGAAATAGATTTAGATAGTTATAGATCAAATGAGAGAGAGAGAGAGAGAGAGATAAATAAGAGACTTATTATTATAGATCAACTGATCAATCTTATCTGATGTCATCGCTGAACTGTTCATACTAGCTAATGCACCACCCAAACATATCATTGTTTTGGTATAATTTGGGTCATATTATGACTATTAGGTCAATTGAAGAGCAATCTTTTATTGTGGAGCTTATTATTATTATGTTACTCTTCCCAAATAGCATGAAAATAACAGGAAAGCCCACGATAGTTTTCTTCAACTTTCCAACACATTCCCACTACACTAGATTCCCTTTAAGAGGAAAATGGCCTCGCTATAACAAAATCTCATGTTGTAATTAAATCTTGTTAAAAAGAACTCTAAAGCCCAGTGCACACTATGCGATGCGATTGCACTAAGATCCGACAACAAATTGTCAATCGCATCGCAGGCCAGCGCACACATTGCAACAAGCGCTGCATATCACCACGGTGCCCCTCTTTTACGCATGCGCGCAGTAATACAACCTCCATCTCTAGCAAATCTGATTAGCTGAAATTATCAAAATCGCAGGAAAATCGCAGGAAGATTTGACATGTCAAATGTCTGAGATTTGGTCTGCGATTTTTCTGCAACACATCGCATCACAGTTGCAGCGTGTTGCAGGTTGGCGCACACTCTGCGATTTTGTTGCAATCGGATCTTAGTGCAATCGCATCGCATAGTGTGCGCTGGGCTTTAGGCACAAAGACACATGTGCAGATGGACGAAATTTTAAGAGCGAAAACTGCCTCGCTATAACGAAATCTCATTTTACCGGGGTTTGTTATAACATGGGTTGACTGTATATGACATTTGAAACAATTCTGTAATGATTTTGCTGAATGGCAATAAGGGAATAAAGCTAATGGATGAATTTTCCTTACCTTATCCATTGACTCTGCATAGTTGACTAATAATCTTAATAAGATATTTGTCTCTGAGAAGTCTTTGCCTATGTATGGTTCGTCTGCACATATAACTCTGATGGCAAGTCCCGGACCTAGAAAGGAAGAAGACAATAGAATTATGGTCAAAATATGTGACTCATCATAACAAAATTAGACATAAGTCGCCAAGCAAAGGGTAAAAAAAAAAAGAGTCAAGGATATCAGCAATTTAGTCAAATTTTGGGGTAATATACTTTTGATTTTCTGAATATTTCATGTGTGCTCTGTAAGAAAAAACATAAGTGAAAACGATAATGGGAAAGCGTTTAAAAACTGAATGTTTTGCTGATTTAATTGACTCTTCGCTTGGCGACTTGTATCTCATATCGATATGATGCATCACATACGCATATAAATAATCTGACTAAGAACTTGTAATAAGATGTTAGCCTGACTAAGATATCTGTTTGTGAGAAGTCTTTGCCCATGTACGGTTCGTCTGCGCATATAACTCTGACGGCAAGTCCAGGGTGGTGTTTCACTATTAAAGTCATTCGGAAGTTACAAAAAACTTTACGAACGACTGGCGATCAGTTCTTGTGCTCAATGATTGCGAATGTGATTAGTATAGCACCAAAGAACATGTTCCAGTCGTTTGAAAAGTCATTCGTAACTTTATGAACTACTTGGTGAAACACCACCCTGGCAGACAGAATAGAATTATGGTATTTTTTATTCAGATTCAGATTCATTTCGGTTTATTAAAAAATGTCTTCGTTAAAAACAGTCGGAAAGACTGATACAAACAAAGATTACAAAGTGTACAAATTCATAATTAATCAATAAACAAATTAGTATTAGAGGTGGGCTATAGAGGGGTAAAAAAAGGGTCATGTTTTAGAGCCAAGCCTGCGCCATCCTACTTCAACCAGCTCGCCGTCCTGATCAATATGCCACCAACTCCAAGAAAACCGGGTGAAAACTGAGACAGTGCAGGCCAAAAAATAATTTACCAAAATATACATTTAAAAAGTCTGAGTAAATAATCTAAATTAGTCTGTCTTAGATATTAGTTTCTAAGAATGGCATGGTTTATTTTAAAATATAACTGGTAGCTTTTCCAGGACCTAAATAGGGTATATAAGAAAGGGGAAAATGATGAACATATTGTGACCGATTGGGAGCTTGAACCCCCCCCCCCCCCCCCCCAATAACAACATCGAGCAACTCAACAGGGAAAGTGGATTTCTCTGAATACATATAATTGATGGCTTTATCTAATTAGGTTATGATTAAGTAAATGGCAAGTTTCTTGTATAATTGGAAAGCTTAGAATCTTATATTTTAGAAAATGAGCAGTGTCCCACATACTGACATTTGTGTCAAGTTTTAATACACCTACATGTACCAGGAAATGAATGTCTCTGTACAACATCCATTGGAAGACCCAGGGGTGGAATTCTGGGGAACTCTCTTAACTACTGTCTTATCTTTTGTCTTATCTCTGAGAGATAGACACCCTTAAGATTGTCCTAAATCGGTATTCTGAAGACTGTCTTTTCTCTGTCATATCTCTGAAAGTACCTGCCCATCTTTTCTCAGACAAACCAATGAAAATCACTCTTAGTTACTCGTTTAAGCCCTCTTAACCAATAGGAAGGCCCGAACACATGCAGGGGTGTGTCCAAAATACAGTAAATCGCAATGCGTGACTGCGCATATTCATGCGCTTATTTACGCAAAGTAAAAGAAAAAGACAGAAAAAACTTAGAAGAATTTTTGGAAGAGAAAAAAGAGAGTAAAAACAGAGAGGAAAAATGACAATTAACATGGAGGGCTTAACTTCTGGCAGTATAAACGAATTTTGTTGAAAATTGTCACATATGATAAGTAAAACTAATGAAACAATGTAATCTAAACTAAAAAATATTGTTTTTTGCTTACAATAAAAGGGCAATTGAACCTGGGTATCATGGTACTAAAACTTTGTAAAAGATAAGACAAAAGATAAGACAGCTAGACCCTGTCATATCTTTTATCTTATCTTTTCTCCGGTTTCGCGTAAAAATGGCTTTTGCGCATTTATTAAACAGCGCATTTCTTGTGTGCGCCAATAATTTATGACAATTATTTATGACAAAAAGATAAGACAGCTCCCAGAATACCGATTTTGTCTTATCTCTGAGATAAGATAAAATACCGAGATAAGACACTACCCAGAATTCCGCCCCAGATCTTTGCCTAAGGCTTGCACCTCGTCTTTATGTCAAGAATTAGA
Source organism: Paracentrotus lividus (assembly GCA_940671915.1). Classification (NCBI taxonomy): domain Eukaryota; kingdom Metazoa; phylum Echinodermata; class Echinoidea; order Camarodonta; family Echinidae; genus Paracentrotus; species Paracentrotus lividus. Next base: position 504,648 of record CALNVZ010003431.1, on the reverse strand, counting down.
TTGACATTAGAGTCATTTACACTAGTCCCAACAACATGTATACAAGCAGTGTTTGTACACTGAGCAGTGTCCACATACTGATATTTGTGTCAAGTTTTAATACACCTACCAGGAAACGGATGTCTCTGTACAACGTCCATTGGAAGACCCAGATCTTTGCCTAAGGCTCGCACCTCGTCTTTATGGAAGTCTTTCAAAGGTTCGACGACGCGACCTTTGGCCCTGAGCTGTCGGACAAGTTCGGTGTCATTGTGGTGGGTTTTAATAGCGTCTGCGTTGGAGCTTGCAAGCGCTGAAGCACTTTCTATTAAATCAGGCCGTAATGTACCTTAAAGTGAAAAATAAATAAAGAGAATTAATGATTTAAATGAATTGAAGCACTTTCTATAAAATCAAGCCGTACTGTACCTTTCAATTGAAAAAAAAAAAAAAAAAAAAAAAATCTGAAATCAGACCAAAAAAGGACAATTGAGTACAAATATATTTTTAATTAGGATCTAATTTTAAAAAAGACTCTTACTATTACATATAAATAATAATAATAAAGAAATAGGTATAAGCTTGAAGTAATATTCATGATCGACATGACCTACCCTGAGCTAGAATGGTATCTTCTGGTTTGAGATTGAGTTCCATGCAAACCTCGTCTGCGATATGCATGAAAGTGTCGCCAATGATCTTACGCTTCTCTTCCGGGTTTATCGTGAGGTTGAGTGTCTTAGTGATGCGTTTCGGGGACTTAGGATCGGTCTTATCGACAGGAACCGATGTAGTACCATTGTAGAACGACTGAGAAGCATTCACAACTGAAAAATACAACATTTTTACAAATTAACTAGCACAAAGAAAATGAACTCGCAAAGAAATAAACACGATTTTAAAATTTCGTATAAATCAACATAAATTACTTTCTTGTCATAATTTCAAAATTCTGTGTAGTTTGGTGAAAAAAAAAATCAAAATTGGTCAACAAATAAATAAGCATAGCATTTTTTGGGTTGAATTTTTGAGAATGCGCATATATTAGCATATTTAATGAGTTTCAAAATTCTGTGTGGAAGTTTTGAATCCCCCACCTAGTGCTATCATATAAAGCAAACTGAATTGAAATCGGACTTGAAGTGACAAAGAAGAAGCATTTTGAAATTGCGGACGACAGACGCCACGCCACGGCATAAGCTCATCCGGCTCAAAGAGCCGGATGAGCTAAAAATTACTTAATTTCTGATATAATGTACAACAATGAAATAAAAGACAGCTCTGGTATAGGGGAGGGCAAGAAATGATCTTGATAGGTGCTACTGATGATAATAAATAAACTCTAAATTGAATATTAAACATATTTCATGACCATGTGTTCATCTTTAAGATACAAAAGTCTATAAAGATGTAGCAAATAAAACGAAAATAACAATGGTAAATTTAAAAATACGAGGCATATCAAATTAGTTCTTCAACATTGCTAAAGAACAAAAACAAAACAAAACATTGATAATCATATATATGTTGATATTAGTTCTTCAACATTGCTAAAGAACAAACACAAAACAAAACATTGATAATCATATATATGTTGATAAACAAATAATACTTCAAAATGTTAGTAAATTGAAGATAAAATAACAGTGTTGCCAATTTGAAGCTCGAAGGCACATTAATTTCAACATATAATATTACTTCACTACATAATGTTAGACAACATTTAATGCTCTTTACCTTTGAGTTTGAGACCTAGCCTGTTAAGCGATTCTTCAACCAACTGACTTTCATTTCTCCTCATGAACCCATTGTCTATGTGTAGCGCCACCACTTGGTCCGCCCGTAACGCCTACCAGGATGTAAGATATGATAGATAATAAATGAGCAAGCTTCTGGGAAGAAGAGTAAAATAAGGTATTAATATTGATGAACTCCTATCGTAAAGTGGAGAGCAAATCCAACCACGTAGGGTCAGTGATGGGACTATAAATGTATATTTGGCTAGTGGAAATAAAAACAGACTTATCAGATAAAGTATATTGTATACCCGATGCAAATGAACAATGAGCTAACAGCAGAATATGAAAGAAAGATATTATAAAGAAAAGAAAAAGACAAAAATTCTTATAAAATATGTCCAAAGGAATACACAATTGACAAATAATCAGAGCGGAACAAAAAGAAAAGAAAGATGGCGGCAATTTACCTTCCTGAGTAAAGCAGCACATACAGTGGAGTCAACACCACCACTAACAAGAACCTGGGATTAAGAGGGTAAAAAAGTCAGCAAATTTTATGGAAAAATATGGAATGCACAATATAAGGTTTTTTCATTGAATGCATGATGGTACAGAAATCTAGTCAAATCTGCCGATTGCAGAGCTCATCGTTGTGAGATAATGTTAACCAATTGAGGACTGAGCCCAAATATATTCGGGCTAAGGTCTACGGGAAATGTGTGTTATAGCTAAATCAGCTTGTCTCCAACAGGTTAAGGAAGCACGTTAAAAATTTTATTTTCACCAACGTCCTTCATTTATTCACGAATCCTTTATTACCATAGATATATCCTTTAAAATGTATGAAAATTGTTGTTTTATTACATTGACGAACAAAGAGAAAAAGTGGATTTTTAATAGTGTTTACAATATGATCGCATGCAATTATGAGCTGATTTGACTAGAACTCTTCCCATCATGCATAGCGATGTAAGAATCGTAAAGGCACACATTGATTAAATTGAAGCCCCCTAGCCCATTTAAAACAAAGTTTAGGTATTCCCTTTTTCATGAGATTGTGATTTCCTTCTTGAAGAAGCACTAACCAGATGGGTCCAAATTAAGCCATCAAAATTCTGATAACAAAAAAGAGCTTGTAAATCAACGTTACAATGATAGTGTCACAAAATTGTTATTTTCTCATCATTGCAATGCACTAGTATAGCACTGCAGACCCTTTGTATATGAGAAAATATGACAAAATCCTAATGTATTTTCAATCTTTCCCTACCTTTATCTAATTTTAAATTCACGGCTAAATGTTTTGCTGTTTTTCATGTAAAACACGATGATTTTATTTTCTGTTGGTTAATCATTTTAACTCTTTGCAGGCCACGTCCATGATCCCCCTCTGCCACATTATATTGACCTAGCTAATTCTGAATATACTTCGCGTCAATTGATCATTTAATTTCCCATTCTATATAAAATTTTAAAACGTAAACAATGTCATAGAATTTCAAACGTAAATTTATCACACAGCATTTGTGTGTGTTTCAACTGTTGGAGAAAATGAATAAATTTCTTGTCTTAAATGTCATAGAATATTACAATTAAAGGTGGATCTGACCACTACACAATGCAAACATTGCTATATTGCTTGTGTGTGCGATCAGCAGATTAAAATGCGCTTTGTCCCTATTGTGAATAGATTGTGACTTGAGTTGAACTTGGCAGTCCGCTGAATGTGCCGTGAGTCGAAGAAAGCAGGCAAAGAGTTAAAAATCAAGCTTCATGTAGAACCCCACTTACCAGTACTTTATTGTTTCCAACACTTTTTCTTATCTCCTGAACACATGACTCCTCTCTGCTGATCATTGTGTACGTCCCAGCGCAGCTCGAGATCTCAAACAAAAAGTTTTGCAGCATCTGTTTACCATTCTCGCTCAGGTCTACTTCCGGGTGGAACTGCACGCCGTATAACCTCTTTTTTTCGTTCGCAATGGCTGCAAGTAAATATCAGATTCATTATTATATTCAGCATGTAAATTGCCAATTGGTCTAAACCCACTTTGACTAATGCCTATTGAGCCTCATCCCATGTAATTTCAATACAGTCTAAAACCAGTTTGTCTAATTATCTTTTGGTCTAAATGTCACTTCGCCTACTTACCATTTTGTCTGATGTCCATTTAGTCTAATGTTCAATTGGTCTAACACCACTTGGTCAATTTCTGCAACACTGACTAGTTATAGACTAAATCGTCGGCCTCATGCCAAAGGGCCTTACCGTTTTTAGTATGTGTACATTATGAATGGGCTTTAAAAATGCTAAGGCACTTCTGCACCATTCCTAAAAGAGTAGGGGGAAACCCTGGTATGGTGGTCCACTTGCACACCCCCAATAAGTTATATTGGGAGGAGAGACCTGCAGGTTTTCGCTTTTTCAGCTTCCAGGCACAGGTGATGCCAAAATAAATAATAATAATAATGTAACTTACATGCAACAATGTTCCCTGATTTGGCAGCCACCGCAAATCCCTTTGCAACTTTGTCAATACTATCTCCATGTGTTAAAAGGACATTCTGTTGCTTATCTAGACCTCTGAAAATAGTAATAAAACACAAAAAGAAAGAACATTGCAACAATCAATCCATTATTAATAATTATGAATTCATAATGCCAAAAGCTTTTGTTAGAAATATATTAAAATTATTATTTTTTTCTGTAAGGCATCCTTTGATTTAGAAATAGGTTGATGGCAGGCAAAAAGAAGTTAGACAAATACTAAGAAAGTTATTAACATTGGACAATTTAGGGTGTGTTCAATGTTCATTTTGAAATTTTCAATGCCAACATGAACATACAAAATGCAATTACAAAACGCTGATATAAAGGGAAACAAAGTGGGTGTTCATTGTCCCCATTCCCGGTCGTAAAAGTAAACGTCATTCAGATCTCCATTCGGAGGAAAATTTAAACACCAAAAAAGGTGCGTTTTGAATCACAATCAGCTTTGATTTTACGACCTTGAGCATCGCGAATGCAACGAAATGCGACACTGAACACAATTGAGTTTTAAAACGTCTTTAAATGTTCTCTCCCATTGGAAGCTTCTGGTGCAAGTGAAAAAAAAATTGCAGAAGTTTGTTCTTGAGAGCGTGGAATTTAAAGACGATGACGTATAATCAGCTTTAAATTTTCGAACTGAACGGTGTACCTCTGATCGCGTTTGTGTTGTGTTTTGTAATTGCATTTTGTATCATGATTCATGTTGGCATTTAAATTTGAAAATGGACATTGAACACACCCTTATATCACTAAAACCATGTGATTCTCAAAATTAAATGGCTATTTGGTCAATCAACCGTGATATAGTAGGACCCACGATAGAAGACCTATACACACAATAACAAGAATAAAATAAAAAGTTTAAAGTTCTCATACATGTACACCTGTATGTATAATGATCTAACCCTTATAAGAAATCATAACTTTCTGAATGATTCTCAGATTTAAAAAAAAGAGTATATTCTGAATATATTTCTCTAATTTTTTGTTATCAAAGTGAACGGCTATCAATGCTGGATTTCCCTCTAAGGCTGTACATTTGCTCACCTATAGAGGGAGACTGCTGGGTCGACTGTGATGGTGAACTGGCCGTCCTCTCTTGTGTCTTTCTTGTGAACGCTTCCCCCAAACTCCTTGTTCATCATCTATCAAAATGTAACCACAGATAGTGCGTAAAATGTTTGATGCACTAGGCTTTCAATGACACACTGTTTGTTTTAATAGGACTAAAAATAAAATAAATTATAAATTATAATTATAAATACACTAGCTGCACCCGGCGCTATGTGCAAGGGCAGCTAGCAGGTCCACCCCTACAGTTTGAAAAAAGTGTTTTCTTCCGTGCCCCTGACCCTCCTTTTTAACCGCTTGATTGCTGCCTGGTGTTAATTGCACAGTACGGGTGACCAGCCTGGCGCTGCATGGTGACAGACAAAGCTCAGACAATAACATGATCACGTAATATTTTATTGCATTTTCTGGCTTTGACTTTAATAAACTTGCAAAAGTGTTCTAGCAGCTCATTGGTAATCTGAGACACTCTTCAGATCATATCTTTGCAATGGAACATCCAATTGTGATGATTCAAGTATCAAAATGTTTCTATGAACATGCTCTATCCGTTAATTCTAGGTAAAACATATTAAACAGAACTTAAAATTTTAGTGATCATCCCTACTAGTAAGCATAAATATTAGTTTTGCGATTGGCAAATTTATTTGGAGCTTGTTCGTACCTGCATACCATAGCAGATACCCAAAACAGGAAGTCCGCAATGGAAGATAGCGGGGTCATAGGTTGGGGCATCCTCAGCATACACGCTATTAGGACCACCTGAAATGATGATCGCTCTGAAGGAAACAATTGAAAAATACACTATTTAAAGGGGATATATTGTTGCAGGAAAGGTGAAAGTAATGATGAGGGAAAGGTGAAAAAATATTTATCATAAGCTGTAAAACGAATTCCATTGTTTTATTTTTCACAAAGAATTGTATGATAAATTGATCCATTGCAAAAATTGCTCTTCAAATGCTATCAGGACCACCGGATACGATGATCACTCTGAAGGAAACAATGACAAAAATTGCATTTTTATGTTTGTTCTTCATGATTTTCATATCACAAACCTTCATAAAGAGATTTGATTCATGTTTCAACAGAAAAATGCACTATTTAAAGGGAAAATATTGTTGCAGCAGAGGTGAAAGACAATTATAGCTTTGAAATCATTTCCATTGTCATTTAACAATGAATGTAAAATAATTATTAAAAAAAAAAAAACTATTACTCTACATATGGCCTCATATTCATAAAAAGACAAAAAAACTGCTCAATGTTTGGGATGAATAATTTTGTGTAGTCTCATACATGCACATATCTGGGTGCAATATTATATTTGTTGATTTCCAAACCTGAAAAAATACACCTCCTACATTTCATCTCATGCACAGAACTAAACACCGGTCTTTCAAGCCATAGCCATAGCCATTTTTATCTCACATTAAAACGAAATTTCAAATCCGGAGAAACTGGGTCAAATTGACTTTGAAAATATTTATCGCACACTCATTTGATTGTTTGTAAAAACTTTGTAGAAATTGCATTTCTTGAAAAACACTGTTGCAAGTTCTGTAAATCAGCAAGAAGGGGAAATTAAATGGAACTTTTTTATAATCATAACAAGATAAAATTCCTTAGCATAGTCACTTGATTGCGCTGTCCGAGTTTAGAGTGATTATAAACAAGGAAGGAGGCTGATGGGGTTTTGACAGACATGTATCAATCAGTCTGGGGATGACCTTTAACCTCATCCAAAAGACCTGACTGAGATTCAAACCACGGTCCATTTCGCGTCAGTTTATGACTTCAACCTGTCAGCTGGATTACATGTGCATGCCACAAATCCAAGATTTCTTTCCGTTTATAAATCCATGTATGCCCATAAAAATTGACCAACTTAAATGGGTTGTTCCAAAATCAATTTAAATTAATTAATAACAAGTGGATTAGTAAATTACGCGATGCGTAATATATGTCCCCGCCAATAATGTAAAATTCCCATTATATCACGATCAGTGCTATAAAAAAGGAGAAGATAAGTCCATTTGCGAAACTTTTTGGGAGGGGTTTAGATGAATCTTCGACCGCGCACGGTCGGAAGGCATGCCTCCGTATTGCCACATCGGAAAAAAAAGGCATGCGCAAGTTGAGTATTTTACATCCATTTATACCATGACATCTTTGAGATATTGACCCCAAATCTATTAAAGTGTATCATCAGAATTATTTCCAACTCAGGAAGGATGGCTACTGATGTAATAAAGGATAAACATGTTAAGTTGATTTGTCAAAGTCCTTCAGAAATTGCACAAACGAGTCATTTACATAAATAACCAGTGACCTTTGATGTCCTGACCTCAAAAATCTAATCAGTTCATCTTTCCTCCCACATGACCCAAGTTTGAAGTTGATCCATAAAACGGTTCAGAAGTTACAGCAAGAACGTGCCATTTTCATGTATACAATGACGTCTGTGACCCTTGACCTTTGACTTCATGACCTCAAAATATAATAAATTCATTGTCCCTACCATATGCACACATGACCCAAGTTTGATGTTCATCCATCAAACTGTTTCTTAAGTTATCGCAAGAACAAGCCATTTTCACGTACACAATGTCCTCTGTGGCCTTTGAACTTTGACCTCATGACTCCAAATTCTAATCAGTTTATTGTCCGTCCCATATGCACATATGACCCAAGTTTGAAATTGATCCGTCAAATGGTTTTTAAGTTTAATGCGAGAACAAGCCATTTTCATGTACACAATGACCTCTGTGACCTTTGACCTCATGACCCCAAAATCTGATAAGTTCATTGTCCCTCCCATATGTAAATATGATCCAAGTTTGAAGTTGATCCTCAAACGGTTCTTAAGTTATCGCAAGAACGAGAGCCATTTTCACGTACACAATGACCTGTGACCTTTGACCTCATGACCCCAAAATCTAATAAGTTTATTGACCCTCATATATGCACATATGACCCAAGTTTGAAGTTTATCCCTCAAACGGTTCTTAAGTTATTGCGAGAACGAACCATTTTCATGTATACAATGACATCTGTGACCTTTGACCTTTGACCTCATGACCCTAAAATCTAATCAGTCATTGCCCCTCCCATAGGCACACATTACCCAAGTTTGAAGTTGACCCGTCAAACAGTTTTTAAGTTATGGTGAGAACGAGCCATTTTTCATGCATACAATGACTCTTGTGACCTTTGACCTTTGACCTAATGACCCCAAAGTCTAATCAGATCAATTTTGTCCTACCATATGCATACATGATCCAAGTTTGAAAAGTGATCCGTCAAACGGTTCTCTAAGTTATCGCGAGAACGAGAACGGGACGGACGTACGGACGTCACGGACGGACAACCCGAAAACATAATGCCTCCGGCACCACCTTCGGTGGCGGAGGCATAATTAGAGTGTTGGTCAGTCCCGCTCTCACTTTAACTGAATTGCCAGAAAGATTATAAATTTATAACATATGGCAGTGAATGTGATTTTAAAAATGCTTAAGTGGCTAACTTCTATAGAAATTACACCAGGGCTGTGTTTCACCAGTTACCGAACAACTTTACGAATGACTGGTGATAGTTCCTTTCACTAAATTCAAAAGAATCATGTGATTATATAGCACCCAGGAACGTGTTTCAGTCATTTGTAACTTTAAGAACAACTTTGTGAAACACCACCCTGGCTAGCTAGCAACTAAATTGAACTTGATTACAGCAGAAACCATTCGTAAGAAGATCCTTTGACA
>CALNVZ010003431.1:412648-477296 GCA_940671915.1 Paracentrotus lividus | reverse complement strand
AGGTTAGAGAACAACTCATCAGCTTTAACCTCATATAGGTCATTATTTAGTTAAAATGTCATACAATAGTTTTTGACGCCCAAAGATTTAGAAAGATATCTACCCCTTTTCGGAGATATCCTATTCATGCAGTGCGAAAACGGGCAAATATGCCAGTGTAAGCTGTGATTTGAAATTGAAACAACAAGATCCAAACAAAAAGTTTCGGCATGTGATCTATATGAGGGTGAAGAACAACTCATTAGCTTTAACCTCATACCAGTCATTATTTAGTTAAAATGTCATACGATACTTTTAAATGCCCTAACATTAAAAAAGAAATTTACCCTTTTTCGGAGATTTCCTATTCATGCAGTGCGAAAACGGGTCAATTTGCCGGTTTGAGCTCTGATTTGGTTTTAAAACAACAAGATCCAAACAAAAAGTTTCGGCATGTGATCTATATGAGGGTAGAGAACAACCCATCAGCTTTAACCTCATATAGGTCATTATTTAGTTAAAATGTCATACAATAGTTTTTGACGCCCAAAGATTTATAAAGATATATACCCCTTTTCGGAGATATCCTATTCATGCAGTGCGAAAACGGGCAAATATGCCAGTGTAAGCTCTGATTTGAAATTGAAACAACAAGATCCAAACAAAAAGTTTCGGCATGTGATCTATATGAGAGTAAAGAACAACTCTTCAGCTTTTACCTCATGTATGTCATTATTTAGTTAAAGTGTCATACGATAGTTTTAAAAGCGCCAACATTTAAAAAGTGTTTTGACCATAATCTGATATATTCTCGTAATGCGGAGCGTAAAGGGGTCATTTTGCCTGTTTGAGGCCTGACTTTCATGTGAAACAATAAGACCCCAACATGAAGTTCCGACATGTGACCTATATGAGAGTAAAGAACAACTCTTCAGCTTTTACCTCATGTATGTCATTATTTAGTTAAAGTGTCATACAATAGTTTTAAAAGCGCCAACATTTAAAAAGTGTTTTGACCATAATCTGATATATTATCGTAATGCGGAGCGTAAAAGGGGTCATTTTGCCTGTTTGAGGCCTGAATTTCATGTGAAACAGTAAGATCCCAACATGAAGTTCCGACATGTGACCTATATGAGAGTAAAGAACAACTCTTCAGCTTTAACTTATGTATGTCATTATTTAGTTAAAGTGTCATACAATAGTTTTTAAAGCGCCAACATTTAAAAAAGTATTATGATCATATTCGGGTACATTCGCCGTAATGCGGTGCGTAAATAGCGTTATTGTTGCTGTTTGAGGCCTGATTTTCATGTGAAACAATAAGGCCCCAACATGAAGTTCCGACATGTGACCTATATGAGAGCAAAGAACAACCCTTCAGCTTCTGCCTAATTTATATTATTATTTAATTAAAATGTCATACCATAGTTTTCATAGCGCCTACATCGTTAGGTATTATTGCAAATTTCGGTTATATATTGGCCAATATACCGGCTAAAAAACTACTTGATTAGACTTTATTCAACAACAAAAAAATGCATTCAGTTTTTGAAAACTCAATCGCTAGCGATCTGAATTTTGTCCTTCATTTAAGCTCCAAAATATACATTTTCCATAGTATGTTATACTTTAATTTTCGTTTGGCATTTTCAAAGACACCGTAGTACCGTTTTCTATTGTTCTCCGCCGTAGCAGACGCCGGAAGTCTTATTGGTCGCTGGACCGGAAGTCTTATTGGTCGCTAGATTCAAGGTGCGGAATTTATCGCACGTATTTTATAGTGCGTACGGTGCATTTTGTTGGCGCGGCGCGCGCTTTGCTTTGAGTTAGTTTCGATCACCGCGGGAAATTCTGTACCGGTACTCAATCCAGACTCAATCCCAAACCAGTTGAAATAGTACGTCACATGTGACGTCATGTAATTTTTCTTTTTCTCAAATAAGGACGTCATGAGGAATCCATTTAAATTCACGCATATCAAAATTGATTCAGAGATTTTCTGTCGTCTTTTCTTGGTAAAATGGATTTAGGCCTAACTGTAAACACTGATGAGCAAAAAGACAACATCCTGTGCTATTCTATTTCTAGAAGTTTGTTTTTATACGTCTATCTCATCATATAATGTCACGATTCTTATACTAAAATTACTAGTTTATACTTCTTGGAATCTTTTTCTTTTTATCTCCTTTCTCTTAATAGTACCATCTATCTCTTCAAGTAGGCCTATATCTCCACCCTCTCTTCCCCCTCCAATTGCTCTCATTTTCTAAACCTTTTTCAGCCCCCCCCCAAAAAAAAGAGAATAAATTAAAATAATAATAATAATAATAATAATAAAAATAAACATAAACAATGAATAAAAAACGATGGGGATATTAGTTTACACATACTTGACTAATACAAGTCTTTTGAAGATTTATCACTAAATCCCTGTATAGGCTACGTACGACACTCAAATTTCTAATTACATGTATGTATTCTGTTTCTGTTTAATAATTAATTAGGTTATCCACTTTCTAGCTATGACTAGGTCTCACTTTTTGACAATTAGTGTGTAAGCCAAAAATGCAGAAAGCTTTGGTAAAAGTTAAGGTTTATTATACTTCTTTGACTGAACATATATATGAAACAGAGACGAATTCAAAATTTTGAATATGAAACATTTATTTCAATAAACATGATTTACAATACAAAGCACTGAGTAAACATCTATTTCATGTTATACAATATAAGTACATTTTTATTAATAATTATATAAGCATATAGGCCTACCAGAATTATCACAAGATTGTAAGAAATTTGTTTTGAATCCATGACCTTTTAAGCTATAAATAGATGAATTACATTCACTATATATTGCTTATATATATATATATATATATATAGTCTTTTGATCTATAGCCAAAATGATGTTAGCTCATGAAAAAAAAAAAAAAAAACTTAAATTGTGGCCCGCTTGCCGATCGATGGTCATCCATATCAGCTGCAAACTTTGCATCATAGCCTGAACAGCCACCTGAAAATTTTCTTCTTTAGGTCGCCTAAATTAAAGGTAGACAATGAAATAAATTTGGTCACCTAAACTCAAACGCCCAGCTGCAAAAAGGGGAAAATAAGTTAATTTAGTGTATTTGTGATTAACCTGTGAACTGCTGAAGGGTTTTTGAGTTTTTTATGATTTCTAGAGCCCATATTTTTGATATATTCAGGAAAAATATAATTTTCATATTTATCTATTGAATTATTAACCATATTAATTCATATATATTGAATTTTGATTTTGAAATAGTTTTGACGATTTTTTTTGAAATTTTGTGGACATTTCGACGTTTGAAGATGAACATTTATCACTGAAAAAGTCATATTTTCAAAAAATTATATGAATTATTAATATTTTCAATATTCAAACATTATTAGTTATCTCAATTTATGGTCTAATATTGTAGAATGATATCATAGGTATCTAAAAGTGAAACTTTCATTGCTTTATCTCATTTAGTTTTTAAAATATTGGCGTCATAAGCAGTGAATTCCAAAATGTCCGCATAATCCCACATGTAGGCCTACATAATATTGTGGTATTTTGCTCAATTTTGCAATTTTTAGCCTGATTTTTGTCATATAATTTCACGTAATCATGCAGTTTCCCATTTTTATTGTTTATATCTTCAAAATAAATATGTTTCATCATTTCATCATAGTTTAGGTGCCCTAATTAGCCCTTAATTAAAGAAATACATGAATATTGGTCCTTGGGCCACTTTTCTAGCCCTTAGCAGTTCATGGGTTAACTATACAACCATCAACTCTTTTAACATCCTTCTGCCCTTATCTACTGAATAAAATAGTAAATAACTAGCAAACACCTAACAAGATTGATAAAATACAAAACAAATATTTACGCTCATATCGAGTTGATAGTAAAAGAATGCATATTGCACATAACTATATAAACACAAGTACGGTATATAATACATTGTTAAAAACTATGGATATAGCATGTTGTTATATCAATTACAAATATGATCGTATTATCCAATACTTTATTTATAAAAATATTCACGGTACATTAATTTCGCGGATTTCGCGTTAGGTTCATCAGGCAAAAATTTAAAAACATGCGAATATATTGGCATGATTTCTTAGGCATGAATTGCATGGGTTCAATTGTGAGCTAACGAACATGCAGCGCGAATTCAAGAACCTGTGAACATGTTTTGAGGCCGCTCAGCGCGAAAAAATTAATCGGGCGATATAACAGCAAATTATACAGTCATACATTTGCAACAAAAAGCATATAAAAAGTGAGAAAATTGCAATAAAAGATACAGTCTACTCTCATTATGGTTGCTGGTTCTAAACAATTTTCCGCTGAACAATAGCATCATGATCGCACCAAAACCTATTTGTGTATGTGCCCGAGTCTAGCCCGTTGCTGGACCGCATTTAAGCTAAACCTCATGCACAGGCTTCTTTGTTTAGAACCAGTAACTGGGACGACGGGCGATTATGATGTCATCACTGCGGTACTCTATAACAGAAGTGGACTGCATTGAAATGAGACCTCAAGTTCAGCATTTCTTTGGTTGAATTGATATAAAAATCATAAAAGTGAAAATGATTACAAATATATATCAAAAACTAGTATACATGCATAGTTTTTACATATTCACAATTTCTGCCACAATCTGTAGACCCAATCATTTTGACACATGATCAATTCAAATTATTTGTATAAAGAAGAAAAATACAATCTTTTTCATTTCATGCTTTTTAGTAATTGTACTTTGAATTTTACATTAAGTACTGAGAAGTACATTACCAGTTCAAATTTATAGGTACAACGCATTTCAAAAGCAAACTCATACAAGTACTGATCCTGAAAAAAAACCCCTCATTTTCAGAAACTGAATCTCACTGCAAATATCAAATTCAAATCTTTAAGTGTTTTACAATAGATTTGTCACTGCAAGTACTGATCATGAAGCTCAAATTCCCAATTAATTCTATCATTTAATTCATATTTATCAATTAGTTAAATTTATTTATCTAACGCCACGTAAGTAGGTTTCAAAATTGAATTCTACTGCAAAATCAATATTAAAACTTCTTTTTTAATGAATCCACTTCAAGTCCTGAATACAAAATTAAAGCTTTAAAAAGTAAAAAAAATTAAAAAGAATTAAAAAGAAAAAGATATCATGGCACTGACATTCAAGAGCAAATAAGTTTAGAATAGACTTTGACTAAAATGTACTGAATAAAACTGCACTGAAGGTACCAACTTTACTCTGTAAACAATGGAATTCAACTACAACTGCACATAATAAACGTTATGTAGTCCACTTGTTTATGATATCACGTCATAATATGCACATGCATATATACAGACATTATTTTTTTTAAAAGTGGTACACTTGGGAAAAAAATTATTTAGGTATGAGATCCTCTCCAATGATGTGTGTATATGTGGTACCAGACTAAAGCCAAAAGATTTTTTTGCTGATGCACTTTGTTTAAAATAATTTGCGTTTTTAGAACAAAAGTTATGCTAATTGTTGCGTGAAGACATGATAATTAACTCGAGACAAATCCACTGTTCTTTTACGTTCATTGTGACTGCTTCTGTTCGAAACCTACACAAAGGCATGGCACGGTGTGCGCACAGTGAATTTTAATTGATTGTAGGAAACTAATCATATCATAAGATCTACAGCACCAAATGAGATGAAAAATATTGCAGAAGAAAACTTATTTTCCTGCTTTATGGAAATATCAAGCATTCTGTGGTTTTGACTAATCTTCATACAATAAAAAAATGTTTCCAAACTGTACCATTTTATTTGATACAGACTGTATACATATGGTAACTACAATGATCACACACTCTTATTCAATTTGTAGCTGTACACTAATGTGACATGATGACTCAACCCCCCTCCCCCCTCCCCCACCCCCTCCCACTAGGTCTCTTAAGTCACTTGCAGGTTTGAGACTGTATGGGACTACAAAAAATGTTTGGCCCAAACGTTTGAACTGTTCTTTTTTGGTCATATTATAATCATTATTGTATTTGAAGAATAATCCTCACCAGTGGACCTTTTTACTATTATATTCTTCCTAATACAAGTAAAAATAATTGAATTTAAAAGCTTGCAACTATTTCCCCCCCCCCCCCATATTTTGCACTACAGTAGATGAGCCTGATCAATCAAAAGTGAGCATTTCGTCCATCCATGACATTGAACTCTTAAAGGATTCTATTTTTAAAATATATCAATAGCAGCCAAATTTTGCCATCATTTGGCATATCCAGTGGTAACCTTCACTATAAAACACAAAAGAGATCAATCTTTCTCATGATTAATCTTTCACAGGCCGTCAAATTTTAAACATTTGGAAAATGTCCATCCATGACAAAGTGATCAAACTCTAATTCCATTTAGAGCATATTACCCTGGGATGTTCCTATCACCCTGTACTACACCTTGGAAAGTCCTGAAGGGTATACATCTTAGAGAATCCTTGCTCAGAATGAAGAACGCTATCTCTTCTTGAAGACTTTCTCTATAGGATAGGAAATCAACAGAAAATACATAAACGGTATTTAGCATTAAAGTAAAATCAGATTGATGAATGAAATGGAATTTCGATCTCATCAGTAAATAAAAAAATATTTTGACCGATATTCATATTTACATTTTCCTTTATTACTATTATTATTATTTCAGGTATTATTACTAATATTTAATTTTTTTTTTCAAAAATTTAAAAAGCCAACCTATCGACCCTATTTTGGGGTTTTGTCATGGAAGGGCAAACAAACATCTCTTTGGCCTTATGTTGTACAATTTATGACTTTAATCGGTACAAGAACTCAAGACTATTTTTAACAAGTGAGATCTTTACCTGCAACTGGACGAAGGGCCTCTTTCCAAGGTAATGCTTGACGGGGTTCAGCCGAGTCTACTTCATCACCTGTAGAAAATAAAATAGATAAATAATTGAATCACCAACACTGAAAAAAAGAAAACTGCTAATATATGTATTAACAAAGTTGACAGTACAATATTGACTCATAACCTTAGAACTGTTGGATTTTCAGCATGATAAGGCTGAAAAATTGGATAAGGAAATTTGATCATGTTATATGCTTGAAAACTTGTCAACACTTGTACACCAGACCCAAGTCTTTGCAGAATGTAATTTTTCTTCTTTACTTTAGATCCATACTCTTCAATACTTGCTGTGCATCTGATAAAGTGTTTTGGATCTTGATATCATACTCAACTGAAATGAAAAAAAAAAAATAACCCTCCAAAACCATATATCAGTAGAGAGGTTATACATCAAGGAATCTTATGGACAAAAAACAAAAAAACAACAAAACAAAAAAAAAAAAAAAAAAAAAAAAAAAAAAAAAAAAAAAAAAAAAAAAAAAAAAAAAAAATCACAAAATATGCCTAATTAGCATAATTTATGCAAATTAGCCCGTTTTTGCAAAAAAAAAGAAAATAACTCAAGAATGGAATGTCTGTTGCTGTTCAAACTTTGCATGCTTATTGGTGAAATGTGTCTCTGGGGAATGAATGGATTATAACTTCTATAATCGTTGTGCATCTGATAAAGTGTTTTGGATCTTGATTTCATACTCGACTGTAAACAAATATACTCTTTGTAATGAATCCCAGTCATTAGCCAATTCGCTTTAATACCTGAGCGTGATGATAGTTTTCCGAGGTAACATAGAAAAAAGAAAGCAATGGCTACGATGGCAACGTTCATTGTCAGACAAATGATGAAACCAGCCAGATAGTCGTTTGTTCCGAGGCGACCTGTGTATGAAAGATATGAATTTAATTAGTTAATTTTGCATTCAAGGCATTAATTCTAATATTCCTATGCTCCCATTTACTCTCAGGTTAAACACCATTAGTATATTTTTGAAACATCAAAGTTTGAGGATTAATCAGTTCATGTACTTTCAAGTTAAATATAATTGGTATATTTTGGAAACATCAAAGTATGAGAATCTTTATGTGGGTCATTAATTAAACAACATAGGATAGAGAAACTGTATGGTTCATTTGTCATGCATGGAAAATGCAAAAAAAAAAAAAAGAAAAAGAAGCTCAATAGAGAGAGAGAAACCAAAAGAATATAATTTTAACAATCTTACTATTTACATAAGATTTTTTTAAAAATGAGTGTTAATCAAACACTTTTCTTCTACTTAATATTATTTTTTTAATTTTGTATTTCTTTGCATGAGTGGTAATTTTTCACACCATATTTTTGATAGGTACTGTAAAACCACAGATTTTTAATTGCATGATACTTTAATTTTAGTGAAGTTAGCAAGATTCGCAGAAATGAAATGCTTGAAAAAGTTCATTTCTACACAATGAATTGAATGCCAGTATAGAACTGTATGCTGTACAAGTCTTTGATGATTGGGAATCCATGAATGTTTTATGCCATAAAAAGGGCCATCGAATCCACTTAAAATTTCAAGATGCAAATATTTCTGTTTTTTAAATTACAATGTTTTTTTTTTTAAGAGGTACAACGGTTACATACCAGAGCTTTGGGGAGTAGGACGAACTATAGGTTCATATGTGGATTCAATGTGTGTGGAAGAAATTGGTGTAGATGTCGACTCTGCTTCTGGTGGTAGTGCAGGGGTAGGAGTTTCAGGTAAAGTTGCTCCGTTGATAGATGCAACGAATAGACTAAACATCCAAGTGCAGAGTACCTACAACACAAATATTGAAAGAAGTTAATCATTTGACCATCTTTCTTTTTTTTTTTTTTACATGTAGACCTATGATATTTTGGACATTATAATTTAATAATAATAATAATAACAGTGTAAACTTCTAGAGTGCACACACCGTCCAAGGACGCTCATGGCGCTAAATATATGAAACTTTGAAAAATATGATTAAAAAAAAAAAAAAAATCTCCATTAGACTTAAGATATTTGCTATCCTCTTGGTTGCTGGGAAACTTATCAGGAATAATTAGTAAAACAAGCCATAAACCTACCTCCAAAAAAAGTAGGATAATCCAGGGTATACCTATTATACAACATTTGTATAATTCTTCAATTATATATTTTGAACTTTGGGATTTAAAAATCCCTTTTTGGAACATGCTTTTCTGAGCTCGAAAACAACAATGCAATCTTTGTGCATTGCCTTTCCTGTGGTAGAAAACCGCCACTGTAAAGGGGTGCCAGATAACTTGGCCCACTGGCTAACTCAGCCTCGTCGGAATTTTTGGGCCGAGTTAGCCAGGAGGTATTGAATCGATCGTAAATGTTGAGCATGGATATATTTCACAGTTTTTATCATCAATTTGATATGGAATGTTGAGATGTAAACTAGCAAGCTGTTAGCGAATATTTTTTGAAGTAAAACCGCCAAAAATAGTGAGTTTTTAAGTCAGTAAATACGCACGCAATTCTGCCCGTGTTTTTACCGTCTCGTCCCATTTTGTGCCGGATCACTCGCAAAAGTTGAGAACATTTAACACTTCTTCTTCTTCTTCCGTTGTTATTATTTTGGCAAGCAGTCAGATTATGACTCATTTTTGCCACTGCTCTTTTCTTCTTGTTCTTTTGTTATTATATTCAGTATTCTTTTCTGCTCTTTTCTTTCTTTTTTTTTTTTTTCTTTTTGTATCTGTATCTCTTGACTTTTCTTTTTTTAACTCTTTTTTTCTTCCATAATTGTTTTTTTTTTCTTCTTCTTCTCTTTTTTCTTTCTCTCTCTCTCTTTTTTACTTCCTTCGATTGAGACGTGTATAGGCTACATACAAGAAAAGAGATTTAATATGGCAAGGGGAAAATCCCTGAAGGTTGAAAATATAAGTTAATTGCAAATATAAAAATTACAAAGTCTGCAATAATTTTAAGATTTAAAAATCCTTCAGGAATTTTCTCCCTTGCCATATTAAATCTTTTTTTGCTTGTATGTAGCCTATACATGTTCTCAACTTCAGAATTTCCGACGAGGCCGAGTTAGCCAGGATCCCTGTAAAGCACTTGTCTGTGCAAGGTCAATTTTGAATTGTTGTGGGGGTATTTTGCTAAATTTTTGAAGAAAAGTTAAGTGTTAACTTGTGTAGCATACCATATCCCATCTCCTCGTCCACAGAGCACTGTTGCTCATCACATGCAGAAGCATCTTGTGTTACTTGTAGGCCTACAGAAATATAAAATTAAACAAGGCAAGAAGGCATTCATGAGAATTCACATAGATCTACAGCTGCAAACCAACATCAGTCAGTACTAAAAAATGACTGTC
Organism: Paracentrotus lividus; assembly: GCA_940671915.1. Classification (NCBI taxonomy): domain Eukaryota; kingdom Metazoa; phylum Echinodermata; class Echinoidea; order Camarodonta; family Echinidae; genus Paracentrotus; species Paracentrotus lividus. The sequence continues at coordinate 467,004 of CALNVZ010003431.1, read as the reverse complement.
TGTCGCCCTCTTGGTTGCTGAGGAAACTTCTTAATAATATTAAACTAGTGAAACCAGCTTTAAACCTACCTCAAAATATATTAAGATAATCTATGGTCTCATTGCCAATGGCAATGATTCTTCCATTAGATATTTTTAATTTTGTTTAGTAGAATTTTTAGACCCTTTTTTGGATAGACTAGATCTATGCCACCTTGACTTGGCTTGAGCTGCTCAAGACACTTTTCTGCATTGACTTTCCATTGGAAGAAAACTGCTGCAGTAAGGTACTTCCCAGTGCAAGGTCAATTATGAATTGACCATGTATAAGTGAAAGTGATGAGAATCATGTTTTGTAAAAACAACCAACAACCAAAGCAAAAAAAAAAAAAAAAAAAAAAAAAAAAAAAAAAAAAAAAAAAAAAAAGCAACAAATTAATCTAAGCACCACTCATGATACGATGTCAATACTATTACTAGTATTAGTATTGACCTCGTGGACCAAACTGCCATATTTTGGGGGAAATTTTGCAACCTTGTCAATGTTGTTTTATCTAAGGTTTTTCTCCTTTTTGCAATCACTTTCTGCTCCAAAATTAGTAGTAGTATATGTCTATGTCAATATAAGACACAGTGAATAAGTTTTGGAAAAATTTCAAATCAAAATTATGAAAAAAAAAAATTAAAAGTATAAAACATCACTGAATTTTTTTCCCTCTCCTGCCCAAAAACGTGCAGGGAAATTTTCAGAAAGTGGACTTTAAAAAATAATTTTTCATTCAAGAAGAAAAAAAGAAAACTTGAAAACATTAGGGATAGTAAAAGGAACATCCAAACACTCAGTTATTGAAGGAAGATAAGTGAAAATGTGATTTTAAAAAGTGAAAAATTAAGTTTGTTTTCTGTAAGTAACTTAGTTTTCTTACTGAGTCTTGTCATTAGTCCCAGATGGTTCAGTTGCTTGTGTGCTAAGCACTGAAATTACTAACAGAGATAACAGTTAATTATTAATGCAAGCTATTGTTCTCTCAATTTCCAAGAACCACTCTTTTTTTTAAAAACAAAATACCTTGTGATTGAAGGAAAACAACTTTAATTTTTATTGTGAGCACACACGATTCTAATCGCATGGGACTTAACAAACAAATAATATTTAGATTCTACATCAAGACTTGGGTCAAAAACAGCTCGCTCCCATAACATTAACAAACTCACACATGGAAAAAAAATAGCATGTTCATATTTCAGAGATGATGACTTCGTTTAAATTCTATCATGGACAAAATGACAGACAAAAATATGCAAACTTACGAAATATTCCTGGAATTTGAAGCAGGCACAACAGCGAAGATCAGGAATATGGTGTCTCACAGCTAACAAATTTATTAGATAATAATGTATGTTGGATTAATTGTCTTCAACCAACAACAACTATTATCGAGCAACAAACAGATCATAATCACATAAATAATCAGTCTCTATTTTTTCCCCATAGCTATTCTGTTGCCATTATCTTTATCATCACTACCAATATCACCATCCTCATAATGTAACAAAGTCACAGACCCCATCCTCCTCCTCCGGGCTCCTCCTCTAATTATTGAGCATGCAAAATCTCATAGTAGGACTACGACCACAATGGTGGATCCAGGCACGGGTGTGCAGGGGACGTGCGCCCCCTCTATAATTTGAAAACACATAAATATCATAATCATGTGTCGTAAATCAACTTATGTAACGATTTATGTTCATAACTGTTTGGAAGTTTAAAAAAAAATCCTGCTTATCATCAACATCACATATTATCATCACCAGTCATCCCCCTCCTCCTCATCATCAGCATCATCATCATCATCATCATCATCATCACCATCATCATCATCATCATCATCACCATCATCATCATCATCATCATCATCACCAACATCATCATTATCATCATCACCATCATCATCATCACCATCATCTTCATCATCATCATCACCATCATCTTCATGATCATCACCATCATCATCACCATCATCGTCATCATTGTCATCATCTACTAGGCCCGTACTAGGGGGTTCGGAGGGTTCGAACTTTAAACCTGAATTTTGAAAAAGGCCTCTGTATTAATTATGAGATTACCTCATAAAGAGACAAATTCCTGGGATTTTAGAATTTAAATTTTATGAATTTACATATTCCCAAATCCGAAAAATGCTATATCATTAAGTCTGAAGTTCACATAGGAGTATCTCAAGTGGCTCTTAGGTTTATATTCACTTAGTTGATCCAATTCTCTGATTGTGCAATACCACACAGGCTAACCCATTTGGTCTAATTTTCCTATCGTCTAATATGAATTTGGTCTAATTCTCATTTGATCTAATGACCGCTCAGTCTAAGTGCCTATTCGTCTTATAGTTATACTTGTCTAATTGCATTTTCGTCAAATTTCCAAATGAGTATTTGGACTATTACCAGTTTAATGAAGTGATGTAAAACCAGGTGGGCATTAAAAAAAATGGGACATTAGACGAAATTGGAATCAGACAAAATGGTAGGCCAAAATAGGTGAAGTGGCAATCAAACCAAAAGATAATTAGATGGACTGGTAGTAGACGAAATTGAATTATAGACCATGGGAGATGAGACCATATGGGCATTAGTCAAAATGAGTTTCGACCAATTGGCAATTTTGGGATATTGTGATTTACAATACCAATACCTATATTTTCATTAGCTGACATTTGTGACCCACGACCTTTGACCTAAGCTTTTTAAAATCAAAGCAAATAACAAAAAACAATGTATTATCATCGAGTTTGAAATAAATATCTAAAACGGATCTTGAGATGTGACGACACAACTCCTTGCAATTTCAAAAGTTGACCACTGTGACCCTAGACCTACATTCTGAAAAATCTAATCTCATCTTCTTATGGCGAAAACAAACTACTGTATTCGCTGTTATTTTCGCGCGATTAATTTTTCGCGCTTAGAGGCCGCAAAACATATTTGCGGGTTTTTAAATTCGCGCTGGATTTATGTACAAACGCAATTAACCCCATTCAAAGCATGCATAAGAAATCATGCTCATAATTATATTCGCGCCGAACGATCTTTGCGCGAAATCCGCGAAAATAAATGTACCGCGAATATTTCCACGTTTACAGTATCACAAAGTTTGAAGTTCATATCTCAAGCGGCTCTTGAGATAACATGATAACGACAAGTGGAACGTATGGATTGACGACCCCAAAACGGTACCTTTGGTAGCGGTTGCACAAAAACTTTCACTTATCAGTAAAGAGCGTTCCCAGCGACGTCATCATTCATCCATGTTGGTGGGCAGAACAATAGAAACATGTCCATCAAACCGTGAAACATCATTGTTTTTACGGTCTGGTGCACCGGTACCTTATTGTCCTGCCCACCATGTGACGTCATGTGAAATCTCTATTGGTATCATAGAAAGATAGTACACGATGCACAGAACAATATTAAGTCAAGCTCATTTTATTACTTCTAGGCAAAAATGTTAAACAAATACACAGCAGTCATACAAGTTCCATCAAGTATGATACACATTCATGTTTCACAAGTGAAAGAAAGATATCATATAATAATATTGGTTATATTTACAGAGACAGGCAACGTTTGAGTCTACTTTACACTTTGGATAATATTTATATATAAAACAGTTCAGGAAGATAATAACTATATGATTATGTACATATACTCGTTTTCTTAATATATATCTCTCTAGCTTTCGTAACAAGAGTTCAAAATAATTTATACAAAAATAGTTTAAGTATATAAGGGGGTAACAACATCCCTGAACATACTTTAAAAATGAAGCGACCTTATTGCAATTTGTGTCATTTCTATTTACATATCAGTAAGAAAGATTACAGAATATCATGAAGTCTGTTGAGAGAAAAGGTCATTGACCTATAACCTTTGACATAGATAGTTACGCCCTTCTGGCCAACATCAGACAGCAGCCCTTTTGTTGATGGTAGACACAGCATCAGCTTCTTTTGTCTCCATGTTTGCATTTTTAACAAAGATAGGCCTCCTGTGGGAACTCTCAAGAATCAACATTCTTTGTGTTGAATAGAGAAGAAATATAAATTGAGATATGGATCTACAACAAATGTACCTGAAAATATTAGCATTACTATCTTCTGCATGTCATCTTTAAATCTTTTCTATGAAAGAGTTACAGATTGTATATTTCATACAAAATTGATATAATTAAGCAACATATTCTGCATTCAATTGTTATCAACAATATTCTGTGATCTCTCGTTCTTTTTTCATTTTTTTTTCTTTCTTTTTGAGTAGATTAAATTCAAATAGATTCTAGGCTCAAAACCCTCTTTGTGAACACAGGCAAAAAGACAAACACATTCTCATTTATTTCAAACCAATCTTTCATACAAATACATACTACCATGTCCCCCACTGCAACCATTTACAAAACCATACTACAGTTTGTCACCATCCTATCGATATAACTCTTCTAAATATAATTCTAGCCTTTGGCATAAAATAAGTCCTTAAGACTTTCTATTATTAACAATGCAGCAACATTCCCTTTTCCATGTCATGATCCTAAATAAGCATAAACCAAATACAACTGATGTTAATATTATCCCACTGTCTACTAAGAAACCATGTGATTCTTGCATAAAGCCAATATTAAACTTGGGGTATAGTTTATGTAAATTGAAGAAAAAAAACTTTCTTTAGAAATTTTAATTCATTATTAGATTATGTGAATAGGTTTATAATAAAAGAAAATTGTTGCCTTTTTGTGTGTAAAGCAACTTCACAGGCATGTAAAAAAGAAAGGGAAATTTCAAGGCAATAGGTTCATATGTAGCTTTCTGAAATAAATTAGCTAAATCTATGAAATAATTGTCCAGAAGGCCAATCGTGAAGAAAAAACAGTGACTTTGTTGATTGAGGGCGTTAAATCTGGTCTAATTGTTGAATTCAAAATTTTGACAAAGATTTAATTTGAAAAAGGTAATTGTCACTACACTTTTACTGACTTTGAGCAATTTATAAAAGACCAATCTAATTGATGTTATAGAATCTTACCAAAACTATACCCCAGTTCTAATCAATAAAATTCAGTAGTCCTTGGATTAAACTTCTCAAAAAAGGCCTTCACATTTTGACTTAATCATTCTGATCACAAGCCCCTTATTATTGCCCAAGAATGCATTATTTTTCTTTAAAGAATCATATGGCTATCACAATTGTTGACTGTTGGTCAAAACGTGCAATCACTCATCATTGATTTAGATGGTGATTCATGGTGGTTTGGTAGAGAGCATGTATAGAGAGAGAGTCTGTCCAACCCCATTTCAGTAGGTATCAACATGGCATATTTCCTTTTATAGGCCTAAAGTGCTTGCCTTGCTTTGTAATGCTGCAGTTACATTTCCACTGCAGGGCCTGTTCAGCGTGCAAAAACAGCCCTTTGGGCCATTTACCAACGAACAGTACCGTACGAAAACGGTCAGAACAGCCGTTTTCTATGTGCCATATTTGTCCCATAGTGGGAATGTAACTGTGACATACTAAAGGCAAGCACAGTAGATAAGAAAATGCACCATGTTGATACCCAATGAAAAAGATTTAACTAGACTCTCTCTGTACACACTGTACAGAACCACTATGAATCTCCATCTAAATCGATGATGCACAAATGACATAAGTGACAGCTGCAGGTATACATTCATACTTCTACATAGCAGAATCATTATTATGGTGAAACCTGCATATAAAGACAAGATAAGTAATTGGTGCATATTCTTAAAGTACAGGTTTCCTTCAGTATACAAGTAACTGCCAAGATAAACAATAACTGTTCCCTTTCAAATCGGTACTATACGGCACAAACGCATGTTCAAAATATAAATTATGCAATTTGAAATACTCATTCATATTTTGATACATTCCTTTTCAATGCAGCATCAAAAGAAATATTTTAAAGCTATCTGTATGTTTTCCTTCATTGTAAAATATATATCTTTAACAATGACTGAATAGGGTCTAAAATATTCTGAAAATCTAATTATCATTTCAAAATAATTTTTCATGTTTGATATAGAATATATGTCTAATAATCTTCGAGATTCGGGTTGGAGAGTGTGGAGAAGGCTTTAGAATAAATTGTAATAAAACCACATACATGTACATACAAACACACAACTATGGATATAAAGTGTAAATCCTCTGACAATGCTATTATACATACATAATTCTATCAATATGTTGTGAATATCTTCAAATTACATTCTACAATTGAGAAATAGAAAATTCAGCAATTTAATATACCTAATAATAGTTGCATAGAATTGTGTGCCAGGCAATTAAATTGAATTTTTGTATCAATTTTATACAGGCAAGGTTTATATAATCATTATTGGTTGTTCCTAGTAACTTGCGAACAGTACAACAAGCATAGACTGAATCTTGCAAGCAATAGAAATTTAAACTAAGCCTCATGAATCTATGTACAATAAGCCTTGATTTGTTTGTAGCAAAGTTTTTGTAAAAGATTTGAAAGTTTAAATTCTCTGATTTTCATGCATACTAAGGTCACTTAAACACCACAAGGTCAAAGTTCACGATAAAGATTTATTGCAGTGTGTTTTGCTACTGCATATAAAAGTTAGTGTGAAACACCATATATATTTGCGACATCAAACTCTCATGAAATCTTGACCATCAAAAACATGTACAATGTTTTACTGGCATTCACTGCATTGTGTAGACTATAAACTTTTGTCGACATTTTACTTTTGCCAATCTTGCCTCCTTGCAAAATTTTGCGAAAGTATTATGCATGCAAAGTTGTCTGGTTTTACATTTAAATGATTGAACTGTTTTTATCCATAATACACCTAAGTTGTAGCAAATATATATTCTATTGATTTGTATTTTTTCATTGACAAAAAAGAAATTCTTCAGAAATTGTCACCAAATTGGCAGAAGGATGTGTCATGCTGAAGTTTATGCCTTTCTATTAAGGGAAGTATAGGGGTAAATCAAAAATGCCCATTAAACAAGTACTTTCAACTACAGGTAACATATCATACTTTAGTTTAAATAACCCTGTAAAACAAAGAAAAGGAATATTTTTTTGTTTACTTTGTGATAATTTCTTGTGCAAACGTAAAACCAAGAAACCTGAGCTTCTGACCATAAGCTCAACTAAATAATAAATATGGTATAATCATATTGCATTAATTCAAATTTAAATAAAACAATTTAAATGAAGCTGCTTTTACGTAATTCCAAAAGGCTTTTCTATACAAAGTCGATAAACCTTATATAAAATAAGAACTCAAATTCAATAGCAAAACTAATGCTACCAGTTTACATGATACTCAATATTCTTTTTAAAAAAATCTTCAAACTGGAGAACATTACAAGCAATTCATGTGCCTAAAATAGTTTTTTTTTTAAAGTCAAAAGACCATCGCACACTTCAGAACTCGGCTTTAACTGGATTTTAAACATAATTACAAATCAACATTAAAGTTTGTTTTCGGATCTAAATTCTTCATTACTTGATTTGATTTCTGTTAAAGTAACTCCTGTAGCCAGGAACTCGGAAAGCAGCTTTCAAAGCTGATCAACACCAAGCTGATATATAACCAATTACATAGGAACCATTTTACGTCTAAGTTAATCAGTCATAGTAGCTGACCTTATAGACGACAGAAATTACTCTTGGGCCTTTTTTAATTAAAGTGGAGATAATGGCCGGGCTGGGATTCGAACTCACAACCTTGCAATTATGAGTCCAATTTGTTACTATGTATCTTTTTTTGTCAGTCTTGGTAATTGTTAATAATGATTTTGTGATCTTTTTGTAATTTTTCAAAGTTTGTTGTCTAAGGCGACTTACCAAAGGACAAAGCCACAGCTCCTTTCGTTCATACCGCACAGCGGGGTTATATTCCAGATCTACAGATCCCCTATTATTCTTCCATTGACTTGTTAGGAGGGGATTGGTACATCCGGTATATAACGCCACTATGCAACTTTCACGCGGCAGGCAGCGGCTTTATCTTTTTGTAAGTCACCTACACCTACTATCATAGTCAAGTTCAAAAGTGCATGGTGGCCTTACAATATAAAAATCTAAAAAAGAGTTTCTCAGTTAGCTGAGACAGACACTAGAGAGATATATAGAGCAAGCACAGTATTGGGTGTATTGCCAATCACACTCACACACATTCACCCAAAACATCACAAATATACCTGTTTTTCTTTAACTATATACATATCCACATCTGTACAATTAGAATCATTGGCGAGATAGTATTTACCATAAAATATTCTCAGACGACAACAACAAAAATAAAGATCCCCATCAAACTGAGCCAGACCACAGGGTTCAACATCATTATTAAAGTCTTTGGATTATTATTTGAAAGTTTTCTCCATCAATTCTTACACACTGTAACCGGCATGCTTGTTAAATTATCATGCAGCAAAACATTTCACCTCTTTTGGTTACAGGTCTACATGCTTTTCTTGAGTTCATGGAAGAGATTTTCATAGAACGCCTTTTAAAAGACACCCTACAATCATCATAACTTGACATATCCTTGTAAAGATGATCCCTCGAATGCCATTAGGAGATTCCTTCTACTCTGGGACTCTTGTGTTTTCCAGAAAGATACAGATGAATTATTCAGTGGTCTTCCAAAGTGTACAGGAATACTACAGTGGCCCTTGTCTTTCTCCAGGATGGCACAACTACAATCTGAAGATACTTGTTGCCACATCTGAACAAATAGCAGCAAATGCTGGAGTGTTCCTGGACAACCCTTGCAGAAGCATCACGGCTGCTGTCACATTGGCCACATTTCCAATCAGATGATGGCTGGACGAGTCATCAAGCTTTTCGGGACCGCTCTCTCAGATAATCCTGTCGTATGCTAATCTGGCATCTATATTGGAGATACATGTACGGGAGGTACATTATCCAGGGAAGTCTTCCACTGTCGTATCTACCAAAGATGCTACCCAGGCACAGCATGCCAAGATGAGCTCTGATCACTAAGGCAACGTCTAGGAGATGCGTCTGCTTTGCGATGGCATCCCCGTGAAATCCTTTACCCTCTTACCTTTCAAAGACGCTATCTAGACACTTCACATCAGAGGGGAGTTCTAATCCCAGAGTCAACATCCAGGAGATGCAAATGATACGCAATGGCATCACACAGAAACCATGTGTGCTCACCCAGGCGCAGTACACCTTGGGGCGAGATAGGAGATTTCTGATCTCATAGTCACTGTCTACGAGACACAACGGCTACGCGATTGTGTCCCAGGGGAAGTTGTCCTCGATGTCGTCATCCGGGAAATCGGGGGCGCGTCTGGGCAGGACTTGCTGATGAACGACCCGATGCATATGGGCGTTTGGCGATGTGCCTTGATGCGGCTGGGGGACCATGGTGGGGCTGAGGTTAGGTTGGCCCATGCCCATCGGGGACGGGACTCCTAGGGATTGATGGCTGCTGTTGGGGCTTAGGAGAGGTGGAGAACCCATGAGGAAGCCGCCGCCTGTCGTAGAGTTGGATATGCTGCTATGTGGGCTGTCGCTGAATGCGCTACCTGTAATCGGAGGACACAGAGAACATAAGGATTAAAAAAACAATTTTTTTCAACTCTCCTGGAAGACAAAGTATCAGTTACTCGCATTGACTGCCAGAATGTGCTTAGGAAACTTTTACAGCTCTTCATTAATATGTCTCACTAAATCATCACGGATCAAAGATAGATCACTATCCTTCTTTCAGTGAACAAATATTAATACAAGAACCCACTATCTACTCTGAATCTTCCAGTAACACCACTGTTTATTGGACTGGTTCGTCTATAATTCCATATAGCAGTATAGAATTTTTGAATGGTCTTGCTGATTCAGGTCTTATGTTAGGGTATTGTTTAGGTCCAAAGTTGAAGTTGGATATTCAACTAATGCATGGAATTCACAGTAGAGCAATTGTCACATGGAAATGACATGGAATCCTGAAGTTCGTCAAGTGCTGTAAATACCACATTTTCCAAATGGCATAACCATAAAAGTCCTCTTAGGGTGGTATCTCACTTCGTCTCCGCCACATAATATAAAATTTCATCTCCGCGACGGATAAAAAGTATTAGAGATGTCTCCGATACCGCGGTGTCCGAGACGTCTCCGATATCGCGGAGTTCGAGACGTCTCCGAGATGTCTCTGCGACAATTTATGAAAAAAAAAGTCTGAAGTAGTCCCAAATCCGTCTCCGAGACATCTCTAATACAGTTTATCCGTCGCGGAGACGAAATTTTCTATTCTGTCGCGGAGACGTCTCCCCAAAGTGAGATACCACCCTTAAGTGCCATGATTTCTAATCCAGAAAAAGAATTACCAGTCGAAGTTTCCTGTTTATTGCAATGGCAGTGAGGTAATTTCCTGTTCATTCACAACTTTTTAAGACTTTCTTTTGAAATAAGTGTCAACCACCTATAGTAATTGCCATTGTTCTCTTGAAGACCATTAGGCTTATATACACTCGTTTTAACAACTTATTTAGTACTGGTCCTAAATTCCTTGAATGCTGCAGTTTCTTATGAGGCGGATAGACTAAAGCTGGAGCAAAATTTTGAAGCTAACAGTACCTCATTTCTCATCTTTAATCCTCAAGTAAACAAAAAATACTAAAGTAATACATTAATAAGAGCTTATATCTAATATCTAAACAAGGACAAAAGGAAAGTAAAATATCTAATGTTACGTGTTTCCTGTAAAGCACTTCCTCTGCAATGGCATAGTCTATATTCTAAGTCTTAAAAGGTTACTTGTTTTTATGCCAAGAAAGAGAAGAGAAACGGCCTTGAGCTTAAGTTGTTTTCCTTTTTCTACATCCTCTTTGCTTTTCAATAACTATGAAACCAAAACCCATCAACAGAAAGAGCTTTCTGAGGTCTCAATCTGTGAAAACCAAAGCAATTTTTCAAGTTAAACGTATGCATTATTATACAGTGCGTCCAAGAAAAATGAAACCGAGATCTATCTTTGTTTAATCACATCTCACTCAAAGAGTATTAAAGGCCTAACAACAATAATGGAATATGATAATAGAGCACTTAATAATGCACCATTAATCTAGCTTATTATTGAGAGGCGCAGTGGTTATTGCCAGACTCTAGCCATGCATGTACATGTAGATGGCCTGATACAGCATTCAGGAGGCTCTCAAAATTGGTTGTTTGTTTTTTTTGGACACACTGTACAATTCCACAGTGAATATATTACCTCCTCCGCTCCCCCTACTGGTGTTGAGGAAGCCGGCTACCCCCGTTTGCTGGAAGAAGTTGCTCAACGACTCAGCCAGATCGGCAAACTGCTCAGGCTGCAACGACCAGTTCTTCGAGTCTGCTTGCCTCATGCTTTCCATTAGACCTGCATATCAAGTGAATCGGGAGGAATTGACCTGTAGATAGTCTTCAAATTGGCAACAATTACATTTCTATTCCTATCTTTGATCCTTTTGATACAACTAAATATGTATTTAATGAACATGTATTAGAAATGATTAAAAAAAGTGCTTATTTGTATGTTAGAAAAATGATTTATATTAAGCATACAATTAGTGCTAGGGATGTGACCACAAGTGTTGCTGGAGTAATGAAATAGACCCCCTACATTACTGTAAAACCAGGAAATTTTTTAAACTTTCATGAATTTTGCTAGGAGGCAAGATTCGTAAAAGTAAAATGCTGCGAAAATGTATGTCTACATAAAGCATTGAATACTAGTACAATACTATGCACTGTGGAATTACATTGATAGTCAGCAATTTGCAAAAGCTTCATTCCGCGAAAATGGCCGTTGGCCCCTATTCGTGAAAGTTTCATGTCGCGAACGTTTCTGGTTCTACAGCATTTGGAATGCCAGTCACGTGCTTAAACTACAAGACTTCTAACACCAGAAATAATTGTTATTCGTATGGCAGGTAAGGAAGCAATGCAAGGGTCAACCTTTGGTACACAGTGCTTCCTGCAATAAAATCTGAGATATACTGTCTTGTGGTAAACCTGGATCCACTACTGATAACCACTGACTGTCAAATAGTGTCACTGAATGTTATCATAACAGTGGTACTTAAGGGGTGTTCAATGTCCAGTTTCAAATTTATACGCAAACATAAATCAGGATACAAAACGCAATTACAAAACACAAACACAAACGCGATCAGTGGTGCACCGTTCAGTGTAAAAAATTTAAAGCTGATTATATTTCCATCGTCTTTAAATTCCCCGCTCTCAAAAAACAAACATCTTCTCTTTTTTTCACTTGCACCGGAAGCTTCCATTGCGAGAGCATATTTAAACACATTTGAAACTCTTTCCTGTTCAGTGTCGCATTTCGTGATTCTCAAGGTTGTAAAATTGAAGCTGATTGTGTTTCAAAACGCATCTTTTTCGGCGTTTAAATTTTCCTCCGAATCGAGATTTGAAACACGTTTACTTTTACGACCAGGGATGGGGGACAATGAACACACACTTTGTTTCTCTTTATATCAGCGTTTTGTATCATGATTCATGTTGGCGTATAAATTTGAAACGGGACATTGAACACACTCTAAATCAATCAAACATTGCTGGCACTTACCTGCAAACTGTGATAAGTCTAAATCTGAGAAGTTGTAGCTACTTGCAACCCGCACGCTCTCTTTGAGTAAGTCCAGGTTATTCAACCAGTCTGAGTTTCCTGTTCCGGCGGAGAAGAGAAGAAATAATTTGTTATTGTAACTCAGTTTGTTATAAACAGCACTTGGGCTGGCCTTTTCAACATCAAAGTTGTTGTTCAGTTCAACTAAATTCTGCTGAGAGCCACATGCACTGCACAAAAATGCATGTACGGGACTACACATACATGTTGGGCCTAAACATATGTGGTGATTTGAAGAGCAATCCTTTTTTTTTTTTACTACATTCTACATAAATCACATGACAATATTTTGAAAGCTCACAATAATTTTGTTCACCTTTCCAACAACACGATATTTGATGGTTAAAGGAAACCAATACCCAAGGATATAAACACCTTCATATGAGAGAGCATAATGAGAGGAGCAGTTTAAAAAAAAGTTTCATCAAAATCGGTTATAAGATAAGAGAGTTATGGACGTTTGAAAAGTCTCGTTTTACCTCCTATGGGGATCCTCAAATTGGCAACATCAGCTTCAAAATGGCCGATTTTATGGACAACTCTACATTGGTTTTATACACAAATTTTCAGATTTTCCCCATTTTCTGTCAAAATATGTCTTACCTCCTTCTGAGCTCAACATATGTTGTGTGAAATATATTTTTCCATGACATATTTTGAGCTCAGAAGAAGACATATTTTGAAAGAATATGGGGAAAATGGGGAAGACATATTTTGAAAGAATATGGGGAAAATCTGAAAATTTGTGTACAAAACAAATGGAGAGTTGTCCATAAAATCGGCCATTTTGAAGCCGATGTTGCCATTTTGAGGATCCCCATAGAAGGTAAAACGAGACTTTTCAAACTTCCACAATTTTCTTATTTTATAATCGATTTTAATGAAACTTTTTTGAAATTGCTTCTCTGATTGTGCTCTTTCTTATAAAAGTGATTATTTCCTTGGGTATTGGTCCCCTTTAAGCTGAAAATGAAGAGGGTAAGAGAATAATTGGGAGATATAGGATAGAGAAAGATCAAGAAAAAGACACATGAAGAAGAGACACAAAAGATAGAAGGCGGCAAGAACCAAGGAAAATAATTTCTCAATTTCTATAACTTCTACAGAACAGGATTTATGAGCGGGTATAAGAGTAGCAAGAAAAAGGAGATAAAACACAATTGTGACGCGCTACGTTCTGGCAGAAATATGGGAAATCACCCCAGCATCCTACCAGAGCAGAGCATTTTCCTTTCAAAAACAAACTCTCTGCTTCCGTTACAGATTACCCTAAATCACTATCCTTCTGGAATGTGCTCTTCTTAGAAAACACATTCCATGTTTTTACCAATAAACCTTGAGTGTACAGGGAAATCTAATCAATTTGTATTCTACAATTCCCAATTTATTTCAGTGAAAACTATCGAAATTGGTGCCATTTGCTAGCATACTGATAGTTAAAGGGTTTATGACTGTTTTAACCCTTTAGCACCTAAACTGTAGAGACATTGTTAATAGTGCCAGCTTATTCAGCTTACAATGTTTTCGTATCACAAATGTTTATTCTTTCATAAACCAAATAGTATTTATAATCTTCCAAAACATAATTATAGAACAACTTCTCGCGACTTTTTACAATATGCATGATCTGAGTTGTTTGTTTTTTTTTTTTTTCAAATTTAAATGCTAATCAATTTCCATGAAATGGTTGACGTTATTTATAAGGTTACCAATGACTTTCTATATGCATGTGTATGTATTGATTATTTTGTGTTATTGGTGATAATGTGCCACCCTGTATAAAGATCATAAAGATCAGAAATAAATAAATAAAATTCCCTAACGGAAAGTTTTTATTGTTTTTATTTTGTAGCAAAAACAGATATTATGAGAATTTTCTATCAAACTTACCTAACGACAATTGTAGAGGTTGTGATTGTTATAAGACCTGCTGTTGCTCTTTTTTATTGTTGTTGCTGTTTTTCTTTTGTTATGAAAACAGATATTCATAAGAATTTTCTATCAAACTTACCTAATGACAATTGTAGAGGTTGTGACTGTTGTAAGACCTGCCTTTGTTGTTTTGTTCTTGTTGCTGGGTTGTTGTTTATAATGTATATATCAAAATTATCTATCAAACTTACCTAATGACAATTATAGAGGCTGTGATTGTTGTAAGGCCTGCTATTGTTGTTGCTACTGTGTTTATGTTGTTGCAAAAGCAGATATTTCGATTTTTCTGATCAAACTTACCTAATGACAATTGTAGAGGTTGTGATTGTTGTAAGACCTGCTGTTGTTGTTGTTGATGCTGTTGCTGTTGATGTTGCTGGTTTAGTTGTTGTTGTTGGTTGTTGTTGAGTGACGGGAGGCTGCCCTGTGAGCTGTTGAAGCTGCCCGTACCACCACCGTGTTGTAGGTTCAAACCCTGGGAGTTATTGGACTGCTCTAACTGTAGCTTGTACTGTGCAATGATGTCCCCAACGTCTGGAAATAAACCAAAGATACCAACAAAAGTTTTTAAAAATGCTCCAATGCTCCAAATTTTATTGTCCGAAACAAAGATGACCGGATATTTGTTTTGCCCCTTTTCTCGTGGGCCCGGCAGCCGCTGAGCAGCGCCACAGGACGTTGCTCTATCCCCCTCTTGTTGAACGTCAAACAGGGAAGCAGCAACTACCATTTTTTAACGTCTTTTAGTGGCCGGAGATCGAACCCATGACCTCAATCCCAATTATGAGTCGGACGCTCTATCCACTGAGCCAACACATCGGTTAACAAAAGAGATATTCATTAACAAATTTTTTTTTAATGAGATACGACATGTAGATGTTTGTAAGTTGTAACTAAAATAAATTCATAATTTAATGCAAGGACATTGAATTTTCCTTAATACAAAGTGGTGCTTTTGCATCACTTACAATGTAGTTACATTTGTGTACCACTAAATTGCAATGGAAAAGTGTCTTCCTTGACTCTTAACAATTCTGGAACGTGCTCCCCTATCGAACTGTTGACTGAGCTGTACTACAGCAGATTGCAACCAGGTATTATCAGATATTGCACGTGCTGTACTGCACCTTAACCCATTCGTGTCATTGACCCACATTTTGTGGTTTGGGTCAATAACTTTCGGAGCTCTAAAAAATACACAAGATATATCAGTAGAAACAGAGAGGGAAAAAAATACATACATTGTGCCCATTGTTGCTGCATGACCATACTGCATTTGATGCCAGGAATTCTATTAATACGAATAATCTTTAAAATCCTTAAATTGGCAACACATTGGAAATTTGAAGATCAATGTTTTTCATCAAAATTGTCAATTAAAAAAAAAATTTGTTGAAGTTCCTAATCATGTGTGTTGGTTTCAAAGACATCACATTGAATTAGAAGCATGTTGCATTATAATAAAATTAATGCTGTTGCCAATTTGAGGAATAAAATGTAATCAATTTATCCCTTAAATAATTTCTGTCCTGAATGGGTTAATAGTATGACAATATGAATAATAGTAAAGGGTAGCCCCCCCCCCCCCAAAAAAAAAATAAATAAATGGAAGGCTTTTTGTGAAGGTGGTTGCTGAAATAGATTTGACTGGACTAGAAGAGCATGATCAACATGTGCATTTTCATCCACACGTGTCGAGAGCGTGGCTCAGTACTTGGCTCTGTCTCACACAGAGCTGCAGAAGTGTGATAGTCAATAGTGGAACTAATCACGATCATCTACTACATGTGGGACTAAGGGACAGGATCTGTCGCGACAGTTTAATAGAAAAATTCCTCTTTTAGTCTGCAGGGAGAGCTGATGACATCATAGATCACATCCCATGTTTCTCTCATCGCGTTACTTGAGCTGGATGGAAAAGGGCATCTTCTTTATCAAAACTCTTTTTAGGCTGCATGATGAGAATTTCTTCCTTTTAAATATTGTTTTATTGTTTTGGAATGTTATGGAATGAAACTCCTTTGAATGTAGATAAACTAAAACAACATCTCATATATGGTACATGTAGCTCATCTCATTGATAATAATAATAATAATGGTTGCAATATACATATATTACTATGAATTAAAATATACTTCACATACCGACACAAAGATTAAAACTTTCCTCCTACAAAAGTTCCAAAAGAGTTGGGTAATGCAATCTAATTGACCTGACCTACATAAAACATTTACATAGGCGTAAATATTCATATAATTAATGAAAGCGCCGTCAAATACAAAAACAACAACAACAACATCTAACAAAATTAATATCCTCGAAAGGCCCCAAGAGGGCTGATAGACTCTAACAAATGTTCATTCTCTTGTCTCATTCTTCGTAATATTAGGGTTATAAGGCGATGCTGCACTAGCTCGAGCTATTTCAAATAGCGCGCTATTTGTGATCCGATGAATTAGCTCGATCAGAGCAGATCCTACTTTTTGGTCAAATAGCGCGCTTATTTGGAGGAAATCCAAGCCCGAGTCATCTTAGGTTTTTTTGAAAAAAAACTCGAGCTGGTTTGCGGTTTTATCATTTTTGCGCGATGCTGCACTAGCACAAGCAAAATCCGAAATCTTAACCTGTGCGTGTATACGCTCGGGGTAGTTCCCACTTGCGCAATAGGTCAACTGAGGTTGTTGATGTGAAATTTTAAAATAGCTTGAGCTAGTGCAGGACAGGTTTCTTTTTTCGTTTCCCCCCCCCCCCCCGATCTACCAATTAGCGCGCTATTTTTTTAGCTCAAGCTAGTGCAGCAGCGCCTATAGAGAACAAATATCTTTTACGATCAAAAACCTGTCCCTCTAATATGAATGTCAAGCCCCTAAAAAATGCCAGCACCTGTAATAACAGATAGATATAATATATGGAAGCAACTGCTGCATCATTATCAAAATTGTTACATGAACATGTACATGTATGTAGAATTGAACATAATTTTATATAATTGTAATCTTTTCTCCCTTGGAGGCTGTGTGCAATAGCAATTTACTCCTCAGAACTACATGTACATGTACATGTACAGTAAAAAGATGTACAGTATTTCAGACATCTAAAAAAAAGAAAAAACACAACAAAACACAAGTTCCAAGACCCCTGAGATATTCAAAAACAAACTGTGGGATACTGTCAAGAAAGGAATAATTACTACAGTTCCTCCAACAAATTGCAAAGTGGTGGGACTAAACTCCAGAATGTTCTAAAAATATTGAGCTCTCTCGACCGTTAACGTTGTTATTGGTCAACAATATCCACTTGAGGATCAGGACCTGGAACCTTGGCTACAGATTCAGTAGTCTGCTTCCATTTGTCTGAATGATGGACACACAATGTAAATGAGCAATGTACATGTACATGTAAGGGTGTGTTCAATGTCCAGTTTCAAATTTATACGCCAACATGAATCATGATACCAAACGCAATTACAAAACACAAACACAAACGTGATCAGCGGTGCACCATTCAGTGTCAAAAATTTAAAGCTGATTATATTTCCATTGTCTTTAAATTCCCCGCTCTCAAAAAACAAACATCTTCTCCTTTTTTCACTTGCACTGGAAGCTTCAACTGCGAGAGCACATTTAAACACGTTTGAAAACTCAATCCTATTCAGTGTTGCACTTTGTTGCAATCGCGATGCTCAAGGTCGTAAAATTGAAGCTGATTGTGTTTCAAACGCATCTTTTTCAGCGTTTAAAGTTTCCTCCGAATCTAGATTTGAAACACGTTTACTTTTACGACCGGGGATTGGGGACCATGAACACACACTTTGTTTCTCTTTATATCAGCGTTTTGTATGAGTCATGTTGGCGTATAAATTTGAAACTGGACATTGAACACACTCTTAGATACAAAATTGTATGGGGAAAATAAATGAAAATAGAAAGAAAAGCTTCCCAGACAGTGTAAGAATGGGCCGGAAATTAAAGAATTGTTAAAAACGTCATGACACTCACAAAGGACGCTCATCTTCATATTAACAATCACTTCTGGGTTTTGTAAGCTCTGGAGAGCTCTTCAGAGTGCGGAAGTCATTTAATGAAGATTTCAAGTGTAAAACAGAGCAGGAAGGTCGTGCCATAAAGCGCCTGGTTTTCCCAGAAGAGTTTTCAGAGTTGCACTAATAATGACATCATTTTATTTTGACTTACAATGTAGATTGATTTTCCCACATATGCAAGGAAGACTGACTAGACAGCGTCTGTTGTACACACAGACTGTATTAAAAAATTTACCCGAAAAATCTAAACATTGGAACCTAACCATATTTTATATTTTATGAATGAAATTTGGGTTTTTTGTGTGTGATCTCACAGGAACAAATCAAAAATTTTGGACAAAATCAATTGAGGGCCATCTAGGCCATGGCCTGAGATGCCCAAATTACTGGCCTTAGTGCCCCTCCTAGTAAAATTCCTTGTTTAGCCCCAGAGATTTTGGTGCCCTTTCTAGACATTTGAGTTTGTGCCCTATGAAAAAAATGGACTGACAAAATTTAAGGCCTGGGGTTTCGCAGATTTATAAGGACAGCATGTTTTAGGCTAAGCTGTGATGACTAGTTTCGATACGAAAAGTGGGTGACAAATTAATTAATTGGTCCTCCCCCTCACAAGCATGGAATGCTCCCACATGAGAGTACAAATGATTGTGAAACAATGAAGGGTTTTACTGGAGTAATTAGGTTAATTGACCACATTTGATTTATTACAAGTTCTGTTGCAGCAGTTCTACCCCCATTCACAAGTAAAGTATTCTATTACTGTGTGATTCATCAAAATATTAGACAGGTGAAGTTTTAAAGTGAAATTACTGATCAGGGCTCCGTACCACAAAGGTTTGCAATCAATCGCAAAATGGCAGTAGCCAATCAAAATCGTTGTTTCATATGCTTTTTGCTCGAAAGACTGACCATCAACCAATCACAGTAGTTCTCCCAAATTTGCAATTGATCGCAAACCTTTGTGTTACAGGGCCCTGGTCTTGAATGAAAATTTGTGAAAGACATCATCTAAAAGTGTTTGGGAAAGTTTGATAACAGTTCACCTATTGAAGGCATTATTGTGTGCTGTGAGGTTTTGGTATCGCCAAAATGATAAGAAATTAACCTAATTCTGCTTCTAAGAGCAACATACACTGACACAGAAATGCATGTGTGGAACAACAAAAAATGTTCAGCCTGAACATTTCAGTTGTTTCTGATATATTTTGGGTCATATTGTGACCATTAGGGTAATTGTACAGCAATCCTTTACAGTGGACCTGTTTACTTCCTACATGTACATGTAAAAAGCATTAAAGGCCACCGCACACCTTACGACTGGTCTACGATCCGATTTTGGAACAAATCGCAATTTGCTTATTTTCCGAAAGTATGATTGAATAAAATCTTAAAGGTTCAAATTAACTGTAAAAATACTGATATCGAATTTCGGAAAATTGCAAGCCTTTATTTAGGAGTACATGTAAAGGGCAAATTGGTTTGAAATCGTAGCCAATCATGCGATTGCTATGACGTCATTACGATTAGATATTGAATTCGCTTTTATTTTAATAAGGAGGTTACATAGTCACTGATTTGAACATATACATGTAAGTATTCCTGCGATGATTTAGAACTCTGCACAGTATGATGTTTTATTTCTAAATATCCACACCAACGTTATGACGTTTTATTACACAATCAGGTTGCAGACCAATCGTAAGGTGTGCGGTGGCCTCAAAATGACAGGAAAGCTCACAGTAGTTTTATTCATCTTTCTCACTACACTAGATTCTCTTTAATATCTGTAAAAAAAACTCTATAGTGTAGGCATTAAGAGAATTTAGCTGAGATTGTGTTGCACAGATTGCCATATTATCTCTGGGCTGTTAAAACATAAATTACCCTTCCTATCAAAATCTCACCTCTCTTACCCCAAAAATGAAAGCACGTCAAAGCAAAGGGAAGATTACTTAATAGTGAGTTGGCCGTCATGTTCTTTTTTTATCTCCTCAACATTCAACCATTTTTTTTGAGATACAGAGTTTTAACTGACCAGCGACAATACGTAAATCAACTAAAAATTTGCAAATAAAATTGGGGATATTTTGCACTTCATGTTCATGTACATGTTGTACGATTGGATTGGAGTTATTAGTTTTGTCATTTATACCTGTAGGTCTTTTCAAATCAAGTTAGGGAAGTAAAGGTTTCCAACATAAACACACTACAAAACTTATGGATTTTACATTTAGACACTCAAAGTAAATATCAAACAACTGCACAAATACACAGTCACAGAGGAGTGCCACCATCTATCCTTCAAAGGCAGGATGGTAGCAAAAGCTCCTTGGTGGAATGCAAGACGTCCAAGTTCAAATAGCAAAGTCTAACTGAACCAATTAGATCCAATATCTCAAGCCAAAACGTTGTCTTATGACATCACATACCCCCTATCTCTGATCTCCCCATCCCCTCTCCCTGCCCCTAGTCTACAATTGAAGACGTAAAACAGCCAAGTCCATTTCTAGGCCAAATTGAATTAGACACGGGAAATTGGTGCTTACAAAATTTGTACTTGAGCCCATCTTATGTATACTTTAGAGCTCAGAATTCTTCCCAGAAGTACCTGAAATAACTGAAAAACTATCAAAATTCCTCTGTGAACATGCACTTAAAATAAATTAAGTTTTTCTTGATTTACTCAAAATACAGACTTGGGCCATTCTGTACTCAATTAATATAATTTAGTTTTCTAGTCTGCAAGCTCAGACTCTAATAAGACTCTTAATTACAAAATGATGTGTAACTAGTGTGAAGCTATATAGCTCAACTTCTGACTTACCGGTACTTAAAGGGACGTATAATTGATAAAACATGGGGAATTCACCTTATCTCGGATGAAATGATAACATTCCAATCAGAGCCTGAGGCATGTTGCGTAATCACCAGCGACAGGATGTCTGGAGCACTGATCTCTTAATCCTTCATGGCTAGACTAACTAACCAGAAGTCCGAAGTAAATCTATCCTATGTTTTGTTTTTTAAATGGAGCATTATACAAGTCTTCTCTTTGAATTAATACGAAGAGACCCGTTGAGAGTCTATAAACTAAGAATCGGTGAGGACTGGAGAATCCGAAGCTGCGGACCCTATTTACTAAATGAATTCGGTCACCTTCGTCATGTTCGTGCTGTCCGAATGTTAATCCCCAGTAGTCCGACCCTTGCGTAAGCCTCACTGTGGATTGTGTATGAGTCAATGGAGCTCAAGAAAAACGCGCATTCCCCACGATCTCCGACTTGCGAGGGCCTTTAATGTGTTCAGGAGCAGTTAGTACAGGCCCGTGAGAAGCAGTTTATAGATGTACAATACAGACCCTAAGTTTATGCATAATATGATCATTAAGGATTTGAACCTGAAAGCTGAATATCTCAGGCAGGCTGGCCAGCTAGGATGTGGGCACTAATCCTCAACAGTTCTATTAATGCACAATAACAGGGTCTAAATTAAGAGACTACACATTTCTCCTCATCAGCCCTGCATACAAACAGACTGGGCAAATTAGACAAAGTTTTTCTTTTATAAGGGTTTCAGTGTTTTGAATCTTTGCAATGAAGTCAAAGACAGGATGCAGGAACACAAGCCAGTTAACAAGCAAGAATGGCCAAAATGAAAGGACACAACCCCTTATCAAAAGAGCTTGGTCTAGATAATAATTTTTTCTCTGAGCTGTACATGTAGTAGCTGCTCTTGAAAGCATTATTTTTGCCACAACATTAGGCTTCTCTCAAGGCGTGATATTATTTCTCTTATAGTTTTCAATTTGGAGTCTGTGCATGAAGACTAGCAAGGGGGGGGGGGGGGGGGGAGGAAGTAGATGGGCAGCTGTTCTCTTATTCACGCCTTCTACGTCATCCTGAACGGGGAGATTTCTTGCCCCCCTTCCCAAATCTTCGTCTGATAACAGTCCTTCTCGCGCTCCTACAGGAACACGGATATCCTTCTTGCGATAAGATCTTTATTGATGCTAGGCTGGGGAAAGAATCAATTCTTGGCCCGTCTCGTTGCGTCCAATCTCTCTTCGTCAATGGCAGTCTCCTAGAATATCCCTAATCTGCTCCAAAATGTTGTGATCATGCCAATGAAATATTCTAGAATCGTCGCAAAATTGAAGAGTCATTCTTGAAATTTGTAACACTTTTGCAGTCCTAGGGATTGAAGTGGACTGTTTTTAGTCATTTTGAATTGTTGTGGGGTATGGTGGAATTTCAAAAAATTTGTGTTTCGCCTCGATTTCAGCATTTATTCAGATATACAAATATACACAAATTTCTTAAGAAATATTGAACAAAACTTTAATCTGGGAGAACTACATAATGTACATGTAGGCAATACCTGGAACATGAAGGACAATTTTAAATCATTGTCCCAATTTATATTTTACTACTTAATTGATATTAGCATGTCATATCAAATGTCCCATCTACATGGCCCAAATATCAAATTTACAATCAAACTAATTACATTCAATGTGATTTTCATGCAATTCAACACGTATGAATTTGGCACCCAAAGCAAAGGTCTAGGTTGCCCCGATGGCAATCAAAATGAAATAAGTTACTGTAGATAACAAAACACCACAGCGGTAAATCATCCTGACGCAGGCCTCACTGAGGCAAATCTCAAATTGGTCTGGGCAGTGAGAGCAATGAATTGGCACAGAACACCCTCTATAGATTGGAAGTGAATGGGGGACCTGATGAACACCCTCGCCTGGCTTGTCAGGTGCAGGGCCGTCTGTCCGTCCGTGACATACATTGTATCATGACCTTGTTCATGAGTATCGTTCACATGTCGTGATGTCATGTGTCGTGCGGCGTCACGCTAATTCGCTTGTACAAAGCAATGTGGCCCTCCCACTTTCCCTGAAATATATTGTTATCTTTCACATTTATCTCCTGTATGGATGTTCACTGTTTCACAGTGAAGCTCTGTACGACTAAAGACCATACCTTGTCACTTCGATGGGACAGACAACATACCTTCAAAAAATCAAACCAATAACCTAAATGACCAAAGAGGA
This sequence comes from Paracentrotus lividus, assembly GCA_940671915.1. Lineage (NCBI taxonomy): Eukaryota > Metazoa > Echinodermata > Echinoidea > Camarodonta > Echinidae > Paracentrotus > Paracentrotus lividus. The sequence goes on along the minus strand of CALNVZ010003431.1, from coordinate 443,245 downwards.
CAACTAGGACAACTACCCCTTGGATAAGAGGTCTACGCACAAGGACCCTCATTGCCTAAGTACTATCGATTTGCAATTGATCGTAATGCTCTATGTTACAGGGCACATGTGGGATTAGACCAAACAAGCAAAGTGGGTTTAGACCAAATGGCAATTTACCGCATCATCACCGCAACGGCACTTACCTCCTTGAGGATTGTCAAAGACTTTCTTGTAGAGACTTCTGAAGGAGGCACTGAGGTCTTCTATATTAGGGTTCGATTCAAATAACCTCTGGTCTCCAGAATTTGACAAGTGGCTATGAGGTGGCGATGAAAACTGCAACAAGGGAACAAGTTTGAAAATGGTAAATTGGAAGAAAAAAAAAAATAGTAACATAACATATGGTTCTGGGTCAACTACCTGTGGACAATCCCCCCCCATGACAACTACCCGGCAAAAAAATCTACCCCTAACTCTAACACCTACATGTAACCCTAACTGCAACAAGGGAACAAAGTTTGAAATGGTTAATTGAAAAAAAAAACAACAACTACGAATAAATGGTTCTAGGATGACTATACCCACTGGACAATTACCCCCATGAAAACTACCCCCACCCAAAAAATCTACCCCCTAACCTTACAAATGTACATGTATTTATCGGGGGTAATTGTCCAGGGGGTAGTTGTCCTGATTCGGTAGCTGCTATTATCCCCAGACAATTGGGCGATGAAATCCTTTGTCACATCCGATTTGATCCATGCCTACATGTAGTATTGTGCATGTCTACATGAAATTCTATTTTACTATTTTAATCATGGTAAAGTACTTAAGTGCCATAATTATTACACCATACATTAGAACTGTACAATTAGTGTGATAATATGCAGGGTTGTAATGTATGTAATCGACCTTTTTGTCATACAGAGTACGACAGAAGAATACATGTACTACTAATGTACATTGTATGTGTGCAACCATAGAAGAAAGTAGTAGGCTTACAACGGATACTTTGTACTTGAACTTTGCTTACATGCAAATTAATCTCCTCTTCCAGGAACTGACCTTTAACAGCTCAGCAGATTAAATCCCCCGATTGTGTCCCGAGATTATAACAAAATGTCACGAAACCAATACTCTACATTGTAGTTTTCAATTTTAAAAGTGAAATTGCTGTTCCGGTCATGTGATTGAAATACATGTGCAGTGAGGTTTTGGCATCCACCAAAATGATACGAAATTAAACCAATTCTGCTATATATAGAGTCACATGCACTCCACACAGAAATGCATGTATGGGACTATATACAAATGTGTGACCCAAAAGTTTTAACTGTTTTTTTTGTCGTAAAACCTTTAAGAAATACCATGAAAATAATTTGAAAACCAACAATGATTTTTGTTCACCCTTCCCACTACACTAGATTTTCTTTTTAATAATGTCATTCTCCAGGAACCAACCTCTACATCTTAGGCTACTGAAGACCCCCCCCCCCCCCCCACCCCGCCCTTCCTGATTGTGTAATTCAAAATCATTTACCAGTACTGAATTCACTCATTTCCTATACATAGCTTTACATTTACACATATCAGTACATTGTATACATGTACATTCATGTACAGAGAGATGTATAAACTTAAAAGGGCAATTTTATAAGGAAGTGTAATTAAATGGATTAATATCCCCAAAAGCCCAAATGCTACTTTGTTAGTGGTTCTGGAGATTTTTTCTCCAGAGGGTACAGTAAGATACGATCCTTGGCCAAACTTTACACCCGTGCATGGTTTTATTAATGGTACACCCCCCTCCCATTTAATAGAATTTGGTATTTATAAATGAAGCCAACGTATCAAAAATGTTATCTGATATAATTAACTTTGGTAGACTTATTCATAATTTGAGCACATTGAAATTACAAAGAGACAAAAATGGCTATTTGTTGTCAAAAGATACATCATTAGAGTGAGAGAGAAATATAATTGGTGCTAATTTAAGAAGAAAAGGCAAATCATGTAGACACTGAAAAAGGATAAGTTGCGTTTAGTCAATTTTAATGCACTACAACGGTATAATTGAAGCTTTTCTTTTCACCAACTGTATTTAATAAAAGTTTTCAAAACAGACCCTTGCAGAAATATTTTTTTTTTCTTTTTTGAACTTGCAGCCTCTTAATATGGGTTATAAATTACGTATTTTGAACTGTGCTTTTTATATGTATTTTTGAATCAATTCCATTTTCTTATTAGTTTGTGTTATTTCTATGTGCATGTAAAATTCATTTGTAAATTTAAAATGCATCACCTTGTAGCTGAGCTGCTAACCTGAATGTTTGTCAAAAACCCTTATCAATTTCAATTTATAACCATAATATGCAGATTTCTAGAGAGCAAAACGAGACTACAATGCGGTTAAACTCCACTACGGATGAATGTGCAATCCTGTCATGTTATTTGAGCAAACTCCAATTTAAGTGATCAATCGCGTAATCCATCGATCAAGTCCGGATTACATGAAGCTAAGCAGGATTAGTCAACATAGATGTGGAAATCAGTGCGCCATTTATTGAAACACCAAGATTATTCCACAATTAGTGGAACTGGACTTTGAAACCAAACTCATTTGCTTAGCAGTTGTAACCATGATCCAAAACCTCATATAAATCCAAAAATAGTCATTAATCCAGCCCAATTTGGAGAAAATTCATTTATTTTGAGAACATTTTGAAGCTACTGTACATCTATGTAGTAGTAGTAGATGAAATTATGTGATATTTGGACTTGAATGTGTAAATTGCATCAGTCTGACAACTTGTCTACGGTACATGTAGGTCTACCCTAAAAAATAACATTTAAAAAGATGCAGGGATCTAAAAATAGGCTGCAAAGTAAACAGATATGGCAAAGGTCTGTGTTTTTAAAACATAACAGTGACCAAAATGCTTGATTTTCTGTATAAGATGCATTGACGATCGACCAAATGCTAGAAATAGTCACAAGTCATAACTTCAATAATTCCATCCAATATAACTTTAGGATATGTTTTATTTATGAATTATCCTCTCCACTATCTGCCAAACTAATATATAATATGAAAGGCTGTAAATAACTTAAAATATCTCAAAGTCATCTATAAAACATCTATAATTTATGAGTGAGTTTGGAATTAGTCCATAAACGAGATAGACATCAATGCAATGCACACATTGATCCAAATTTGTTCCATTTTATAGGAAACAGAATGCCAGGGTGGAATACATCAGCTCCATAATAGCTGAAATTGTGCCAATCATAAGAATGCTATAAAAATGTAAATTTAAAGTTTGATACCTCTCTGTTTCATGACCCGATTCTCATTAGAAGGACTATTCCTTCATTGTTACCAGTCATGATCAAATATGATAACCCCAAAATGTCCGGGGGGGGGGGTGATTCTGCCCCCCCCCCCCTTTTGATGTTTCCCACAATATCTCAGCAACGCATAAAGCTGTTGACGCGTCATTTCACGACTTTTTTCTTTCAAATTTCCCCCCCCCCCCCTCCCCTGGCCATAAGATGACCAAAAAAGTTAAAGTTAAAGTCTACATGTACATGTAGGCTACTGTAGTATCATTCCAGTAAGTTTGTAAATTGTATTGCTGAATTTTTTCTGGTTATTTCTAAACTGGTTCATCCAACATGTAGAAAGGTGGACTGTTTAGAATCTACTTTCAAACAGTTTTCTTCATAAATGGATTTCCAAAAATCTGGAAACATTAGAACCAGATGTAACATGCCAAATCATAAACCAAAAATTTGTTTTAAAAGTGACTTAAACAAATAATTATTATAATTTTGCTTCAAATGACCAAAGGGAAAATTCTCTGGAAATTAGAGAATCATTTCGGGTGCAAAAGGTAATTTTTTTATGGTTGAACTTTTGGACCACAATACAAAGTTTAACCACATTACATCTACAGTGGAAAATCTCTATAAACAGTTCTTCAGACCAGGAAATTTTGCGTTTTGTATCAGAATCTTTTATATTGATTTTTCTACTTTCGAAAGCCATGTTCTGATATCATGAGGAGGTTGCCTAGATTTAAAAAGGCATACAATACACATAAAAATTACATAGTTATGTTATAAATATGAATCCAACACCTGATGAAGCCAACAGCGACTGGCAAAACAACATGACCCCAGAGAATTGCGAGGTTTTAATTTACAATTTTCACGATTTCCAGTAAATGATTTGTTTCATGACTATAGATACTCGTCTCTTCGCAGAGTGTAGCGTAGACTTAACCACACTCTATATAGGTCCATGGCACTAAATGTACCTTACAAACCATAACCAATTTTGAGGATCATGCAAACTTGCTTGTTTTTCGAATGAACCTGAGAAACTTACATGATTATTTGAGAATGCTGGTGTTACTACTATACTGCCGATACTATTTCCCGAACTCTCGAGACTCTCCTCAGGACTATACGGTGACTGGCCAAGTTGCTGCAAACAGGTGGGTGGGAGGGTGAGACAAGAGAAGGGAAAAGAATAGAAAGGTTATAAAATGTGGGTCACGGTGAAAGTCAATGTACCTCTTGTAATGGAATTGTTAATCGGAAGAAACAGGCTGAAATTTTTAAAGTTTATCATGCAGTATATTGGTTTAATTGATCAAGCATAAGAAATTAATAATAAAAATCAAGTCTATTGAACATCATTATCAGTGATTTTGAGATAAGAAGATACCAATTATTATTGATTTGGTTGAGATTTCAGCCAGTATTAACAAACTTTAGGACAAAGAATTAGCATTTAAAATGCTTGTCCACATGACAGACTTTGTCACACAATATATCTGTAGCAACAGGTAGCAGGTCTATTGCCAAATTTACCGACATTAATTTTTAGCACAAAAAAGGTAGATTTTTCTCTTTAGATTTTTAAAATTATACGAACAAGTACTGCATGACACGAACACTGGACATTTCTCTACTGACACGACAGAATAAGTTTGTCAGATCCTTTAGCCAAAACATTAGAGAGAAAATGAATTACGATTCCCAGAGAACGATACATATATTTTCGTACGTTCTAGCATCGCAATCCATTATGGGATGGAACACTTGTACATGTACAATCACCTGATTGCAGTTTAGAAATTTATAGAGTTAAAATGAAATTTCTAATACTCACCCTTCTCTTCTTCCTTAGGCTATCGTCTTGTGGATTGGTATCAATTGCCCAGTATGAACCCTGAAAAGGAAAATGGAACAAAATACATAAATAATGTTAGAACACAGTGTAACTTATCATATTCATTTTATGCAAAGATGGAAATTTTAAGAAAAACAATAGAATACACAGGCCTATGGGTAGATCCAGATGTAATTGTCTAATCTACCTTTTCATAACAAACTTTGGTTGAAAGGTGCATCCTTCTTGCAGATTGGTTTGGTCTGTGTTATGGGAGAGTATCAAACTCATCAACGCTCTCATTTGTTAAGTAGCTTTTTTTCTTTTTTTAAAAACATTTTTTTAATCGATTTTTTTTGATCGATTCTGTGATATTTTATTTCAGCTGTCATTACAATCAATTGGAAACAAAGACTCGAAAAAATTAATTAATCTACATGCAAATTAAATGGTGTACACTGTTACATGTACATGTATTTTGCAAGTGGATATTTGTCGCATACATGTTCTCTGACAAGTTCGCGAAATAAAGAAAAAAAAAACCCTCGTAAAAAATAACATCTTATACAGTAGGCCCTTGATAAGACTACTAATCTGGTCAAGTCCGGGGCTCTTTACAATATCTATATTTTAAATCTTCGTTTATTACAATTGAATTATTATAATGTTTCTTTATTGCTGAATTACAAAAACTCAGTAAAATGATCACTGGTATACCAAGGCATAATAATTTTCCCCTTTAAACCTGGTGTATAGTTTTGGTAACAAAAAAGGAATCGGCATAAAACCGATTAAATATAGTCTTGTGTTGTTCACATTGCACTAAAAGATATGTGTGAGAGATTTTGTGGGATTACTTTCACGATTTCAGGTGAATTTCAGTGAAATTTTTGAACCCAAACATAATTGTAACGGGTTTTGAGACCTTTGCTTGGGTGTCCAGTCCCCCAAACTTCCCGCATGAATGGACCGTAGCGATCTGTGTGTACATGTATCACCCACACAAGAGAATCCCCATTGGTTTTCCATGTGAACGCCTAGTGCATAATGAGATACATGTAAGTCGGATCCCCGACTTATCTTTTTTTATACTTATATCGTGAAATAAAGACACTAAAACGAGATTTCATGTAATATAACTTTCTTTGTTACAGTTATAGGATTCAGTCTTTCATATTATCTAACTGTCAATCCAAATTAAATGTTTCCTTCTCCCAACACTATACACCAGCTTTAACATAAGAACGGACATTGATAAATTGATTTAACACAAGCCACATCCTGAATAGCTAGCAAACAACTGTTCTTGATGTATGTTTACAAAAAGCCATTGTATTTACACATAAACAGTCCCGGTGGCAGACCCCAATTATATGCTCGTAAAGTCGTAAAAGCTTTTGAATTCGTAACGGCTACGGAAGCCGTGCGCTGGGCGTAGAGCAAAAATCGTCTAAAATTCACCTGCTTATATCTCTTTTTCTTGATCACCAAAATTCATGATACTTTCAGAGAACTTAAAGAATGATGATATTAAGCACCATATCAAATATCGTTGAAAATGGTTGTGTATTTTTGGAAATACGAGTATAATTCTGTTTTTCGAGAGAGGTTTCATTTTTTCCCGACACAAGTCTGGGACGAAATGAAAACAAAAACAAAAGACATGATACTGTACAGTACACACCAGTCTCACTTCCTGCGTATTTTGGTGTTTGGGCAATCAGTAGTTTTGTCTAAATCTTCCTTCAAATGTTGAGTATTTCGCTGAGAAAACCCTGGAAAATGCATCTATCAACGACAAACCGCTCATTTGCGCATGCGCATTTCCGCACCTCACTTCCGGGTTTAGGAAAACACTCGCCAATATCCATGAGAAACACGCTGCGATGACTCTACTGCAAGTTTTAAGGACAGTAAACCACTATATTTTGTTATAATCGTCAATTATTTTTCCATGAATTAGTTCTATATTTGACATTTGTCATTTTCTTTGCTCGATTTCAGCGTTTTCTTGCCATTGACGGCTGGAAGAACAGCGGAATATTTTTTCGTGGGGCTATAGTATAGCGGTCAAAATATGCCTACATCACGAACCACAGTGTGTGGGACCACAATGTAACTTGATGGAGGTTTTTTTTTTGAATGACTTTGATACGGATTTTTCCCGACATAACCGTGGGACAACATATTATGAAATGATATTTCGTACAGTATTTTGATATGATATGCTTTGTATCATATCAAAGTTTCGTTCTTGGGCAATTTCAAGAAAGGTGAAAAATAATCAACTTTTTTACCGATTTCTGGGGTTTTTTCGGGGTGCTCCCGAAAAAACCTATTTTTCACAATTTATTACTGATTTCAAACATAATTAACATAATGAGAGGTTAAAATGACTCTTTCTTGTTAAATAGTCGTTGGATTTGTTTCATTTGGTGGTTTTAAAGGCGAGATATTGCAGTTCGCCCTAGACACCTTTGTAGCGGTTTTTCCGTGCAAAACTTGTTTTCTTTATGCAAATTAGGCACACAGAGCGATAGGTTTCTCGGAGTTAATTGGGGTGTGACCCCGAGACTGTAAAATTTGATGTAAATTACAAGCATAAATATTTGTGTGTAAACTGCCCAGATTTGTTTTATAAGCGTTGGATCAATCAATGGAATATTTGGGTGTTCCCGTCTATTTTCACTCCTCTAACAAATCATACACACGTGATAAACCACGCTACTTTTGGGCAACGTGTATTACATGTAGGAAATAGATTGTCACTTGTGCATGCATTCCATTGTGGTTATAAACTGTACATGATATCAAAGGTAAATAACGGGAAGTCCCTCTTGTTATATTTGTACTTCCACCCCCACAATACTACAGAGCCTAACTTTTACCTTCACAATTGTGAATATTTCTATACATGTGTCATTTACAATATGAGTATGGACCATATTGCTGAATAATAGCTTCATGCAAGAGGATCCAAAGTCCTCTACAAGTAGGCTGCGACCACAGAACTCAACTCAAATGTAGTTACAAAATTATGTTCATACATAAAAATGCTTATGGGCTCAGTATGGGATACATGCATAATCATAAGAAATTTTCATGAGAGTCAATTAAAGTAAGATTTTCATTAGATCAGAATCACTATGAAGTTTGCTATCTATTTCAGCAAATACATGTAAATCTCACTATTAAATGTTGTGAGACTTTTGCAAAAAAAAAAAAAAATCACCATATTTGTGATTTTTTTACAAATATTTACAACATTTTGCTTTGCACTCTCTATTCAAACAAGACTAGTTGGACATTTAAGGGGAAACTAATGTACATGTTTGAAGGTCATACAGGGTATGTACAGTAAAATACATCCTATTTACATAGTCGCTTTTTTACATTATACATTGTAAGATGAAAATAATATTGACTTTAATTCCTTCATAAAGTTTGATGAGCAGAAACAGGGGCTCAGAATGAAATACTTTAGCCTACTTTGACAATATACTGGGTGACCCAGAAAAAAGGAAACCCAAGTTTGATCATCAATAATTTCAAAAATATTACTGTGGTGATTATAAAATTTATATCACTGGAAAGTGCAACTAATTACCATTTTAATGATACCTCGCTCAGCTCACCAATGCCATGCATCACTGAACCTCATTGTTTTGAAAATGTCTTGCAAAACTGTGAGTGGTTCACTTTCACGCTCATTGAGATGGGTTGTTGCAATGTGCCTAAAAAGGGAACCCAACTTTCATCATCAATCATTAAAACACATGACAGTGGTGAATATGACGTGTATATCACTGGAAAGTGCCACTCATTATCATTTTATTGATATCTCTTTCAGCTCACCAATGTCACGCATCACTGAACCCCATTGTTCGGAAAATATCTTGCAAAATTGTGACTGATGCACTGTTATGCTTCTTACATTATCCACGGAGAACTGACGGTTCTCTGGGTTGACGTGAGCAGTAACATGTTGAAATTACCTGGATGGTAAGATTAACGGACTAAATAAGTAGACATTTCCAATCCATTCATCAAACTCATTTATTTAAAGTCACTGGAATGCTTTACTTAGGATTTGTTAGGAACCTTTAAAGCAACTCATCTCAAGGAGCATGAAAGAGAACCTATCACAATTTTGCGAGACAATTTTCAAAACAATGGGGTTCAGTGATGCATGATATTGGTGAGCTAAGAGAGGTATCATTAGAATGGTCATGAGTTGTACTTTCCAGTGATATTAATTTCTTAATCACCACTGAAATATTTGTGAAATTATTGATGATCAAAGTTGGGTTTCCTTTCCAGGCACATTCACACAGATCATCTCAAGGTGCATGAAAGTGAACCACGCACAATTTTACAAGACTTTTTCAGAACAATGGGGTTCAGCGAAGCATGATATGGGTGAGGTGAGAGAGGTATCATTAAAATGGTAATGAGTTGCACTTTACAGTGATATAAATTTCATAATCACCATTGGAATATTTTTGAAATTATTGTTGATCAAAGGTGGGTTTCCTTTTTTCGGAAACACCCTGTATATTTTGGGACTAAGGGATATTTATTCCCCCTGATGTTTACAAATATCCAGACTTTAATGCAGGTCACTCAGATGTCCTATTTCTGGACAGGTCTACTCAAAGTAAGGGCAGACTTCTGACCTACATTGTACATGTAGGCCTACTTGTGAGATTGAAATGCAATGAAAATCTCAAAAATTGAACATATGTATACATGTATAGTCAATCCTACATGGTGCAGAGCTTATAAAGTGCAATTTGCATTTTATCTAACTTGTCTTTTTTGCAATCACAGCCCCCCCCCCCATTTGTTTTTTGTTTTTTTTTTTAAGTGTGAATACTAATAATTCAAATTATTATCGCGATCAAGAACACAAACACAGTTTTAGTACATTTGTAAATAAATCATATTGAAAAGTCTCATGTTATTGTTGAATGAATACTGGAAAACACATCATAGATAATCCTCACACCATCAAAGGAAAAACTAAAAACGCTTGCATCTTAAATTGTGACAAAAGTCAACTACATGTAAAGAGGGCAATAAGTTAATAGGCGCTGCTGCACTAGCTCGAGCTATTTTAAATAGCGCGCTATTTGCGATCTGATAAACTTGCCCGATCAAAGGTGAGCTGGCTTTGCGGTCAAATAGCTAGCTAATTTGGCTGAAATCCCAGCCCGAGTCATCCTAGGTTTTTTCAAAAAAACTCGAGCTGGTTTGCGGTTTTGGTACGAAATAGCGCGCTATTTTGCGCGGTCCTGCACTAGCTCGAGACAAATACAAAATTGTGCACCTGTGCGTGTATACACTAGCGGTAGTTACCAGTTGCGCAATACACATCGGGCTTGTTTGTTCAAGGTCACGTCAGATCGTTAATGGGAAATTTTAAAATAGCTTAAGCTAATGCAGGACCGGTTTCTTTTTTTCGAGTTTTTCCCGATCTACCAATTAGCGCGCTATTTTTTAGCTCGAGCTAGTGCAGCAGCGCCTAGTGAGTCTTAGAGATTTTGTCTGTCGGCATTACATGAAAGCCTACATGTACATGTACATACTAACTATACACCTTATGCATATGACGTCATAATCTCATAGTGCCCTCCCTCAGAGGATATAGGAATACTTGTAAACCGAGTTGTCAGAAATGCACCAGCTGCAGATCACAAACACGTGCAAGGCAATGGTTTCAGCCTCTAAGATGGCGGCATGATGACATGATCAATGCATCTATTAGGGCTATCCTTGCCCTTCTAATGTTGTTGATATACTATTATATTTTATCTCTACTTCCCCTTAAACTTCATGTTCCGGTTTAAGTAAATAAAGACAACAATAGAGGTTTCTCAGAACAGAAAACATATTCTGAGGGGGTGGGTAAAATCGAGGAAGAAAAAAAAACCCATTCATGGCCATGCGTTTTGAGTTGGGCCCTTAAAAAGGTGGAGTTGTGACATCTGCTCCTAAAATATGATGTTGTTTATAGATTTACTCAACAACTATACAACCCTTATGTGGTTTTGTCTTAAATTAAAGCTCTGATGTAGGAACAACAAAATACTTGTATCAAAACATGAAAAAAAAATTCATCATTTTCTGTTAATTAACTGGTAATAAACAAATATCTGGGGTGGAGGAGAGCCGCGCAGGAGGAGCCGCGCAGCAAATTTTTTGGCAAATGTGCTGTAATGAGTTAAATCAAGTTCACAGAAGAGTGTTTTTGGATTGAAATGAATACACCCTACTGAAATAATCAATTTAGCTTGATTTTGATGGTTTATTTATTTAGTCCAGGAATTTAATTATCTTGATTACAGTAATTGGCCATGCTTCTTGAGATTGTCCTACAAAAAGGTTTAGTTTTCACAACTACTCCTCAAAAGTGATTTTGTTTATATTTACTCAATCATTGTCAATGAATAATTAAAAAATTGATTTTAAGTGCATTTCTGAACTCCTCAGACATTCAGCTTGAAGAAAATGTCTACTTTTATGGGGTAAATATAGATTTTGAAAAAGTTAGAGCCACTTTCAGTGAAATGCGCGCGATTAGCACAAATTTTGAGTGTGTCACACAACATGGGCCCAACTTTAAACGCATGGCCTCATAGATATCTCAAAACCAAACAATCTGACATAAATCACAAATGACCAAAATGTGTAGGCAGTCAATTGTACAAAAAGTTAATAATGAAAATTCAAAACGAAACTTGGGAGCTCGTGGTGGAATTTTCCCATCAATTCTGCCCCCACACACTCTTAAATTAAGTTTTCCTTTTTTGTATACTGGACATGCAGGCCTCCTAGTCAGCCCCCACATTCATGTTTGTTTCTGTTTACTTTTAATGATCTATGGGTGTGTTCAATGTTCATTTTTCAACATCAATCATGATACAAAACGCAATTACAAAACACAGAACACAAACGCGATATAAGCTGTACAGTGTTCAGTGTCGAAAATTTTAAACTGATCTATGTCCATCGTCTTTAAATTCCCCGCTCTCAAAGACGAACATCTGCGCCTTTTTTTTCACTTGCGAGAGCAAATTTTAACAACTTTGGAAACTTAATTCTTTTCAGTGTCCCATTTCGATGCATTCGCGATGCTCAAGGTCATAAAATCAAAGCTGATCGTGATTCAAAACGCATCTTTTTTGGCGTTTAAATTTTCCTCCAAATGGAGATCTGAAACACATTTACTTTTACGACTGGGAATGGGGACAATGAACACCCACTTTGTTTGTCCTTATATCAGCGTTTTGTAATTGCGTTGTGTATCATGACTCATGTTGGCGTTTAAATTTGAAAATGAACATTGAACACACCCTATGTGTATATGTACATTTACAGTGTACATTATAAGAACGCAATTATGCTTTAGTAAGGGACTAGTGGCCAACAATGTGTGTGTACATATTGTAGTACTATCGCTATGTTATTATATTGAATCTGCTATTAAAGCAGTAGTGCTGTCTCTATTTAAATAAATTATGCTGTATGCTCAACAATTCCATATTTTTAATTGGACTATTAACTGTACCAGCCCTCTACTTGAAGTGGCATCTTTCTGCTTGTGGTTTCCCTACAAGTATTCTCGCAGATTCTAGATTTGTAATGGGCCTAATGTTCACGCCCACTAACTATATATCAGTGGTGTCTCTCTAACTTGTGGTTTCTCTATTAACAAGCTGTTTTCCCATACATTGAATCACAGCTCTACAAGGTCAATGGAACAAAACAAAACAAGAAAAAGGACGAGTATCTGCTCTGAAAACTGAAACGCAAACATTGGGCAAGAGTCCAGAAACCAACCGCATGTGTTCAATAGTGTGTACTTTCTCCCATAGTTCAATGTGATTAATTTTTTCTTCACAATATCATAACTCTAAAAACTTGCATGTAAAACCTAACCTTGAACTTGAAAATATTCCTATGTACATACTGTACACTGTACAAATATGTAGGCCCTAAATGTAAGGCCTATATTAAGTTCAAATTAAACCATTTTCAAGAAATGCTTTTAAAAATATAAATGTGATATTTAAGCAAAAATATAGCTAATTTCCTAGACCTGACTTTTGATCTAGACATTTTATAGTCATACATGTACTATGCATATTTTTTTATTTGTTTCTTCATTTGCTTCACTATCTTTCATTCTATCTCACTGTAAATTAAAACTTTGAAAGTTTTTTATTTTTGGATTTACCAAAACTATACCCCAGCTTTGATTCTTATTCGAGACTATACAGTGATGTAATGTACTGTGCATGTGTTGCAAGACTTGAAAGTATGATATTTCTAAACCGAAAGGCAACAACTGACCTAGTCTGCAAGGACAGACTCTTTTCAGACACCTGAGGTTTCATAAAAGATTTTTTTTTTAAACACAATTCCATTGAATAACTAAATTCAAACCAAATAGCCCTAACCCATAAAACCTTACTCAAACCATGGACACTACTAGAAGTGTCCATGCTCATACCCTGATGCTAACCACCTAAATACATCTTGGATGAAATAAAGCCCACAGCAAATGTCTGTCACCAAAATGTTGTCATTGTATGCCTACATGTACCTAGACTATACTACTATTTCAAAATATTAAAAACTGTATTTGCACAAATATACATTGTATGTCATTAATTCAACGTTTTAGGGCCTGTATGCATAGGAGAAATTGAATGAAATACTACGAAAGCCAATATTTTTGCGATTTTGGACTAAGTGAGCCTAATTTCACAATTTTTGGGACGTTTTCATTCCTATAAATAGCAAAACATTAAGGTGGATAATATAATATTCGCAAAGAGCGACTCGCGAAATAAAACCATTGCAAAAATCATACAGTAGATAAAAGTAATGACCGGTATTCACAATTTTAGGTGTCGTAAGTTTAGCCGTAGCTCAAATCTGCGGTTTAACTATGGGTACCAAAATGTGACAGAATCTGTCTACAATGTTATGTTGCTCACACGTTTACTAGATTCTGGAATCTTACTTTAATGGTTAGGAAAACTTTTGTACGTACACATGTATCATTCCCAGGCAGTTTTTAATAGTTTCAGTACCAAATGTCTGATAAATCGAACATCCACTTTTCAGGATTGTGTCAAATTTTGCTTTGGCCCGTATTCTAAAAAGCCGCCTAACTTTGAGCCTGGCTTAAATCTGTGGTTTAAGTATGGCCTGCTACGAGGGAATCAATCTTTTCATGCTGCATGTTCCTATCACCTTCACTGAATTCTGAAATCGTATTTTAATTGTAAGGGAAACTTTTGTAGTTTTTAATAGTTTCACGATCAGAAATTACAATGAATAGAACATCTACTTTTTTGTATTGCATCCCTTTCAGCAAGCCATAGTTAAACCACGGATTTAAGCTAGGCTAGGCTTAAAGTTAGGCGGCTTTTGTGAATTCAGGCCATAGTTAATACGGGCAAATTTTGATAAGAGAGGTTTGTGCATTCATACTAATATCTATAGCATCAACTATGGAACAGGAAAAGAGAGCATACTTGATCAAAAACAGAAATCTAGCAGTAGCAGGAATCAAAGGTCATGAGTATCATAAGGCCAGGGTCAAATCCTATGGGATAGCTGTAGCTGTAGCCATTTAGCTTGCATAATATGACTTGTGTCTGTCATCAAGAACTTGCTACAGATCCTGTCTTCATGTTCATACACTAAAAAAAAAAAAGGGATACTGCAGTCAACCTTGCACGAGCCTAGTAATATCTCTTAATTGGTTTGTTTTTAACTTTTCCATTAAAGTTGAAGATACATATTACGCATACAGTACATTTCTTCTGTCCAAACAGAATTTACTTTTCATAGGAAGGGTTGACAACATGCTGAAACACACCCCCCCCCCCCCCCCCCAATTAAAAAGGAGTCTGGTATCAAACTACAACGTAGTACTTGATAATGAATCACAATGTGGTCAAACTACATGTAGAATGGTAGGGCCTGTTACGACCAGTCATGTCACAGCGACGCATAATATCACAACACATTACTTTACGTCTAGGACCAACATCTAACGTGATCCGAAAGTTGGACTGGGATTTAAACCTTGGTCCGATTCTTATCAGTTTGTGAGCCTAATGAGAAAATAACTACATGTAAAATAATTTAAATTATTTAGGCCTACATTACGGACAAAGAAAATCCGCCTTAAAAAAAAACGCGGATCAGACTGAGGTTCGAATCCCAGTCACGTCTTTCAGATGGCGAAGTCACAGGTTTGTCCCAGACGTAAATAATGCATTGGTGTGACATTATGCGTCGCTGAGACATTACCCGCCGTAACAGGGCCTACTGTTAAAGGTGGTCCTTCACGAGCATCGCTAAACTAAAACGAGAAATCAAGATGCGCTATGTGTGCTCGCAGCCATATTGTTCACGAAGCTGAGAGCACGACTTAATTTGCATACGGTTACACGCCAGCCAATCGCGATCGCGCTGTGAGAGCGATTCGCGATATACAACATGTGTGTGGATACTGTTTGTGTGTATAAAGCACTGTATCAGTGCATGAGTGAATACCTGAGCCGAATACATTGCAGTGTTCGGTGTTCGGATCTCGAGATGTAATATTATGTGTATTACTAGTATCACCTTCTCGCTTGCACGCGAATCATTGCCGATAAGAAATCGGCTCATGAATTCGGCAATCGTTCGGGTGTTCTAGCTTTCGGTTTTTGGACCACTGCGTAAGAGTAGCACATCGTTGGTATGAATGGGCAGCTTGCAAAGTTCATTACCCCGTACGTATTTTGAACTACCTCTACACTATGGGGAACGTACATCTATAAAGTGGGCATGGGTAATATGTATGTAGGCCTGTGTTGTAAATGCAGGTGTGCACTAAATCAATAATCAGTCATCACCTGGGCATCATCTTAGTTTTATAAAATTATATTCAAGCAAATCCATGACATAAAGCTACATGTAACACTAAACAAAATTCATTTTGAGTTTCACTCTCAGGATCTGCTTGGTGTGTAAACATCATCTCTACACATGATATACCCTTTAGTCCTACTTCTGTTTTTTTTTTTTTTTTTTTTTTTTTTTTTTGGGGGGGGGGGGGACTAGTAGTCCTACATGTACATGTAGCTACATGTAGAACCATCCAACATGTTCAACATCATATATTACTGATCTTGTCCTATTCATAAAAATTTGTGTAATATTGTCAATAAGGACCGGTATTGAGACAAATTTTAATACAAAATTATTTTATTAAAATGTCTTGTTCCAACTGTCAATCTGGTCTTGTACTTATTCTATCTGAGCTGTAGTAAAACAACTGACCTTGCCTTCAACTTGCTAAATGAAGGATGCAAAATGTAATTCAAAACATTATCTATTTATTCATTAAATATTATTTCAACATTATTTACTGATAAGTTATATTTGTAGACATAAATTATCAAGACTTCGAGACCATCAAAGTTTGAGATACTACACAATGTAAATCAAGAAATCAACACCCACACATTCTAAAAACATACAGCCTTGTCAATGAAAACAAGGGCATAAAAGCGCTGTAAAATGACAGTTATCGCGTCTGATAAAAGATGTTGAGTGTGCTGATTGTGCTAACACTCCCTTTATTTGTTTAGAATGGATAACATTGTCCTTTCAATTTGAGCGATCTAAACATGGTCAACATGGATGTGCAAATTTACCCACCCACGAGGGTGGAAGTTGACCCCACCCTGAAAAACTACAACTTTTCCATTACAAACCAACATGTCAAGGAGAGTCTAAAGATCAACTTGACATTCCTTTGTCATTCAATAATTAAAGGTAGCACTTGTCATCCTTTTTCACTAATTGCGAAAACTAATGCAACTTGGTATAACTCTAGAATATGATCAGCCTATATTGTCTATTCAATCTTACTGTCATTTGTAACGTAGATCAGTAATATGAAACAAAAATCTGACTCCCAATCTAGACCAGCTCTCCATCAACATCGCTGATATTACAGCGCGTGCAGCACGGACCACACACAGCAATATACACACGGCGCATCAGCGTGCATTATTCTCTGCGCTAACGGTCAACGGTTCGCACCGTACTGTATAGTTTTGGAGGTTCGAAAAAATAGGAATGAATTTTGATAATCGCAACATGATGACAAACATATACCTTTGAGCTTAATCGTGTTGTGGGAAAATATAATCTTTGATATATACTATATCCTCTCAAAAACTAGAAATGTAATATTTTTGCCTGCAAAAGGATGACACTACCTTTAATACCAGTTTTGTCAGAAGGGAAAGAAAGCTAGGTACAATATGAAAAAATCTATAACTCATATTTTGTTGATCTGTTATTTGCTTCCTTTGTCATATGAGAGAGAGAACTGTTCATAGAGTATGTTTCAGTTTCTGAGCCTATCTTGAGCAATGGTAAAGTTTGAAAATTTAGTGCAAATTTTATTGGAATCTGTGTTACATTCTGTCATAATAGAACTCAGTTTTACCCAATCTCCAGTTGGGGTGAGTTGATATTGCTAGTTAGATGTGTAAGTACACAAGGTTTAATCGCCTTCTTATGCAATAAACTAATGCTGCAGTCACACAGAAACTTACGTATAGATACGTTTGTGTTGTTTTAATCTTATTTCATCTTCTATTCTATCATTTCTTATGTATTTCTTTGTTTTACTGGATGAACGAAATTATCAATATTTCCACTGCTGACTATGATGGATAGGCATCCATGGGGATCCGCAGAAAAGAAAATAATTTTTGGACACAACCGGACGTAACTAAACGTAAGTGTCTGTGTGACTGTAGCATTAGGGGAGTACACAAGGCTGAACAGAGTGGGCAAACATGGCCTACATGATAGCAGAAGTGAATGTCAATATGACCAGTCTTGTTGACTGGATGAATGGCCCTGTATCAAGAATCTACAAATCTAAATACAGCCATGTATTTCACAGAAAAACAGTACGAGTTATTGCCGCAAAGGACAAAATAGGCAATGCTTCACCAGCCTGAAGCTGAGAAATAGAACGCTTCAACGAATTCCATGACGACTGCTCTGGCGACAATTGTTCTGCTGGAAATTCCATACATGTTCACTAATCAAATTACTAATTTCAAACCTGGACTTACCAACACTATACCCTACCCAAAACCTATTAAAACCTCATTGTAACCCAAACCCAAACCCTACATCTTAAGAATCGTTCACACGGCAAGCCTTAACTCCAAGTTAACTCCAAGTTATCCTCAAGAACACGGTCCTCGAGGATAACTTGGAGTTAACTTGGAGTTAAGGCCCGTGTGAACGAACTCGGTGTTTATGTTCTCGAGGACAAGTCGGGTTTTTTGTTCTTGACAGATCTTAGGGTTAAGGCTCGAAACTCCAAGCAGTGGGTGGTCTCCGATCGCGCGTTTGACCGTGTGGACACGATTTTAACTTGGAGTTAGTGTTCTTGAGGATAAGAGTGACCTCTTGTAACATTTAAACTTCCGGTTCAGTCAAGCGACATAGCCCAATAGTACGGGGAAATAAATAGCGCACGCTACATACAACTTGTACTTCTTGTCATCGAGTCTCTCACTTATCCTCGAGGATAAGCACACCATGTGAACCCGAGTCGAGAACAAGCCGTCGGAGTTTAAATTCTTAAGAATACAATCCTTGAGGACTAAAACCCCAAAGGTGCCGTGTGAACATAGCTTTAGACAAAATAAAGCCTGGAGCAATTGCCACAGGAGTGAATGTTGTGTGACAGGTTCAAATTCAAGGATGATC
Source organism: Paracentrotus lividus (assembly GCA_940671915.1). NCBI lineage: Eukaryota > Metazoa > Echinodermata > Echinoidea > Camarodonta > Echinidae > Paracentrotus > Paracentrotus lividus. The sequence continues at coordinate 424,269 of CALNVZ010003431.1, read as the reverse complement.
ATGGAAAAGGGCCCAAATTTGCTGCTTTACCAGCTTGAGAAGTTAAGAGTTTTTATGACTTGTTTGATGTTGGGTACGCAGTGGGTGGCCTCAATCCTGCATGCACGGCACCAAAGCTTTGGGCTGCAGATTAAACAGTAAATTGCCAATCGGTCTAAACCCACTTTGAATAATGCATATTTGGTCTCATCCCACATGGTCAAATTCCATTTCTTCTACAACCAGTTTGTCTCATTGCCGTTTGGTCTAGACTTATTGCCACTTCCCCTATTTACCATTTTGTCTAATTCCCAATTTCATTTAATGTCCATTTTGTCTAATATCCACTTGGTCACTTCCTGTAACAAACTGGTAATAGACCAAATGTTCATTTCGGAATTAGACAAAACAAAAACAAAAACAATCAGATCAAAAGGCAACTAGACGAATTGGCAATTTAACCAAGTGGTCATTAGACCAAATGATAATTAGACCATTTGAGTATGTATTAGACCAAAGGGAGATTAGACCAAATTGTTAGTACAAAAAAAGGGTTTAGCTCATGTCAGACAATCAGAGAATTGGACGAACTGCGAGTAGACCAAGTGGATATAAACCGATTAAACGAGCCACACCACAAAATAGCAGGCTATTTGGGATATAAGTCCTACATGATGCGTGCTGATATTTAGGACAATTAAGAGTGCTAAATGAGAGAAAAATCAAGATATTCCTTGATCTGACTACTTCATGGGATCAAAAATAGCAAGCTCTTTCTCAATTTAATGCCTTTTATTGTTGTTATGCTTCAGCACAGGAATAATTGTATACAGTTATATTCATCGGACACAGAATAAGGAAGTATTATAATGACTTCATAGTTGACCTACTAACAAATGAACCTGAAATACAATTGTCCATGTAGTTCTTGTTTTTGAAGCAAACTGAACTACAATTATTAATCCACAAAAGGGTGCATAAAACTACAAGCTATAACTATGCATTGGAAATGAAACTTATTTTTCAATTTACCAGAGTGCAAATTACCACCTTTTTAAAACTAAATTACAATACAATAATTCAACAAGTAAACACATACATGTAGGCTAAACCATTGTTACTATTTTTGTACTAGACAATGTGATAATTCAACAATTTCACAAACTGAGAGTTTGATGACTGAAAGTGGTGGAATATTTTTTTGTATTTACTGGTATCTGTAATCAAGTACTATAGATTTCTCATTCATATTTGGAAAGAGGATTGTGTGTGTTTTTCTGTATAAAAATCAGTTTTCCTGTAAAATGGTCATTTCCTTAATTTCCTTCTGTTGGGTACCTGGTAGGATGAGAATGTCACTAGGTGGATTCACACCTGCCCGATCTGGAAAAGTTCCCGTAATCTCTGATCGGGTATTTTTACCCCGATCACAAACTACGCGTAAGTTTGCAAGTGTGAAACCAAACTTCGCGTAATATTCCCGTAGATAAATTCCCGTAAATTAGTTGGTACTTATCCGAAACTACGCTTAGTTTCGCCAAGGTCGTGGGAACTTTTGTAGTGTGAACATAAATTACGGGAACTTTCTATTCCCCTTTCTTTTTCTTATATGTATTTCTTTGTTTTTCCTTCTTTCCCCGCTTTTCTTATGTATTTCTTTGTTTTCCTTCTTTCTTCTCTTTCCTTATATGTATTTCTTTGTTTTTCCTTTGTCCTTCTCTTTCCTTATGTATTTCTTTGTTTTTCCTCTTTCTTTCTCTTTCCTTATGTATTTCTTTGTTTTTCCTTCTTTCTTCTCGTTCCTTATGTGTTTCTTTGTTTTTCCTTCTTTCCCCGCTTTTCTTATGTTTTTTGTTTTTCCTTCTTTCTTCTCTTTCCTTATATATTTCTATGTTTTTCCTTCTTTCTTCTCGTTCCTTATGTATTTCTTTGTTTTTCCTTCTTTTTTCTCTTTCCTTATGTATTTCTTTGTTTACCTTCTTTCTTCTCTTTCCTTATGTACTTCTATGTATTTCTTTGTTTTTCCTTCTTTCCCCGCTTTTCTTAAGTATTTCTTTGTTTTTTCTTCTTTCTTTTCGTTCCTTATGTATTTCTTTGTTTTTCCTATTTCTTCCCTTGTTCATAACTTCGGGTATTTTCCCTGGAAAAGGACTGTTAGGGCAGGTGTGAACACAAAACACAATTTACGGGTATTTTGGTGATTGAAACAGTTCTCGTAAATTACGAGAACTTTTCCTGATCGGGTAGGTGTGAATCCACCTAATGTGGTTTGATCAGCTCTGTGGGCACCCTGCATGTATTTAATGGGGTCTGGCTGGAATGCTTACCAACACTCAACAAGGAAAAGTGAAATATATTGGACAAATAAATGTTCAGCAACACAACTTTGAGCCTTGATAAATTTGAGTGTGGGTGTTAAAGGGATTTGGTAACTTTCAAAAACAAGAGCAATCAGATCAAGATTAATAAAATTATATTGTTCCAACAGTAAAAACAAACTACTGAAAGTTTCAGATCAAATGGAAGTCATTTACTACCTTTAAACAGTGTAACAAACAATGCCAAGCATACAGCGGAACACCAGTACCCTCTGCAGCTAGCTCACCAGGCCGCTAGAGATGGGTACTATACAACAGGAAATAGGTGTATTTTGTGCTATGTGCAAAAGGACATGGTTTTATAAACCATCCGGTGTTGGTTTATAAAATTTGAGTATGAAATCATTGATGTCTCGAAGGTAAAGCAAGCAATTAGCTTGCAATTTTGAAGAGATACCACACTGGCCTAAGTATTTATAATTATGTTGGCAAAATACGCTAAATCGAATAAAATGGATTTGAATATCATTCAATGTTACTGCATCCCTTTAAGCATTCTTGGTTTTCATACCATTGAAAAGTTCCTCTATTCCTTTATTTTTATAATGATACCCTTTAGGCCTATTTGAAATTTTGATCTGTTTGAATGCACACATTCCTGAATACAATGCAAAGTGAAAAGTTGCAAAATGCATACTTGTTGCTCAAATAGAGTAAATTTGGCGTAGAGAGCAATGGTGTTACATGTAAAAGGCATTTAATTTACAAACTTTAACTTTTCTTAATATTCAGGTGTTCTGTGCATTCAAGCATGACATCACCATTAGAAATAGGGTATCAATTAAAAGATGAATAAATGACCTTGCCAACATTTGGTATAAAATTTAAAGATAATTAAAAAGCATCCAAAAGGTTACCAGGGCCTAAAACTGTGTTGCAGAACTTTTTCTGAGGGGTTTAATATCAAGATTCTACATACCTTGCCGGGATCATCTTTTGACCTAGGAACCTTCATGAAACATTTGTTTAAAGAAAGATTATGCCTGATGGAGTTCTGCAAACATGAAAGAAGAAAGGGGGGAAAAAAAAGACATTTGAACTACATGTATAATATAGAAAATGACCTCCAAAATCCTGCAAAATATCAAACCATTTAGCATTCATCCAAATATTTTTTTTTGTTGAAGCTCTTGGAAGACATAAAAATAATTAAACATAATACTAAAAAACAGGATTTACATAATATCTAATAACCCTGTGACAGTCAACTAAACATACTCCCAAAGGTAGGTAAGATTTGCAGTAATTAAGACAAGAAATTTATTGTTTGATATTAGAGGGATGTGATGCCAAATAAAATTCATTTACAGGGGAAGTTCACTCTGGAATGTTGTCTTAAAAAATGCAGAAAAATAAAAGAAAAATATGAGTGAAGGTTTGGGGAAAATCGACCAAAATATGATGAAGTTATGAATATTCAAAGTTTTGATTCTGTGACGTCACATGCGAGCAGATCTCCTATGTGTTATGTAGTGTAAATTCCATAAAATGTCTTCTTTTTTTCAGAAGAAAATAATTATGTCACCTGTGCGGTCGATATACCATCAAAATATGTTCATATACATGACTATATCAAATTGACCCATTCCTTTATCAAGAACCATGACAAAAAGACAAATTTACGGAATTTACATACACAACCAATGGGAGAGCTGCTCGCACGTGACGTCACAGAATCAAAACTTTACATATTCATAACTTCGCTAATTTTTTGTAGATTTTCTTCAAACTTTCACTACTGTTTTTCTATTATTTTTCTTCATTTTTTAAGACCAATAAAATTCCAGGGTGAACTTCCCCTTTAACTTACATGTTTGAAGAATGAAATTTCATAAATGTATGATGCAGCATGATGTAACCCTGACAGATCAATATATTTAAATTAAAAAAATTAAAAAAAACATAACAAAACAAAACAACAGATATGTAAGATGAAGAGATTAAAACGTAAAAAGAATTGCGATTTACTGTTGTAATTTTCCTTCCCAACACATACTGCACGACGATATGATGTAGGCCTACCATCAAGATTGAGGGAGCAACATCAACAAGTGATGTTGTCATTGACAAAGATGGTGTTTTGAAGGAAAAAATAAACGGGTGTCAATATTTCTGATTTTTTATTCACATTAGTTTTTTAAATGACCCCCTGCCTTTGGCCTTGTTTACAAACAAAAATATGAAAAAAAATCACACAAGATTTCAAGAATGAATGAAGATCAGAAATAGATCTAAAATCAAAATATTGATGAAATGTATTCAAACACAAATTACAAACGCTGGGAATGAGCTTTGTAATAAACTACAACTGTAACCGTTTGTGACAGAACTTTTTCACTAAGCAATGAAAACATTAACCGTCTCAGGCCAGGCCAGGCAGCAATAGTGAATCAGTGCATGCATGACATAGGCCAGTCAATGTCAATGACAATGCCTGGCCCACGGGCACAGGAGGCTGGAGCTGAGTGATCGACAAGACACAAAAATGTTACATTAAAAACATGAAAATATTGGTTAACAGTTATTGACAAGCATAATACAAACCTTCCAACCATTCCCTGCATCTCTATAATACGGAAAATTCTCACAAATCCATTGATATATCTCACTAAGAGTCATTTTCTTTTTCGGGGAGCTGTTGATCGCGAACGTGATTAGGTTCGCGTAGCTGTAGGGGGGCTTCCCGTCCTTCACGGGCTGCTGTTCGTCCCATGTTGCTGTCGTATCCAGCGGCGAACTTGGTGATTTTCGCATGGGAATCGTCCCTTTTGAAGGGTCCAACGAATTATTTGATCCTGGTCCATTTTTACCACTAGGAGAATTTCCATTCAAAGATGCTGGTATATTCAATTGACCGAGCCATTCCATGGAAGTTAGACTGTTTCCCAAATTTGCGTCCGCCATCTTGCTTGTTTAGTCAATAGCAGCAGCACGGACCGCATTACCCACGGCGGATAAATATTCCACACGATTTCCACGCTATTTTTTCGCAACAAGCACAGGAAAATGTCTAAATTTGACATGCGATGTTGAAGATTTGTCGAAATGACTTCCTATAACGGGGTGTAACCTGATTTTAGTCTTCAATTATACCCGGATTTAGGTCCTAATTTCAGTTGCGGAAGTACGTCAGCCATAGAGCGCCACTTCACTACTTTTCCAGCACTGGACCCCCTGCGAAGAGTGCCATGGCAGCGGCTTCCTTCTTACGTCATCGCCAGGTCGCGCGAACAGGGATTAGAATTTCGGACTGGTCAAAATATCGGCCTCTGTCCAAAAGATATGAGGGTAAATTAAAAATAGCGGCGTCATAAGTAATCTGCAATAAAAACCATAATATAAAGAACATTTATTCTTTATTTTTGGGTACCAGAATATGTGAATAGTTTCATTATTTATTCGGAGAGAATGGGGATAGAATCAGAGCTGTACAACCGGCAATCAATTTATCCGCTGGCCTGGAAGAACTAAACAGCTTTGTGACCCAGATATCAGCATTTATTTCCGGGGCCGGTGTAATAATTGATGAGTGCTCTACATTGAAAAATTAGGACGGTGGTGTTTTCTTCTCCGCTCATTGTCATTCGATCGCGGCATGATTCTCGCTCGGTTGTCCGTCCTATTCAATTTTAGGATGGTCAACACTCCTCGATCTTTATTTTCTGAACGAATATATTATTTTTCCGAATGCAATTAGCTAAATATGCAGGCTATTAAGATACATGTAGGCTCTATATCAATATTAATATTGAAGACGCATTGGAAGCACTTGAGTAAAAAAGAATGAATAAATAAAAGAAATAAATAACATAAAATTTTCTTGTAATAACCATGGATATTATATATCCATGTAATAACCCATCTAACAGGAATAGTTTGACAGGATGTTTGCTTAATAATGTTTTTCTTAACGTCTACAAAGGAAACATTATCTAATTAAAAAAAAAAAAAAAAAAAAAAAAAAAAAAAAAAAAAAAAAAAAAAAAAAAAAAAAAAAAAATCAGGGATTATAATAAATTAATTATCTTTAAAATTCGGAGCATAATTCTTTCAAAAATAAAACAAAAGCAGCCCTATACCAAATAATCAAGTGAAATAGCTGAAAGAAGAGTCAAGGAAAAACTTAATATATAATTCAACCGATAATTATAATTTTACTTACAAATTGGCATAGGAATATTTTACAAAATGAATGAATTACTTAAACATCATTCTCAACTAATAATAAACTTTTTTTTGAAAAAAAAAAAATAATAGTAAATAAATAAACTAAAAGAAATATGTGAATAATGATACAGCTATTTATGTAAAAATACATAAACATGATAGAGGTCGCTGTTCAACTTTGATTTCCGAGCACTTGAACTTGACATTAATTGAGATTCGCTTATGGAAGGATGAAAGATTGTCGTTTTCTAAATTAACTGTAGGTAATAGTGAAGGGACAGGCACGTAAACGATTTTCACTTCTGCAGTGTGCCGGAGAAGGGGGAGGGCGGCGGGAATCAGGCGGTGGAGGGAGGGGCCATAGGTCATAATCAAAAACTCAGTCGGATTCACTGTCAGAGGTTTTTGTTAATATTTTCAAAACCAGGGGTGTTATATAGGTTAAATATAAATTATGAAAAATTGAGTACTGATTTTACAGTGCTCCTTCCCTGAAGAAACGATTAATTACCATGGTTATAAGATAAGATAAGATAAAATGAAATTACTAGGGTCATAAGATAAGATATTTTTTTTTATTTTTTTTTAAAAACTCCATCGACCCCCGGTATTTCTGCTGAAATCAAAACTAGGCCTAAATGATATCTATTTCCCCCTTAGAAATTTCAGCCTGGGTCTCTGTCATGCACTCACTGTCTCGTGAGCTTAATATCAATGTATGTTTGAATATGTGAAAATCTAATTACTTAATTAATCATTTGAATTAAGCAAACCCTTTGCATTAAAAAAGAAGAAGAAGAAGGGGAAAAAAACCCCACATAGTTATCACAACTCTTTGCACGTACTGACTTTACATGTGATTGTGACGTATTTAGCCTATCAAAACAATAACAAACCAAGGGGAATTTCCCCCAAACCGCGCAGCTTGATAGTGCGCGCAAGTGTATTGTGACGTCACAGATAAACTTTGAAGGGAGTTCCCCATATTGAAGCACAAAATAGCGCGCACAACTTACTAGTATATTGTGACGTCACAAAGTAACTCTTCTGTCCATCAAAGTTGGGAATTCCCCCTTGAAGCGCATTGCCGAGCGCCCAAGTTTGCCATATTGTGACGTCACAAATTTTCTTTTAAAGGAAACCAATACCCAAGGAAGAAGAAGAAGAAAAAAAAAATATATATAAGGATCTATATAATTATAAAAAAAGAGCATAATGAGAGGAGCAAATTAAAAAGAAGTTTCAGTTTTAAAAAAAGAGAGTTATGGAAGTTTGGAAAGTCTCGTTGTACCTTTTATGGGGCCGGGATCCTCAAATTGGCAACATTGGCTTCAAAATGGCCGATTTTATGGACAACTCTCTCTTTGTTTTGTACACAGATTTTCAGATTTTCCCCATTGTGTGAAATATATTTTCCCATGAGATATGTTGAGCTCAGAAGTAAATAAGACATTATTTTGAAAGAAAATGGGGAAAATCTGAAAATCTGTCCCGAATGGAGAGTTGTCCATAAAATCGGCCATTTTGAAGCCGATGTTGCCAATTTAAGGATCCCCGAAAAGGTACAACGAAACTTTTCAAACTTCCATAACTTTCTTATGTTATAACCGATTTTGCTGAAACTTGTTTTGTTTGTTTGTTTTGTTTTTTTTTTGCTCCTCTAATTGTGCTTTTTTTTCATGTAAAAGTGATTAATTCCTTGAGTATTGGTCCCCTTTAAGTTTATTATGGAGATCATGTATTACCAAAATTGTCTGAATAATTGAATAGCCATACTAGGTGCAGATCCGAGAGCAAAATTCATTTAAAAGATAAAAGAAGAAGGGAAGTGCCTGAAATTGGATATTTTATAAAAAGAAGAAAAAAAATAATAATGAATAAATAAAATAGAAGAATAATAATATTATTGAAATAAAGACAAAAATAAACTAAAGTAAGAAATTTTATTTTGTATTTGAACTATTAGAAATGAAATAACCCACGCGAAGCAATCACTGCAGGTAATTTAAAGTACGAGCGCCCTCTTTCTCGAAAAATGTCATTCTATGTCCCTTTTTTTCCTTCTCTCTCTCTCTCTTCTTCTTCTCTCTCTCTTCTTTTCCTTTCTAACTCTTTCCTCTTTCCTTTGTAAATACTAATTAAACCATATCTAATCACACATCACCAAGGAAAGTCGCTTGTGGGCTAAACTTTCGAAGCCCACGCCAAAACTATACCCGAGCCTGGCGCAAATAATCTTTGAGATTAAAAAGCGCCATCAACCAACAACCAACCAACCAACCATCCTTTGTTTTTCCCCAAAGATTCCCTGACCTAAAAATTCCGTACAAGCTCCTCCACCAAAGGGGTGATAATCATCAGATATAAATCATATCATTTGTTCTTGTAATACTGATTTTTGTTTTTTTTCCCATTATTTATATTATTAGCTGCTGGTTATTTCGCCGTGTGTCTTTATTGTGTTTGTCAATCGTTTTTTTTTCTTCTTAATGGTAGTCTTGTAGGCCTTGATTGATACATAAAATCATTTGTTTTTGTAATTTATTTTTTTCATTGAATAATTACAAATCTGATATTTAAATATGGCAAACAAATATAAAATGATTGTAAGATGAGAGGTAAAGGGACAGATTGAGGAAAATGAAAAGGAACTGATTTGTGGTCGGGAAGGGCCACCGGAAATTGGGCTACTGGAAATTCAAAGGGAACGTGCCCACATGTCCCAAAACCTTCCCTAAATGCTCTTCCATAAACTATATCTACTCTACTGACTACACATCTACACATAACCATGATAAATATAACTGTATATCAATTTTACTTTCTTAATGCGCCTAACCCCTATAAATCGCTTCAACCCATTTTGCATTAGTCCTACATGTAATTGAAATCATTCTGAGAAGAACAAGTGCGTCATAAATATAGCAAGGACCCCAACTACACTTTAAAAACTGAAGTGCTTTTTTTGTAGCACTTCAGAGGCTGAAATCAGAGCTTTTTAAAAGCTTGCATAGTGACTGCACTCAAAGTGAGAAGCACTGACGAGCACGTTAGACCGTTCACATCTTGCGATTGCTAACAGATCATATTGTTGCATGATGAACTTTCTTCAAATTTGCCATAATCATCTAATATGCTGTCATAATGATAATTAAAGCAAGTTAGGGATATATCCGTTGGTCTATTGGTAACGCAGCTGTACTCATCCATGTCTAGGTGGAACCCGGTTCGAATCCCATACCGACATTGAACATTTTTTGTTGTTGATAAATTATCACTTGGGCATGTGCTAAAATAGCACTTCAGGTGCTGATAAAGCACTTCAAGTGCAGTCACTATACGAGCTCCCATAAATTAGCACTTCAGTTTTTAGAGTGTAGGACCAACGAGTTAGCTCCTTGGTAGGACCCTTACAGTAACAGGCCATGGTCATAATTACAGTGACCCTAATAAACGTAAGTAAGGAAACAACAGTCATTAAAACAACAACATCATCATGATCTTTGCATTGTCAAATATGACATAAAGAGTCTCCATAGTTTCACTGCAACTTCCATAACTTGAATTTAATATGTTCATCCTTCCTGTGTAAACTTCTGTCCTTTTGTCTTGGTTTGTGTTATGGTATCTTGGCTGTGACAAACAATCAATGAATATCCGAAATTAACCCTCCTATTTTGATATCAATACCGGAAGTGCTTAAAAGACGCGTATGTTTTGTCGTTTTAATATCAACCGAGTGATGTCAGACCCTATAGAGTTATAGGAAATAAAGCATTTATATTGTTCTAATAAACCACAAAAAGTAGTAAAAATTGAAAGTTATGAATACTGAATGACCATTACTCACTCCGAGACCTCATTGTTTGTCACAGTTGCTCTCAGTGCTTTGGCGATTACCCTTTACTTCATTAATTTATGACATAAATTCATTCGTTCAATTATCCCTTCACTTCATCAACATTCACCCACTTCTTTTCTTCGTTGATTTTCTCGGTAAGCCATTTACGATATACCCACTCTTAATCTTTCACGAGCCACCTTTAAATATAAAGTCAATATATTTAATACTAGGCGTTCCGAAATTCAAACATATTATACGCCCAAATTCTATCACCGAATTCAGACAGAGCAAACTTTTCTACCCCTCCCCCTTAAATGGAGACCCCACAAATTAATTCCTTATTCTGATTAAATAGGTCATGGAGAGAGGCTGTGTTGTTTTTAGCTGATATAGATAATCCAGAGGATTTTCGGATGAATTTAACACCACTATATTTTAAGGATAAACACAGGATTTATAAAATTAATCTGCGTAGTATAGCTCATACCATGCAATGACTATATTTTATAGACAAATACACTTCCATAATTATGCGCACCAGATTTTAATTACCTTTTATATGATAAACTTGTAAACACGAAAAAAAAATGTTTAAAAATAGATACTGAATGGAATTCAATCACACATTGCTCATATTAGATCGGCCTCTAATAATCCAAATTATACTGACTGGAATATTTAGCGTGAATGTATTTAAATCAGTGGCAGGTCGTTTTATGATACCGCTTCATAAGGGGCCAATAAAAACCACCATCATTCTTTGCCGGAAAAAAAAATCGACAAATTCTTTTATTGTTTCAACTAAATTCACTTATCTTCTTCTCTTCAAGTCACAACAGCAAATTATAAGCATAATCATATTCACAACAGAAAATTCATTGTATTTCAAATCATATAACCCGAAAATTACTCATTTTGTACAAGTTACTAGGACTATTTATCAAAATTATCTTTTCAATATTTCCTTCATTTTCAAATCATTAGCTTCAAATTGATTTACCTGAAATTGTCAGTGTACACAATATACGTCATATAGGAAAACGTGATTACTTTATAATTCATCATTTAAACAATGCTGTGACGGGGTTCGAACTAAGGATTTTCACATCAGCGTGCAATTTTCCAAACAACTACATGTATATTACCACACATCTATCATAATAGGATTATATATTGCGATACTTTACTTTTTAATGTGAAACCAAACGATAAAACTTGAACACCTAACTTTTTAACAGCTTTTGATCACAATT